>RXPK01000182.1:882942-1482942 GCA_004143645.1 Protaetia brevitarsis | reverse complement strand
CTTTGAATAATCAATTTTCATTCCTTGACCACTAGACCATTTTAGTGTGATATTTTGTGGCAACGAAGCTAGACTAAAATGGATAAATAGTAGTAAAAGAGAAGATAAGGAGACACACGAAAAAAAAAGAAGCTAAAAAGAACATAAGAAAATCATGAGAGAATGGTTGGATAAAGAAATAAAGAAGATAGAAGAAGAAAGCTGGAATCGAAATACAAAATCATTCTACAAAAAGATCAGCGAACAAAACAAGATGTATAAAGGGAAACCAATAGGCATTAAGGACAGACACGGAATAATAGTAGAAAATGATGAACAGTTTTTAAAGAGGTATGGAAACAACACTTTAGAGAATTATTATATGACCACGACGATAAGCTAGAAATTGAAAAAGACGATAAAATAAATCGGGCAATGGAATGTAATGAGGACGAGACACCAACAAGAGAAGAAATAAATGAAATTATCAACAAAATCCGAAATGGTAAAGCCCCTGGAAAAGACAACATTAATATAGAATTTATCAAGTATGGAGGAGAAGCATTGCAAGAAAGAATATATCAATTGATTGTTAGAAGAGACGATGCCGCGGGATTGGAACATTGGACAAATTATTACAATACATAAGAAACCCTTCTTATGCACCAACAAATAGGGGACTGACATTACTAACAAGGGAACACCGGCGGGTGTCCCCCTCCGATTTCGATGAAAAAGAAAAAAAGTAAAAAAAAAGGGGGTACGGGGTACCCCGTCCCCCGTTACTAACTTTTTGCGAATACGGACGACGCCATCCTTAGGGCCATGCAATATGCTGCAAATTATGTTAAGAAGAAAATTTAATATCTGTTATAATTTAGGAAATATTTGCAAAAATTGAAAAATCGTCCAAACTTTGGAGGGGGCTGACGATCAACAAGAGGCGCAATACATACAAAAAAACACACGAATGCAAAATAGGAATAGAAATGTTATTTGTCGACTTTCAACAAGCTTTCGACTCCCTCAGAAGAAACAAGCTTATGGAAGCTTTAGAGGAAATGGGAATCATACATAAATTAAGGAGATTAATACAAATGATAATGGCAAATACAAGAGTAAGTGTAAACACGCAGAAGGGAAAAGACAGAGGATTTTGAAATAAATAAAGGGGTAAGGCAATGAAATTCATTATCGACAACATTATTTAACTTAGCATTGGAATATTTATTAAGAAAGATAGATAAAGGTACCATAAGAACAAAGGGAGCACAGATAATAGCGTATGCAGATGATATTGTAATTGTATCAAAAAATCGAGAGTTGACCAAAAAAATACTGGATGAAATGGTGAGAGAAGGGGACAAAACGGGACTGAAGATAAACCAAGAGAAAACAAAATTAATGAGACTAGACACACTGGGCAACTGAAAATCCTCGTTGGACACAAGAGCACGTGAGCTGTCACACGCAGCATCGTCAGAAAATAAATGTTTGTGCAGGTATCGTCGAAAATCAAATTCTTGGACCTTATTTTTTTGAAAAAAACTTTAAATGAGGAACGCTAGACTTAGATTTTCTTCAGTTTCAATTCATCCCCGCTTTAGTATTGTGCTTCCTCATCCACAAGATCCAGATATTCCTCACAATGACATATGGTTGCAATATGATGGTGCATTTGCTCATTTTGCAACTTTAGTACGACAATTTCTTGACTTAACTTTCCCTAATAAATGGATTGGATGCAGAGATCCTATTGAGTGGCCACCAAGGTCACCGGATTTAACCCCATTAGATTTTTTTTCTGATGGGGTTATTTGGAATCTAAAGCTTATGTGAATATATAGACCAAATAATCTTGATGACGTGAAAGAGAGAATACGGCAGGAAATAAGACTTATTCAACCAGAGGTGATTGAAACCGTTCAACAGAAAATAATCCGTCTACTACAAAAATATATTGAAGTAAACAGATAAAATATTGAACATTTATTATAAAGCAAATGTAATGTTTCTTTTGTATGTTTAATTTATTTTAATTTACCTTTAAAATCCCTCATTTTAGAGATATGGTATGATATACAAAAAGTGCACCTGCAAAATAATTACCTGAATTTTAAACGAATTTGTTCCTTTCATCATAAACGCACTGTATATATTTAAAAAGAAGTTGCTTAAACGCGTCTCAGGATTTTTTTTTTTAACAAATTTAAAATGACAGGTATTTTATTTTTAAAATCTATAATCAATGTTCTTCGAACACTAAGACAATTTTATATATATTTACTCATATTCCTGATTAGCAAAGCAAATAGGATATTCCTTTCGTAAATGCTTTATTATCAAAACTAGAGGTTATTTGTAAAAAAAAAATATATATACAAGGATATATGGCCGATTATTTCTAAGAAAAAAAAATTCATTAAAAAATATGGAATAAAAAATAGTAAGTGTTTGCATAATATTTTTTTAAATTTACAGACAATAATACTTTAATGTCCACATATTACTGTGAACTAAATATTTCCATTAAAAAAAAAATGCCTATCAAACGTTAGTATAATAAAAAAAATGCAGTAGATAATGTATTCCTTGGAAAAACGCATAATTTTTAATGTCTTAACTTTATATTTCTTAATTTGAAGGTATTCGCGTTTTTTTATTATTTCTGCCTCTCATTATTTGTTTGAGTTTGACGTATCAAGGCCTACTTTATCAATTAACAGATTTTTGTTTTTAAATTATGAAAAACAAATATGTTAAACTATTCATAGAATTCTATATAAAGAAATAACTTTAACATTTCTTTTAACATAAAACAGATTTACACGGGGAATTATCCAGTATAAAAATAATATATAGTATCGTTTATACAAAAAAATCAACTTATCTTGCGTTAAAAAAAGGGAAATCTTTATCCATAACTTGAGCAGTTATCTAGAATTACATACATGCAAATTCTATTTTTGAATTACAATATATTCTTGCCGTAGAATCGAAAAAAACGGAATAATATACAGGATTTTGCTTTTATTTGCTTTTGGAACACTTTGTATACTCAAAAATATTTTTAAATTGTAAAAAAATTTGCATTATAAAACTTTAAAAGAAACCATTGTTTTCCTAAACTGAAGAGTTGATCTTGGGCAAAACACCCTGTACATAGATATATATTTTTGCTTAATGTTTGGAATTAATATTTGTGATGCGTAACAGAAAAGCTCTGTTTCTCAGAAAAATATTTTATTGTCAGCTCTACAAGTGTCAAATTATAGGTGTTTCATTTTTAAACAGAGATGATAGATAATATTTAAAATTTTATGTTTGATATTTATTCATTTTAACATAAACATCAGTAATGCTATCATCCTGTATGATAAATGAACACACATCGTTTCACTTACTTATGCAACATCCTGTATATTTTTCGAAAGGTGATTTTGGAGCTAGAGAACAATGAATAATAAACAGTAGGTAAAATAAATAGTATATTTCCAGCCATGGGAGGAAAGTGCTCTATTGCAGGCCTTGGGCATTTACCTAAGGAGGAATAGTACAACTTTCCCCCCAAATGAGGGAGAAAAGTGTCCTGTTGGGAAATAAAAATACTTTTTTGCGCCTCCATCCAAAAACACTCATTTTGCAGTATTTCAAAGCGGGCAGACAGGCAAAATTACCTACTAAAGGTAGGCCACACTAGATTCCACATGACAGACGTGTAATAAATTGTCATTAAGCTACTGTTCAACCATGCTAAGATGAACTGGTGTCTTCATTGCATTTATTATTGATAAATAGATATTAAACTAGAAAGACAATTACAGAACAAGATTTATTCAAAATACTAAGGTATGTAACATGTGTGCCAACTTGTACTGTCAACTCCCTAGTGTCAAAACTTCTTTTCTACTTTCAATTCAAAATTAAGATTTGTAGGCCCAAAAAAACATTGTGTTTCACACGGCCAGAAACTCTTTTGCGAGTATTCGTACTTGTGGGTCTAGTAGTTTCCGGCCTAGTGATACAAATAACTAATTTACCAAAAAAATAAAAGTTTACTACATTATTTTGTTGTTTCTAATATCAAAGTCTACCTTACTTGTAAGAAACAGAACGATCTGTCCGCCTAACTAGTATGCATTTTAAAAATTCATTTAGTTGTTCATTACTATAAGTATTTCAATGTTTTTCCTAATTAAGGATTCTTATCATTAGTTAAAAGTACTGGTTATTTATTTCTATTTTTGTAATTTCGAAACCCACTTAAATACCTTCAGCGCGTGCAATAACACATTGTGAGGCCTGACGTATGTAATGTTATCAGTTTTGGAGTAAGAATTTCCACTTTAATGCAGAAAATAACAAAAAAAAATATTATAATTTTCAATAAAAGTAATGTTTGTTAAGTGGTTTAGAATGAAAGTATTTGTAAAATTTTATTTATTACTGCTAGATGGATAGTCCCTTGCAACAACAACTGTCATTCTATCTAAAGTCGTACTTTTCAGTTTTCGCTGTGTTAATTATGCCAAAATTGACAAAACTGATTATCAACCAAATTTAGAAATATTATTGCAGCAGTCGAGTTGCTAAAAACGAAAGAAAAAATTAAATATGTAATTCAATGGAACATTCAATTGGAAAAATTGTGATTTTCATTTTCTTTTAAATATGTTTACAAAAATTTGCATAGAGCCTCAGAATTGAATTCTAACTAACTTTTTCTAATGACTTTTTTGAACATCATGTCATCTAACTTGATTTTTTGCAGATCCATTACTGCCATATTAGTGGTTAAGTGATGTGTCAAAAAAAATTGGGGTTTCTAGACATGCACAACCTATCTTCCAAGAAAGGTTTTAGTATATTTTAATAGTAAAAAAATGCCATATATTGGGATATTTATGACACTCATCACTGTATACATAAATTTTTTTGTTTGATATTTAGAATTAATTTTTTGATCTGTAACACATAAATAATAAATCACGGCTGTTTCATTTTTAAACAGAGATGATCTATACAAACAAACATTTAAAACTTTATAGTTAATATTTATTCATTTTAACATAAATATGAATAGCTATCAATTGTTATCCGGTATGATAAATGGACAAACATAGTTTTGTTTACTTATGCAACATCCTGTATATTTCTCGATGGTTACGCACTAGTTACAGATACCTAAAATATAGATAAGTGCAAAAAAAAAATCAAAAAATTCAATGTTTGATTTTTTGTTGCGGTTAAATAGTAATGCCCTGTATAAAACAATATATATATAATTCGAAATCTCTTTGAATATAGTATAAGTCAACCATTAATTTTTTTCTATTCCTTACTGTTCAAAAATTATATTGAAATTTCGAAAAATTGGGATAACTTCGAGGTGTGCTTATACTCCTTTAAATATACCTCTGCATATGTGTCAAGCTTTATTAAAACGAGACATTTCGGTTGGAATACTCTCCCTAACGCAGTATTATTTCTTTAAATATCTTTCTAATTCTTTAAAGTGGTGGATTTGTGAAGAATCATCAGATTTCTAGATGGCTCACGAAACGATATCAAAATCAAAGTTTTCTTTTCGCTCATCTCCAGAAGATAAAAAAAAAATGAATTGCTGCGTATTAGATTGACGTCAATATTTCCAAATTGCAAAAGTTAGAGAAGCATTTTTATTAATCCAAATCAATTTAACATTTACTTGTAGCAAAAAAAAGATCTAATCAATTGCTAGAAACTAGGACTGACATATTCTTAGGCATTTGAAAAAATTACTCTCTGGAATTAGTAGATATAAGAGTGATTTGAAAGAAAAAATTTTGCATGTGAGAAGGTAAATTGGTTCAAGAGAAAAAAAAAATGTAAAATTCAAATTTAGTTTTTTTTTTTACAAGTAGATCAGCACTTTTTTCTTTAATCTATACGATGTTGGAGATCTAATTGGTAGTATAGTTTAGTCTTACTTACCAACCAACTAAAAATTCCACATTCTATTCGAAAATTCATCAGTACTTTTGCATACCCTTCCAGAATTCAAAGAAGCCTTCATGCTTTTTGACAAGGACGAAGACGGCAGAATCAGCATGGCCGAATTGGGAGTGGTCATGCGATCGTTAGGACAACGACCCACAGGTAAGCAGATACACACTTTTCTACTAACGATAAGACACTCGACTTGAGCCTTTTCGACAAGGAAAATCGCACCAGTAACTTCTCACTTGTGTGCTTGGTTATTCGTTTAAAAATGTCTCTCCATTGCAGAGACTGAACTACGTGATATGGTTAACGAAGTGGACCAAGACGGTAACGGCACTATAGAATTTAACGAATTCCTCCAAATGATGTCTAAGAAGATGAAGGACGCAGATGGGGAAGAGGAATTGAGGGAAGCCTTTAGGTAAGTGTAGTACCAATTCATTTTTGTTGATTTTTTTCAAAATTAAATTATACAGAAAAGGCATATGTATGAAAAATTTCTTTCTCATGACCTCTAAATAGCTAGGGTATGCTATATTATATTTTTTGAAATCCTGTTTTGCACTTTCTACACATCGCTAACATTGCTTTGTATCACAACTTCTCCAGTATTCTACAGCTTTAAGTTTTGTCATCAAAGTCAATAACCCTGCTTCCTTCTTCGGGAACACATGCAATATTTTCTAAATTGTTGTAAATCTTCTTTATCTTTTGCTACATCTCTGTGGTTTTTCTAATCGTTCAAAATCCAATCCTATTACAGATTTCAAAAAGAATTTGTCTCTCTGTTGACACTTATGGTCTTATCTTCCAAGACATAATGCAACTCGATTTCTTGAAGCATCAAAGAAACTATTGCGCTACGGATAGTGGCTACTCAAAATGTTGCAAGTAACACGCTCAACACTTTAGCCATAATAATCACTGCAGCAGGGACATACGCAATATTGCATTTTGCAATAAATTGAAATCAATAAGAGGCCTTACAATCAAGACTAACAGACTACGATAAAGTTACAATTACTTTACTCTGAAAAAGCTGATGGGTTAGCGAGGAAGAGATCACCAGCTTCATGTATAGGTCCAGAACCTATTCTTAGAAATGTCTAAAAATACAGCACGAGAGCAGGTAAAGAAATAGCTTAAAGAAAAACAAAAAGAACACTGGAACAATACAGCCAGACACATCCAGAGAGAGACCTTTATTAAGCGACCATCAAAGGCGAAGGCTGAAAAACTACTGTAGCTCAGTAGGAATCAACTGGTCTTCTGTGCACTAAAAGGCCACTTTTAGAAAATTGGAATCAACATTACAGATTGTGTAATAGGATCACAGAGCCCACTTAGCACATTCTGTGTGAAGGCGAAGTTTTGGACTCAAAAAGATGCAATTTTTGGCAAGCCCAAAATTAATCCAGAGGATTATTTTGATCAACCAGCTGGTGACTCCCACAGATTAGTACAGAGTAGCAGGATACTACAATATAACTTAATATAACGCGAGATTAACAACAAAAACTCAAGAGGCTTTTTTTTTCGGACTTCAACAACGAATAAAAATACCATGATACTCCTCCAGTCTCTATAGGGTGTATCAAATAAAAAAGTAAATTTTGCTTGGGTGTTAACTACACGAAATATAAAGCACAAACCCACCGAAACCGGATTTCATCATTAAAGAATAAAAAAAAAGTAAAATTTAGAGCCAAAAATTCTTTAGTCCGGGCCTGATGCAAGGGAACGTCATGTTAAGCACCCGCTAAACGTGGCATTATGTATAAATACATTGCACTCATTTAGTATTATTCTTAATGGTATGCCGTAAGTTCATTTAACGTCATTCTGAATAAATAAAGGCCCTTGTAAAAACAACGTAACTGAGGCATTTTAAATTTCTTCTTTTTATAAAATAAACATTCCTTTTTTGTTAAGAGCATTTTACGTAAGTCTACAAAGTATTATTTTTAATATCCTGATGAGACGTTTGAGTTTCACCGGATATGCGACTTCAGTAGTTACAAAAAACGTAAATATTTTTCTTTCGCTTTGTCGAATCGAGAGTTAGTTGTTAATAAACGGTACCACATGAATCTGAGTTATTTCTTTTGGATTTATTTAATCAAATAACGCAAAATGAATTGAATCGAATTACACAGAAATAAATGTAGATACAGAAAATTTGCAAACACGCCTTTTTACTATGATATCGCGCGAAAATGAATCTATACATTCCCGGGCTTTTGCCGATGCATCAAGCTTCGATTTTCTTTATATGAAATCATGATGGTCCTGAAAAGGATCGTTCTTTCGAGACGGGAAGAATTTAAATAAAATGTTCGAAGTGGCTTGCACTCCAAGCTAAAAACTAACAGCGGTAATGGCTGAATGATAGTGGTATGTGGGGGTATACTCGGGGCAGCATTTAGGTTGGGCACAGGTGCGGCTCTAGCCCACGCATTTATAAAATATTTTTTTCTCGTTAATGCTTACAGATAGACCCCCTGTGCATTAAGACTTTTTAATTGTATATGATTACAGCTGCTACATATTATTATATTTACCTCTATATCTGATACGCCCTGTATAGTTTCAACCAAATCTGAATTTTTGGGCTGTGGGTGTTGTATGCGACACTTATTGGCTGCATTTTACCAATTTTGCTGAATACCAATCGATAAATATTGAAAATATTATAGTATGCAAATGCAATTCTGATGAATTTATTCATTTACCTTATCTAGGTGCTTTAAAATGGCATTGGTGATAAACTAAATTTGACATTCTACCTTAGAAGGTTTAGATAGCATTTCCTAAATTGATAAAACATGCCCTACATCTAGTTGAATGTTAATATGCAAATATTTATTTTGCATATAGTTTTCGCGTTTTAGTTTACATTAAATTACACATTCCTATTTAAAGCCTTCGGATATACATATAATTACGATAACACAATCGTGTGGCATAAAAGAAAGGCATTCTGGCGGTGTTACTTTTGAATTCGCGGAATTCCGTTAAATACATATTCCCAGCGAATGCCTTCGAGCTAATGTAAACAAAATAAGCTGTATAAAAACAATAAATTTAGTAAAAGCGCAGTATATAAACCTAAACCGCAGCGACTGTTGTTGTACGTAATCGTGTGCTGGTCAAGATTTATGATTACATATTACCCGTGTATTGCTTGCATACTTTTATAATCGATTTGCATAACCTATTTTTACTTCTATAATGTGCGCATTCGTTTAGCGAAAATAAACATCTATTATTCTTATAAACTACGTAAAAAAAAACTAACAATATTTGTACATTTTTGTGTATATTCAAACCGCAATTTTTTTTCTTTATATGTAGATATACTTTGGTTTTTTTTGTATTTACTGCTATTCCAGAAGAAAAAAGGTCATTGTATTAGAAACCAATACCGACTAACTGTCTAAAAAAACGTATTTCGATAACAACCAATCAAATCTTTATCCTTTAAAGCGTTGAAACTATACATAGTAGATTTTAAGTTTTGGATTTTGTTATTGCAAGCCCACTGTATATTATTAAAATTGTATTTTAGTAGATGGATGATTTACGTCATCATCAGTATTTGTTTTTCAATACGTCATAAAATAGCTGTTAAACAAATTATTATATAAACAATTAAACACGTTCTTAACAAAAACAAAGCAATTTTTGTTCAAACATTCTACTTTATTTCTTATACTGCAGAAAATTTTATAAAAGTAAGTACAGCTCCTCCCACAAAAAGGTTAACAATCTGAATCGCGATTTTGATTATACAGGGTTATTATTGTATAGCACTTTTTAAAAAAAGGGGTAAAAGATATACATGAGCAATGCCTATATACAAAAAATTACGGTTCTAAGCGCATGTTGTAATTTTCCAAATTTTAGGGCCCAAAATGTAGTTAAAGACGGCCCACATCAATGTTTACCGTATGTATGCACATAAATCTGATAAGAAATGAATTTCAACCATCTGTAAGTAAACATCGATATATTAAATGCTAGGCATAGGGAATTCATTCAAACCAGATGTTATTTACACAAAATTTAAACTGAGATAGGACGGAAACACCAGAATGCAAAGAAAGCATTCAGGTGATTATTTATTGTGATGTGCTATTGCCATGAACTCGTATATCACGTAAAATAGTAGCTCATTTTAAAGATTAATTTGTTTTAAATAAACTATTATCTTGCAATAAAACTATGTTATGATTGTTTAACTTTATGTTGCGTGTTTCAACTCTATACGCTGCCATTGCAACCGCACGCATCCACTGCGAATAGCAAGTGCATACTAAATGTAAATCCCAACGTTCAAAGCGTAGCGACGACCCATAGTTCACCGGCATGCTAAATGAGTCAGGGCCGGACTCGAATAAAGAAAAATCATTTTCTCGGTACTCCGTGTACTTAGAACCGTAATTTTTTGTATAGAGGCATTGCTCATGTATATCTTATACCCCTTTTTTTAAAAAGTGCTATACAATAATAACCCTGTATATTCTCAGGTCTTTGAATCATTTGCGCTCACTCCGTATCTATAGGAGAGGATTGTAGATGTTTTATTTACTTTTTACTTTTGTTTCCGACAAGATTGCATAGATAAGTTTTTTCTTAAAAATATATTCTTTTCGCCAGTTAAAAATGAGCATCTAATTTTTCTGGACATCACAATTTTAAAAACAACGCACCCATATTTTTCCAAACTAGAAATGACGAAATATTTTTTTGGATACTTGGTTATTACAACACGCCACGGGATTCCTGCGTGGGAGTGCACAGAGAGTAGGGAGTGTCGAAGCTTACTCCCTAGCCTAATTATCCTCGATCGATAACAATAAAACCGCCATCGACTGTGTTGGAGTGGGCACACAACGCTCTGCTGCCCCTCTCTCCCTCAATGACTCTCAACAGCTGGGGGGGTAGTCGAACATGTAACATGGAAGCACGCGATTGTATTATAGCTGTTTTGGACGTGTGGTTTGGAAACGCCGAAGGGATTATCGCAGTGACCATTTTGGCGGAATATTTTGGCCAATAATAGGCGAGCTTGTTAGATTTTAGGACCGATTATTTTTTGTGGTTTTGAGAGGTAAAGGACCGTCGATTTTGCGAATAAATTCAAACAAAAACAATATTAAATAATAAGATATATATGTACCACAATAATTGCCCTTAGAAATTTATTATAATGAATTAATGAAAACCAGTGATTAACATAGATTTGCTATTGGTATATTCTGTGATCTACGAAAGCATTTGACAACATGACAATTTGATAAATAAATTAAGTTAGCATCAGAGAGAACGTGGTGGATCTATGATTTCAAAAATACCTCACCGGCAGAACTTAGTTTATGAAAATGCTGTGAGACTAAACCAACAAAATCGTCCTGTCTGACAGTGTTGCACAGCGTTCATCAGGGATCCATACTGGGACCGGTACTCTTTATTCTTCATAATAATGACATCGTTTTTTTATATACAGGGTGTATCAAATAAAAAAGTAAATTTTGCTTGGGTGTTAACTACACGACATATAAAGTACAAACCCGCCGAAACCGGATTTCATCATTAAAAAATAAAAAAAAGTAAAATTTTAGAGCCAAAATTCTTTAGTCCGGGCCTGATGCAAGGAAACGTCATGTTAAGCACCCGCTAAACGTGGTATTATGTATAAATACATTACACTCATTTAGTATTACTTATCATTTAACGTCATCATGAATAAATAAAGGCCCTTGTAAAAATAGCAAAACTGAGGCACTTTAAATTTCTTCTTTTTATAAAATAAACATTCCTTTTTTGTTAAGAGCATTCTACGTAAGTCTACAAAGTATTATTTTTAATATCCTGATAAGACATTCGAGTTTCACCGGATATGCTACTTCAGTAATTACAAAAAACGTAAATATTTTTCTTTTGCTTTGTCGAATCGAGAGTTAGTTGTTAATAAACGGTACCACATGAATCTAAGTTATTTCTTTTGGATTTATTTAATCATATAACGCAAAATGAGTTGACTCGAATTACACAGAAATAAATTTAGATACAGAAAATTTGCAAACACGCCTTTTTACTATGATGTCGCGCGAAAATGAATCTATACATTCCCGCGCTTTTGCCGATGCATCAAGCTTCGATTTTCTTTATATGAAATCATGATGGTCCTGAAAAAGATCGTTTTTTTCGAGACGGGAAGAATTTAAATAAAATGTTCGAAGTGGCTTGCACTCCAAGCGGCGATCCACACAAAACTAACAGCGGTAATGGCTGAATGATAGTGGTATGTGGGGGTATACTCGGGACAGCATTTAGGTTGGGCACAGGTGCGGCTCTAGCCCACGGCATTTATAAAATTTTTTTTCTCGTTAATGCTTACAGATAAACCCCCTGTGCATTAAGACTTTTTGATTGTATATGATTACAGCTGCTACATATTATTATATTTACCTCTATATCTGATACACCTTGTATAGCTATGAAATAATAGAAATAATAGGAAATAACTAATGAAGATCGATTTTGTTTTCAATAAATAACAACAATTGGTATATTGTTCCATATCTTATGTTTGGGTCCTTCTTTTATATACAGGGTGTTCGACAAGAATAAGGACGGCCTAATATCGTCCAACGAACTGCGTCACGTGATGACCAGCCTCGGAGAGCGCCTATCAGAAGAAGAAGTAGAGGACATGATCAAAGAAGCAGATATGGATGGGGATGGCCAAGTGAATTACGAAGGTTAGTATATAAGTGACATACAAATAAACCAAAAAAAAAATCTAGGTCAATATCGACCTTTAAAAAAAAAAACTTTATGCACACAATGCGGTTTACCATTGAAATCATTATTATTCGTGTTATAATACCTCAAACTTTAACCTTAAGAAACACCGATGAATACAAATCACGGATTGTTATGCATTTATTCCTACTTCATTCAATTTTTTTTTTCAGAATTCGTCACCATACTGACAGCTAAGAATTAGTTTAAATTTATTAGTATAATTATATTCAAACATAACACACCTGTTTAACATGAGTGAGCATATTTGTACCGACAAAAAAAAAATATTTAAGAAAAATAAAAAAGGCATTTGCAATAATTGTTCCCTTTTAAAAAGGTTTATTATAGAATAATAAAACAGCCTCGGCTTGAAAGTGTAATCGTGAATTGAAATATTATAAAGATTATTATCGAAAGGAAAAGAATACTTAAAAATAGTAATTTTTTTATTGAAATTTAAATATCCTACTTTGCATATACTGTAAATTATCTCGTAAGGTAATATTAAATTAATTCAAAATTGCTTCTATATAATATAAATGACGAATTAAACTAATGATTAAAAAAAAAAAGATTTATATACACACATACAAGAATAGGATTATAAATTTATGGTGGTACTACTGAATTATGGATTGTTGTATTTTAACGACCCAATATACAGAGTGTTGATGAAGTAACGTCCATTATACATTCGGAATCGTTTTCTTCTTCTGAGTTTTATAAAAGACACTAACTGACAGGAAAAGACTTCATTTCTTTATTTCTGGTTCTCGTCATCATATCAATTTTTATTTTTTATTTTTTTACTGAAATGCCACATGCATTTCAGTAAAAAAACATTTTCCTTAGCAGAATTTTGTAAGCCATATAAAAAGTCGTAGTTTTTTTTATCATAGGCCAAATACACGCCGTCTTTTTTTATTATCTTGTTGCGATCGTTCCAAATATTATTCGTAAAAAACAATGAGAATCACTGACACTGTGTGACATATCTGCTGTTATGTATTCCAAATCGTTTTACAATATCTTTCAAATCATTTAAATTATTTCACTTATGTAAAAGAATATATCCGTAGTACACATAAAGAAATAATAATAAATAATAATAATAATAATAATAATAATATATATAATATATATAATATATATACTTTATTTCCACTTCATATTATAGATAACAAAATAATAGTAATAAAAAAGAGTACTACTACTAAATTTTAAATCTAGTAGGCTTAAGCCTCGTATACACCAGAGGACAAGAGCGAATGTAATTGTAATATAAGACGAATGTAATCGAGCTGGACACCATTGATGATGATGTTGAAAAGAATATTGATGCTATTATGAAAGCAAAAAAAAAATAATTGTAAAGTCTACAAAATCCTAATTAAAAAATTATATACATGCAAGCAGTAAAATTGGAAAAATAAGTGTATAAATAAGACAAAATAAATGTAGGATGAAGATGAGTTGGAAGAGTGCTATCGAAAATAAATACTATTAAATGTTCATTAATTGAATCGGTCATTTTAAAAACAACATAAATTATCTCCGAACGTTTTGAGAAAAACAAGAAAATTGCCTTAAATTCTGCACATTGCATTATTTCTATCTAGTTACATAGTCAATTTGAAATAACTACTAAAGCCAAAGAGACAAAGACATAGGAAATGGTTAACAAAAATTAAAGAGCTAATAAATACAGCTATCGAAACATCATAAAAAATATAGGGTGGTTCATTTAAGTTTAATGAGAAAATTAAGGATCCGATGTTTGACTCACCTTGTATACAAAAAATATTTCTTTTATTAAATTCTCAAACCAGCGAAAATAGAAGATACAGTCAAACCAAGTAATGGTGCAAAAGGGATGGGTATTATTTTTTCTTAACTAATCCTCTTAATACACCCCAATTTATACATAAAAATGGCGACAACTTTTAAACACTCGAATCGAACAGATATGGCTAACCCTATATGGAGAGGCTCGCAAAAGTAAGCAGAAAATAAATAAAAAAAACAACAGCGTTCCATTTAAAAAAAATATAAGTTAGGTTTGGCACGACGTTATAAAACACGCTGTATATGTGTATCTAATTTTAAAATATGAAGCTTAAGCATAGCTATACTTTTCCTTAATATTTTTTTCTTGATAACTTTTATAATGTCAGATATATCGAGCTTTCACACATTAATTCGCCACCCTGTATGTGGTTTTTAAAATGACCAATTCAATTAAGTATTAATTCGCCACAGAATTATTCATTAAGGATCTCTAATTGAAAGTATTCAATAATTCGATAATTCAATATTCGGGTGGCATTTTTTTACAGTAGAAAATAATGTAAATAAAGTGTGAATGTTTTTTACTAAGCAACTTCAATATCAAATATAATAGCAGTTCTACTTTTTTTTAGACCTGACATTTCTGTATTACATTTATCTCTAATGGTTTGCAAGTGACAATATTTCAGATCGGTATCACAGTAGGCGTAAAAAGAACTTTACAGGGTCATCCATTAAAAAAAAAACTACCGATGACGTCATATCTCAAAACGTGTGTTTGTTGCTAAAAATCGAAGTATGTCACAAACTAGAATAAAAATACTACAAAAACTTTTCTTAAGGTTATTTTTTTAGTAGAACTCATAATTGAGCCAGAAATCACGTGTTCCTGTACATTTGCATAACCCTGTATAAAAAAAACTACGTATAAAATTATGAATTTATAAATTATATTCCCCACGTCCAAGATAATAAAAATGCTAAATTATGATTAAGTAATTTGTCATCATTAACGTCATTTGTACATTTGTGAAAAATATAATTGATGTTATTGTGAGGAACAATAAATACTATTTTTTCTTATGTGAAATTAATAACAAAAAGATCGTGTCTTTTATGTATTGTCAGAATTCAACAAAAAAACTACACATATTTGAATGCGGAGCAAAAAATAATATACAATAATAGCTCTCCATTTGGTTTTATGGTATTTAAACATTAAACGTTACAGTGAGTGCTAGAATCAATTTACCTTTGCCATTACTTTTCTAATAAGTGTAGTAAAATAGAATAGAAGAGAATAATTTATTTGAGTTAGCAGACACAGAGTGTATATAACCGGTCACAAAAATCAGGCAAATTGAGGAAAAAAATAATTTAATTAAATTAAACTGAATGCAACTTCTAAACTAAGTACTTTTCACGATATCTCTAATATCTAAGCTATATTTCCATAATATCTGAATTTCTAGTGTGTGAAAGTGCCACAAATGAATGATTGTGCAACGCACAACACAGGTATTTCTGGAAGTCTCCAAAATATTGTCTTTGCTGCCCTTCAAACTTAAAAAGAAACAAATGCACGTAAAAAGATCTATACAGGCTGTTTCACCAGCTGCTGGTGAAACAGCCTGTATATAGTAAAGACAAAAAATATGTTTTAATCATGTTCTTTATATTAAATTAAAAAAATATATAATTAAAAAAAAAGAATTTAGTAATCTCAACAAACAAAATATACAAGTGACTGCATTTAAGAACCAGAAAAGTAAGAATAAGTCATTTCCAGTCAAGTTGAAAGTGATTTATCGACTAGATTAAAAACTATGAATTTATGAACACCCAGTATAATGCAACAATCCACAGAATATACTACCACTTAACTTAATAAATAATTTATCAAGTTGTACTTACCATCTAGTCGTAATCTAAAAGAGAATTGTCTTCAAATTGATGATACAGGGTGTGGATTTGTAGAAAAGCCTAGAGTGTAGTCCATCTGCAAAATAGAATGTATACTTTTTTTAAAATAGAAAAGAATTTTTTTGAAGGTGCTTATTTTGCAGATGGAAGAATAAAAAAAATCGAAAACTATTATTTATTTCCTAATTTTAGAATATATTTAAGTAATAAATATTTTCATGTACGATTTTGTTTGTTCGTCACTGTATATCCTTAATACTGTGTATATGGACGAAAAATATATATTAGTAATGACCAAAATGGAAGAAAATAAGGAATAAAGCGTATAATATTTCATCTTGTGTGATTGTTTAAGAGTGATAAATCTATTGTCCATGTCTGCTTTATATCTTTGCATATATTAATAAATAATAATAAATAAAGAGAAATTTAACGCTTTATGCACACTACTAACTTTAATGGTACGGGCACAGAATTTAATATAATATTATTGTTACTGTTAATAACAAGCACATCTGGTTTTTTTTTTAAATTTCCTCTACTAACCCAAACTTATTTAAACAAAAAAACAACTTTTCTCTAATCTTATATCTAATATCTGTTTGTATTTAACGATTTTTACAAACAATTTCTTCTTCTAATTATTCTAATATAATAATATCTTAGATTTAATATCATAAACATATTTTACATTATCATTTACATATGTACAGCAAAAACACAAAAGCTCGCATGTTCAAAATTTTAATGTGTGCTGGATCATGCAAAATTTAATCTATTCCTTCCATATTTTGCGCCCAATGTATTTGTAACATTTATTTCGGCGCCCAACTTGGGGCAAATATAACAAAATACAGAGTCGGCTTAAAAAAATAAATTTTATTTTTTTCTATTTACGATTTACAAGTGAAACAGTTTTAAATTTTAATAAATTAGAGGTGATCATTGAAACACGATTGTGGAAAGAAATACTTAGAAAAATAAATAATAATGATAAAAAAAATGAATTACTCAATTTTCGATATAAACAAATCTACTCTAAAATCTAGTCTTTGAAGGGACATCTGTAGTTACATTAATATGGTGAACAGTATAAAATAGCTAATTTTGAACATGCGCAAAAGCCTTTTTTTAAATACTTAATCATCATTTTAAATTAGTTACAAATTTTCTAATCATTTGTACGTTTAGTTGAATATAAAATAAAAATTAAAAAAAACAGAATGCCTAATCTAATATCATCTATCTGGCACCAATATTAATTACTAAGTTTTCAATTATTGTTGATTCAATTTTTCTCCAAAACAAACAAAAAATTAATTCACAAGAAAATAACCAGACAATAATTTATTATACACAAACCCACAAAAAAAAGAATTCATTAACTGTCCAAAACATTAAATACATATATCAATAATGTATACTTATAGGAGGAGAACTTCCAAATAATGTGTTTATTCAAAATAACTAATTGTAACGAACTGTATAATACTGTATAATCGGTGGTGTTCATCAATGTCGTGATCCTGAATGGCAACAGTCAGTAGTAGATGTTGGAGATCCCATGGAAGAGGGGTGTACACTACTCCCTATGTAAAGTTCGCAAAAGAATTAAGTTGGTTTTTTTGTCTTCCCAATTCTGTGAGATTTAAATGAATATATACATAATATAACAAAGGTGTAATATAATAGAAATTATATTTATTCCAAATCGATTTTCGAATCTTGGTATGTAAGGAAAGAATTTTCATAGATTAGGGGAAAAAACTGATAGTAAGATTCAGTGACGTAATTAAGAATGGGTTAGGGAGCCTGACGCAGTGTGCAAGGGGTGCCAAATTGATGTTAGAAATTTTAGAATGAAATGTTTTCCATTCTTAATTTCGACAAACAGGAGGAGTGGCTACGCCACTGGTAACATCCCAATAATATGCATTGCTGATCAAGCATCACTTCACTCACAATTCTCTTATTTAATTATTTTTTTATTTATTAATGTAGGACTCTCACGTAACACAATAACGAAATAATAGGTATATATGTCTAAGGTTTAACGTCATTTTATCACATACCGTAAACCATTATAATGTAATAAAAACAATAACCAGTTTTGACGTATTTACAAACCTTTGAAATTATCTACAATCAACTACATCCAAGAAACGAAAATCGATTTTTGGAACTAATTTTTTTGTCGTAAATTCCCAAAGCGTTTTCATTTTGTAGAATAACAATTTGCGTGATACCTATATACAATATCACATCATGAATATGTAGCAGACAATATCATAAACTTCGTTGTGAGATGCATGTTTAATTTTATATATACGTTGGCATACTGCTAAAACAAAATGAATGTTATACAATAATTCTGTCCGTAATATATATATATATATATACATAAAAGAAAGGTTAATGTATTAATTATTGATTAAATAGATGTTAATCATATATATATAAATATACTATATGTTGTAATATATCAGAATAGTTGATCAATCCCCGAATTATATAACGATATAAATTATATTATTATTATTATTACTTACTGTTAATAGTTAATTTTCAGACGAATTTTTATTATATAATATTTAACTTGTTAATAGACTGGCCATTATATTATACTGTGAAATACTTTTGTAAAATTGAGCTAAACTTAAAAAAAACGGAAAAGGGTATGTATTTTTCGATGTCAGATACTAAAATAAAATAAAAAAAGAACAAAATTGTACTGTAAGAATACCACTTGCATATCTAGGCGATAAAAATTAAAATTAAAAAAAAAGTTGAATTTCGAAAAGAATAATAAACAAAAATTATTATACTATGCCATGTATAAATCGAAATATATGTTACTATATCAATATTTACTGTTAAATAAATAAATCAAATCATTGTATATAAAAGAATGTTGTTTGTTAACCCCCCTCCCCCTAAATATCCTTTCCGAATTAAAATCCGACTAAGCTAAAAAAAAAGTCTATAATAATACCTATATTTAAAAATGGAAACAAGCTAAAACCGAAAATTATAGACCAATGTGTTTAAAGTAAAGTAAAGTTATTTCCAGAGGCCACAAAAACAGATCTAGTGCCATCAACTTTGAATAAAATACTAGAAAAAATATACAATTACAAATAAGGGTATATTATACAGGGTGGGCTACTACATTCGCGTCGGTTTATATAAAAAAAGTGGTAACATATTTAATAATAATAATAATATATTTGCCACAAAAAAAATCTCATTAGATACAGGCAATTGTCAGAGGTAGATACATAGTTATAAAACATAGGTAGGTACAATTGGGGAATCTAATCTTAGGACACGCATCGAGCGCCGAACCTTTTCGTTGCTATAGTTGTCTCTCTCACTCCCCCTCGCCTAAGTTCTAATACATATTGGTTGCTATCGATAAAACGCTTTCTCTTTCGGCAGTCGGCAAGTAGCCGGCAGCGATAGCATGTAAGCCTTGCGCCTGCGATTATGTATGTATTTAACTTCTTATACCTATAATTCGTTGTAGGTGTAATGCGACTAATGGCGGGATACTGTGCACATGTGTAGCGCCTGTAATATTATGTCTGATCTGTAACCATATATTTTAGATCTTACAGAGTTGCAGGTAACTTTGCAGACACTACAGATATGCATAGAATTCCACCTTAAAATACAAATATATACCGTACAAACTACTAAAGGTTATGCATAGCGTTATATGTATTAAGCGCGCACTTCTGTTTGGAGTCAAAGTAGTTATTTACAATAGGAATTTCACTATGTTTCAGAGTGGTAATTTATAATTGACTGCAATAGATTACTGCATTTTTGGGGGTATCAGGATGGCACCCGTAAACACTTGTATTAATCTGGTGTAGGACCGTATTAAAGTGAAATTATTTTTATTTCACCAAAATATTTCGGATTTAACACCTCAAATATAACTGAAGATCAAAAAAATATTACAGGTTTAAATGCATCTGCATAATATACGTTTAGACAGTTCAACATTTGAATTTTTAGCAATACATGCATAATATACATAATACATGCAAGTAAAAAATTATAAATGGCTGTTAATTATTCTTCATTGCGAATTTAAAGTATTTGTTTTAGAGAATATCTATTTCAAAATGACAAAAAACTTTGTTATTATGTTTTCTTCGTAATATTGTGTAGTTAACATTATATGTTTATTATTATTTGTTTGTTATTGTTTGCGCAAGCCCTGAAAATGCGTAGACTGTTGGAGTAATGAAATAAATAAATAAAATATATATTCGGATAATTTGATGAAAACCCTGTGGCCCAATAAACTTTATTATTAGTATTGTTGCTACACAGAAACTTGTATGCATGTTTTACTATAAATTTACTTCTTATATACTTGATATCAATATCGATATTATAATAACTGAAATTATTCAAGGCAATTCTTATTACTGAACATCTGGAAACTTGTAGTCAACCGCATAATATTAATAGGTTGTTCACAAAGTTTGGATTTTTTTTTTATGTGTGACAAATAAAATGAACATAACTATAATTAAGAATTTAAAATCAGGAGATGAACGTCTGCACTCGGTTTTGAAAGCAACAATTTTTCTGAAAGTCGGATGTAGCATTAAAACGATAATGAATCAAACCTTTTTTTTTTAAAAAAATTCCATAAAATTTATTCCTTTTATTTTTATTTCTATACCAGGATTAGTTGAATAATTGCTTGCTAATTACGAGCAAGTGTGGAATTTACATTTAGGATAAAAGGGCTAATAATACCTAATTCCAGAGTGTGGAAAATACCTATGCTCTTAGATTGATTGGTTTTCTAATTATTGTTTGTATTTATGTATTATTTAGGTATTCTAAATTTTAACAGCTGATTTCAAAAAAATACATTCCAATACAATTATCCAGTAATTACTTTGATAAAGGCATTAAAATAATATTAGGATGAAATTTCTTTATATGCCTATATACATTAATGGGTGTAATTTCTTTTGGATAATGACAGAGATTATTGTAAATCAAGAATAGATAATTTCTATCTTTTCCTGAAAATAATTTGTTTAGGAACGTGTAGAACAAAATCTTCCGATTCAGTGGACTCTTACAAGAACTAGAAGCCCTGCAACATTTTTGTTTTATTTTTAATATCAGAAGTTATATCTAATTGATTTTGGGAAGCTTTTTTTTTAATTAACATTCATAGTCCGTTATTTATTAATTGTTGAATAAGCAGCGCAAGACATTATAACTGAAGCAAGATTAATTGTCATCATTAGTTAATCTCACATTTTCATATTATACAATTGTGCCTTACTTTTACAATAACAAATTAAATACACACATACTAAAATTGAATTTAAATGGTGATGAACATCAATCGACGGGAAATTTTAATGCAACATTAAACAGCTACAAAATTAATTACATCTTTTTAATTTCATTTACACATATTAAATTTATTTATTTAAACCACCAAACGTTGTTACATTAATTGTATTATGTTATAGTTATAAATGTATTTCAATGTGAATTGTGAAACCGACAACTTTCCTAACACACAATTAGTATTGCGTTATAGATTCATAAATTCTATCGCTACTATTTCTCATTTTCTATAATGGTTCAAGATCAGAATATAATGACCTTGTGGATATGGGAACATCTGCTCATTGTCCCGTTGAGTAATATAGCGCCTGCGGCAAAATTTGCGGGGTGAGACGGGAGGAAGAGATAGCAATAGTTACGGAAAGGTTCGGCTCGATGCGTGTCCTACGATTTCTTTCCACGATTGTACATAGATTTAAAATACAATAATAAATGCCACAAAAGACAGTGCGAGCTTCCGCAATACATATAACAAGCAACAACTCGAAAATTTTATCTCAGCAAGTCACAAAATCGTTATAATGGTAAAAGCTCTTTTCTAGTAAAAATTCACGACGTGATATTTAGTTGAGGATTATACAGCTTCAGAAGGACCACATTTCAAAATTATTCTGTAGTTTCATTTATTTTTCGTTGACTTGTATGCGGATTTTCAGCAAGAGATTTGATAACTAAAATATTATTTCCTTCATTTCTGGTAATCGGTTTTTGTCGTTCTGTTTTCTTATAACACACACTTCCTGTACTTCGGAATACTTGCAGTAAATTTTCTAAAGAACGCTTTATCGGAATGGCGTCTGTTAGGATATTTTTGCGCATAAATCCTTGATGCTCTAGCAAACAATTTTCTTCATACTCTCCAATTATTAAAATTATATCAATCCTTTCTGCTTGAGGGTAATTTCTCATTGTAAATAATTAAAATGCTTTTTAAATAACCACGAACAACAATGATGCACAACTGACAAGTTCCGTTATTGTCAAATGACTTTTGTGTATAATGGATATGAATGATTATTTAGTTTTGTCTAAGCCTACTTTTGAAAAGGAATTTATAGGAATTAATATTTCAAAAAGAAAATTATAAATTACTAAGAAACTATAATAGATAGCTATAGGAAGCATTAATACAATCTTAAAGACCGTTAAAATTAGAATCTAAATAAGGTAATAAATATAGGTGTTCCGTTTAAATTAAGAAAGTTACTTGCCTTTAAAGATAGTGAAAATTAAAAGTATGTTTTTGTTCACCGCGTATAATTTTTTGCATTACTTTTACTTTATTATCAAGTCTAATGCTTTAGTTAAAATATAAATACAGTTTAAAATATCTAACTTAAATATGCATGACAGGCATGCCTCTTCAATTTTGGTCTACATTTCGAAGGATATGATTATCTCGTAAACGAGTTGAGTTAAGGCGAATCTGGACGTCCAAGTGTGCGACAGAGATAAATATATCGGAAAAGTATTCCGCGCTTTTTGGGAAAACGGTACGACCGATTTTGAAATTTTAAACTGTATTTGTCTTAAAATAATGTTTGAATTTGCGCCAACGTTTTAATTTTTTTATTTTCTATGTATTTAAATTTTTAAATGTTGTAAGTCTGTTATTAAAACAATTTCTAAAATCGGCTCAACGGTGCATGTGAAGACACAATGTCTTAATGACAAAACTTTTTAATTTTTGAATTTGGACTAATAATAACGCCCGAACAGAAATATTCATTTTTCTTTTTTCCATCAAATGCCGACAGGCCGCCGGCTTCTATCGTAACCTAACGCACAGACCGATGTTTGTTTTGAGGACGTATCTACGTACAGATGGTCTGCTATGGCATCACGTAAGGCATAAATATAAGGATATTCAATTCTGCTTTCAGTTCTGTCTTTTTGTGTATTTTACACAACCCAACTACTTCCTACCTATGTTTTAAATAAGTGGAAATTCTTAAAATGTGTAAATGTTAATGATAGATAATGTATCACTTTTTATTAACGAGTCATAATTATAAGTACTAATCACTTCAATAATTCCTTGATGCAATGGTATTACGAAACAGAACATCAATAAATGCAAATAAAAAATGCATACAGCCATTTTTTTGACTGGGTAAAATGTACCTATAAATTACAATTTCTTACTCATCATAGTCATTTATATTGACCGCCCTAGAATTATTTTTGGATTTTGGCGCACTGAAATACTCAATGACAAAGTAATAAAATGTCTAGGTAAGTAGATATGGAACTTACATTTTCTACAATAGAATATTAAATCTTAGAAGAAGCCTTTTTTCTTTTCGCGCTGATACGAAGATGCTTTCGCCTTTCGACGAGTATCTTTTATCCATTTTTAGATAATGCGGTTTGCTACTTGTAAGAAAGTAAATATTCTTCATACAATAACTGCAGTGCTAAGTCAGTTCCAGAGAAAAAAAATTAGAGGTACTTGACCACAGGTGTGCGATGTCTGTGTGTGTGTGTTGAGTGAGGTTTGTATGTTTGTGACAGTGTGTGGCACCCTGACTCATTTATCACAAGTAGCGAACGTAGCGAATACTCTAGACAATCTTAGCAGTTGATTTTGGGCACATGTAATATAGAAAGCAAATAATTCATACCATTCAAAAAGACAAAAGATATCTTTCTTTTCGATCTGACTATCGCTTGACGTTTATTCCTGCAATCACGTGTTCTACAAATGCTCTTCACATTTGTGCATACCTCGAGATAATTCAGTTTTCAGAAAACAGCAGTTACTCAAAATAAGTCACTGATTCTACTGATTCATATACGGATTATATTATCAGTGCTATAATTATGTATTTCTGATAGTATCTTATTAATTTGCATTTTAATTTTGATTTTTCTAAAAAACCATATGAAATAGTGTTACCCTATACATTCAAGTTCATATGACAGACTAACTAATGTTTTGAAAAGATCTGATTATTCGAATCGGTATCATTTCTGTAGCGCACTCAATTCGACGAGTGTGTTACCGTCCTAGTTAAGGTTGTCCCGGCGGACGAGATCAAAGAGAAAACGCATTTTCCTCTTTCGGACGCTATTTGCTATCAGAAAGAAATGAAAAAAAATGTTTTAGTATTAGTAAGGACCGCTGAACCGTCGCCCTTGACCACTTTTTTATTTTTCCTTTTTGGAAGCCAAATAGAACCAAACAAAAAATTAAAAAAAGGAAAATTTAAAAAATAAAGCGTTGGCGCAATTTTGAATACTGTTTTCAAAACTATCTCTTTATCAAATTTAAAATATTTTGATTGGTATGTCTAAAAACAGCGGAAAAAGATCCACGCCATCTCCTGGAAGAGAATCTCATTAAAAGGCTGTCCAGATTCGCCTTAAGCATGAGAAACCCAACACCAGCTTGTCTTTATTTAGTCTGTACTATGAAAATATGTCATAATATACAGGGTGTGTCATTCAATTTTTCACAACTTTGGAGTGTAACGTCTCTTTGAGTCACCTTGTTTACTTCAAAATAATTTTGAAATGTGCGCCTTCTGAATCTGTATCATCCTTAACAAAAATAAAATAAAAATATGTTACCACTTTTCGTATATAAAACGAATGTGGTGGCCCACCCTGTATAATATAATCCACAAACAACAATAAGCCTTTCAGAAAAATTCGGGGCAACGACAGCTGCGAATGACCTACTAAACAGGATAAAAACCAAAGTAGCAGAAAATAATACTGTCGTTATGATCGTAATAGATATAAAAAAGGCGTTTGACACCATAGAAAAACTAGATAACTTAGGCATAAGAAATATAGAAAAAAACATCTAATACAAATATATTTGTCAAACAGAATCCAGACCACAAACACTAATAACTAGAGTGGTCAGACGTGTCTGCTTACACCAGGCACACTCGCCTCGCACTATGCAGAACGTATAGCCATAGCATATCTTCAAGGCAGTAAAATCACTCCCTCTGATTCGTGTGTCTAGCATCCAGTATCAGTGTTAGTCGAGTCTTGATGCGCGATAGTACAATTCTCTGTTAACGTTTCACGCATTGTAAATGTAATACAATGTCGGGTGTAGAAAAAAAAACTAAAATGGGATGGACACATCAAAGGCCTAATAAAGAAAAACGCTTTAACCATAGCGGACATAACCAAAATCGGAAGGCTAATGTCTGACCTGAATATATGAAAAGATCATTTATCATTCTCTTTTCACATCCCACATGAGCTATACGATAAAATACATGGAGTGACACTACGAAAAGAAATATAGATAAACTGCAAAGACAGCACCAGATCATTCAACGATCTCTTTTACTGAAATTGAAATTTTTCCCACCTTTTTTCTGTGTTTGCTTTATACAGTGTGTTTGGTTGATTTTTCATTGTGCACTTAATATTATTTCCGTTAGAATCAAAGTATTTAAAAAATTGAAAAACAAATCCGTTACAATGTGTTCTACACTTTCCAATCAAGTGCGATACAATGCTTTGAAAGCCTTTGGAATATAAACATGGAGCGAATGACAGTTTGGTCTTCTTAAATTGCATTTTTCTGCTTATTCATACTGTTTAGAACAAAAGCATATACAGGGTATTCCACGTAACTGGTTCATTAAAAGTTTATGATGTTCTATTATTTACTTATATTTGAGATTTTGGCACCAGTATCTGTTCGATTGGAACTATAAATGTAAAATACCTTAACCAAAATATCACTTCCGGTTGACCGGAAATGGATGTCAACTTTGTTATTTTAAATAGAATGATATAATTTTTTATTCATTTTTGGATTCTACAACTATAAATACGTCAGTTTTCATTAGCTATTCCTATAGTTACATGTTGCCGTTTTTGAGTTATTTAGGTTTTTCTTTTTTTTAGTCATAATCATTGCATCATTGAGAAATTAATACCTCGGTTAATACTGCAAGTAGAGACTCCAAATTTACTATGTTATGAATGTAGATATTACTCCAAGAAACGGTAAGCACACTTTACATTCTAACATACAGGGTGTTCAAAACTGAGGAACAAAGTGACATATTTTCAAATGCAGAAAACTCATTTTTTTTTAAATAGAACACCCTGTATTTTAATTCGGAATTAGGAAGTAAATATCATCCCCTATCGCTTTATATGAGCATTCCCTATACCTATCATTAATAGATTTTGAGATATGAGCGACTTTTTGTTAAACAGACTAAGTATTCTTTTTTTTTAATAGAACACCCTGTTATTTTAATTCGGAATTAAGAAGTAAATATCATCCCCTATCACTTTATATCAGCATTCCCTATACCTATCTTTAATAGATTTTGAGATATGAACGACTTTTTGTTAAACAGACTAAGTAACCCTATCTTTGCGTGTTTGTAGCTGGCTCTGAATGGGATTAATGTCAAATTCATTGACTAACCAAAAGTGTATCATTATAATTACACTTTCGTATAACGCAATATTAATAGAAATGACTATTCGAACAGACATTCTTGTATGGTTATTCAAAAATAATACATGAATTTGACGTGAATCCATTTCAGAGCCAGCTACAAACATTTAAAGATAGGGCTACTTAGTCTGTTTAACAAAAAGTCGCTCATATCTCAAAATCTATTAATGATAGGTATAGGGGATGCTGATATAAAGTGATAGGGGATGATATTTACTTCCTAATTCCGAATAAAAATACAGGGTGTTCTATTTAAAAAAATGAGTTTTCTGCATTTGAAAATATGTCACTTTGTTCCTCAGTTTTGAAAACCCTGTATGTTAGAATGTAAAGTGTGCTTACGGTTTCTTAGAGTAATATCTACATTCATAACATAGCAAATTTTGAGTCTCTACTTGCAGTATTAACCAAGATATTAATTTCTCAATGATGCAATGATTATGACTAAAAAAAAAGAAAAACTTAAATAATCAAAACGGCAACATGTAACTATAGGAATAGCTAATGAAAACTGACGATTTTATAGTTGTAGAATCCAAAAATGAATAAAAAATTATATCATTCTATTTAAAATAACAAAATTGACATCCATTTCCGGTCAACCGGAAGTGATATTTTGGTTAAGGTATTTTGCATTTATAGTTCCAATCGAACAGATACTGGTGCCAAAATCTCAAATATAAGTAAATAATAGAACATCATAAACTTTTAATGAACCAGTTACGTGGAATACCCTGTATATTGTCCTAACCTGATGCCGTAGTTTAGTTTTGTTACGTCCCCATATTTAGATTTAAGTTCCTTCAGTTCTAAGAAATTAATAGTGAATGACATCTTTCCTTTTCTAATCTTTTTTATTCTAGTCAGACACCTCTTTCATTTGTAATTTACGACCACTAAGCGTTCCTTGGTACACCACACGCAATCACTTTTGTAACCCCACCAAGGGAAAATGGTCAGTGTAACAAGGGACTACTACTGCAAAACCATATTGTAATAAGCAGTTCTGTTCCGACATTTCAAGCGACAATACATTTGTAAATATCTTATTATGTAAATATTTGAAGTTACAAAAAAAAGGGTTTTGTGTGTTTTGTTATTTCAACACATCAACGCAGAAGTTACAAATCCAGCACCAAGGCATTTACAAAATTCTACACATACAGTGTTTTATTTCATTGAAAGATTCAGAAAAAAGATTACCAAATAGAAATTACGAAATAGTGCTCAATTACAATAAATGTTCGCCAATAAGTCGTGATTTATTTAGGTACCTAATACCTAACATATGTTAAAGATATGAAGATACTATAAATGATCATGATCAATTGCATACACGTATTTAACTATAAACAGGTTATATGTCAAACATAAATATCAGTTGAACTGCACCAAAAATAAGGGAAAAGACCTTGTATTACATCTCCAAAATATGAAATGGCTTTTCAACAGAGATCCCAAACAATAATAAAAGGGGCATACACATTATCGCTGTACCCAGTACATAATTATTACGTTCACAAAAGAGAATATTGTAAGTACGCGATTTTTAGCCAGAAGATAAGAGTTCTTAGCAGTGCTTCGTCACACGGGCCAAGCGTGATACGGTAGTGGGAGGCTTCTACACCGTGCAGTTACCGCACAGGTGCGCTACCGCGACCACCTTGGCATATATATACAATTTTCGACATGCTTTCGTCCACCTTTCGTGGATAATAATAATATCGCAACGATGGTGCGGTGCGAAAGCGGTCCTGTTGTGGTGTTGTGCGCGATTGTATTGGCCGCTGTATCGGTGGAATCAGTGCCCGCTAGGCCGGAGTTGGACAAGTACGGTCAGTATACATAGTGTTTGCTCGTTGAATATATGATGTAGGGATTATCGTATTGTTAGCCTCTGGCAAATTGAAAATAAACTTTGGCAGAGCTGCGAAAAACAAAGCAGATGTCTGTTTCATTCTAATAAAAAAGGTCGTCTTGACATTTCTGAATTTAGTATATACGAGATGATTTAAATTCTATTTTACTTAGCTAGAGGAAATATAAAGGTAAATTTGGAAAATATCAATCTCGTTTGGGAAGAATACTGTCAAGACGTAAAAATACTATAGCCGGATAAATTTTCCTTCTACGACCGTATAATTAATATTATTAGTGGATATTTAAAGTTAGGTATTAGAATAACCAAAAGGAATACGTTCTATCAAACCCTCAAAATGTTTATTATGATTACAACCGGTTTCGGCTAATTATCATCATCAGGTGTACTGTGTAAATGAAGTGACAAATTATGGTATAATATAATCATAATTTTAAGGAATTTTATACGTCATTAGAGTTCTAAAGCTACGTCATTTAAGTTAAAATTTATCATATCCCTAACAGCCAGAAATATTACATAGATATTTTTAAAAATATATTTTATAAATATTTTTCGTGAGAGGTTTTTGAATATATTTTTCATATTTTTTTTTAAATATAGATAAAATATTCAATTAAAATATTTATTCCATATTTTAAAATTAATGCAAGCGCTATATTTTTTCTAAAATATTTGTAAAATATTTATATGAAAACTGAGATTTTTTATGCAATCTATTTAATTTGTCAAAATAAACTAAAATTGTTCTTGGTTTTTTAGAATGTATAATGTCGATAACGAAAAGTTGAAACATACATAGAGTTGCCTAAAAGGCAAGAACTTGTTTTTTCACACTCACCATACAAGTTAATAATCAATATTCTGGCATCTTTTAAGGCATACTGAAGGTTTATCAAATTAATCACTATTTTTTAATTGAAGTGTTCTAAATAAAAAACAAACGTATCTATTATCATTTTATTCGAATAAGCCAATAAAAATGAAAAATACTCATTTTTAAGTCTAGCCTTGGCTGGTGCCAGGTACAACCCTATTGCTTTTTTTCATATCTTCGGTAGGGGCGCTCTCATGGCGTTTCCTTGTGGCTTCTAAAACAATGCTAATCGTATTAGATCATACATAATAAAACATCGTACAACATTATCAACACCTACTAATACATTTGGAGCATTTACAATAATTGGAGTGGTAGCTACATTCTAATACTTACGATACTTATTTTTACTTTATTTCATAATATTTGAAAACGTTCTACGTACAAACAATAAAACAACACAACGTATTCTAACCTCTATTTGAGGTTATGACGCTTATCTACCGAGATGAATCTTAAGCAAAATCAACTAGCAATTTATCTGGTAGATGCAGTACATATATGAATGCATAAAATTCCTACAATTATATTATTAAACGATTTTGTACATAGCGATATTGAGCATTCCAATTATCTTATAAATGCCATGACATGTTCAAAGTTTTGCTTACCTCGTAGTCACCACAAAAACTAAAACACGCCCCGCAACAAATAATTACACAGTTAACCCTAATCTGCCCTAATCGTATACTATTATAAACTATAACATGTAACGGACAAACGAATGAAAACGTTGATGATACGCACGTGCGCGTATGCATTCTATGTACCTAATCCATAGACGCATAAATAATACTAAATCATATAAACCGGCACCGTAATGAATAGAGGGTGTTGTGTTGACGTTCGCAACTTACAAATATTACAAATAATATAATACAAAACGCAGATATATTAATAGAAAAGTTACAGCGCTCAACTTAGATACTAATTAAATCATATTAGATATATATTATCTAATTTAATCTTTTAAACTATCATTTTAAATAGGTACATACCTACTTAATATGTATGCATATTTTACCCATTTTATATTATTCGTCCTACGCACCAAATGTACAAAAGCAAAAATTCAATCTTTTTTTTTATATGAAATAAATATTTACAGAAATACAAAGCAAAATATTCTTACAGAGTTATGAAAAATATATTGAGAAAACATTTGCAATAAAATATTATTAATGCTACATTACATATATATTTTTTAAATGTTTTCTTAATATATTTTCTATAATATATTTTATGCATATTACATTAATATAACTAATATTCAAAAAAGATTTAATATTTTTTAAATATTTATAAAATATGAAATAAATATGGTTGGTCACTGGGGCAGTTTTAAAAACACTTTAAATAAAATTAAAATTAAAATAAGACACAAATAATTATAATTATTTATGTAGTGTATTAAAATTCATTAAAATTATAATTATATTATACTATAATTTATAATTTCATTTACACAGTACGCCTGATGATGATAATTAGCCGAAACCGGTTGTAATCATAATAAAAATTCTGAAGGATTGAATAGAACGTATTTCTTTTGGTTATTCTAATACATAACTTATAATTAATGGCTCGAATTCCAAAGGATTTCCTATCGGAATTTTCTGTGACCTAAGTCGAGTCTTCGATTGTGTCGATCATGATATTTTGTTGGCTAAATTGGAACGTTGTTCTATACGTGGAATTATAACAAAATGCGTTGAAAGTTACGTATTTAACAGGAAGGTCCAATTTAGCTAATATTAAACATAAGCTGTGCGGTAAAGTCATTTTCATAAAACAACGAGCATACTGGTTGATTAGGGTGTTCCTCGAGGTAATGTTTTGGGACCTGTTTTGTTTCTACTTATTAATAGTATAAATACTTATATATATAAACTCACTATCTGAGAGATTTTAAGTTAGTAGTGTATGCTGATGAGACCAACTCTGTCTTGTCGGGATATCAAATTAAGTGAGAATAATGCTAATTTACTACCATACGGTCAAATATTTTTCTTCTTTATTCTTAAGTTGGCAACATAATTTCAAAGACATATAAGTTGACTTATTCTGTTCTGACTTCTATGACTATTCATTGACAGCAATTAAGTCGGGTTACGTGATCAAACTCTTGCACACAATAAAACTTGCATGGAATTTTTTGTAGATCTTTTTTAGGGATTGTCTGGCATGTTCCATATGAAAGTTGTGTTTGCTGTGAAAGCTTACGATTCGATTTCTTAGGTGAATGAGTTATTAGCCCGTCAACATCTGCTATATTTTCAACTGTTCGTTTTAATGGTCTACACGTACCTGGATTTCTGGGAACGGACCCTATTTCACGGAATTTTGCCATTGATTCTTGTATCAGTTGCCGCAAACTGTCATATGTTACTGGAAAATTTCGAAATTCGGCCCAAAATTCTTCTATACATGGCTGCAGAGTACAACTATTCTCCATTTTCTAAATATTACACCAGTTCTAAAGTATGATTCTATAATAAAAACTTGTTAATTTATTGTAAACGTTTTTGAGTGTTAATAAGAACCAACACAGTACACAAGACAGATGTATCTTATTTATAGAATTTAACAAAGAAGATCGACACGTGTAGGTTTCGCGCTAATACCTGCACATCCTGTATATACCTATAGATATATAGTACCTGGGATGGATATCTGATGGTCACAAGGAGAAGACATTCAATCTGAAGTGCACTATACATCTAATCGAATGACAGTATATCGTCATTAAATAACTTCTTTTTTACCTGATTTATAAATACAAATGACACATCAAACTTCAATTTTTCTCAGCGAAAAAATTCTTTACATATCTTCTTCTACTAACTTGAAATACGAGTATTTATTAATGTAAATTTAAATTTGGAATTCTTGGTTTTGTGTTGCTGTAAAATTTTAACGAATGATATCAAATTGTCTTTGCATCTAAAATGACTATGACACTGCACATAATGGCAAATCTCAACTTTCCAAAATTGTATACACTTATATAACGCAGCTTCATATTTATTTTGAATATTAATGAAAACTTTCTAAATTCTAATAGCTTTTTAATGTATCGTGCTAAGCAACACTGTCAAACATAAAAAAAAAACATAATTTTTTTTTTTGTCTAAACTACTAGCGTTGAAAAACTTATAATTAAGTATATCTATTATTAAAATTTCTGGTTTCTAACTTAAAGAAAAAATTCTGCAGCCATTTATTTTTGCTTTGCTTCTTTGCTTAAAGTTGATCTAATACTTTATTAATTATATCAAATATTTCCACAAATTGTTTGTTAGCTTCATTAAAGCCTAACAAAAAATCATAAAAAATGGTAAACTATTTTACAATTAAATGAAAATATCTTTTTTCTTACTATTAAAATCCCTAATTGACTTTAAAATTAAGAAATTTAACTTGTTTCTTTTTTATATGTTTATGTTGGCTTACTTCATTCCAAATCAGAATAATTCTAAGTTAAAAGTCGAAAAATGATTCTTGTAATTAATAATTTCCTTATAGTAAATTTACTTGTTGAGCAAAATCTAACTTCGTTTTGTTTGATAACATGTTAAATACACCAAACATTTATGATATGACGGGCTTCCAAATCGAAAAATACAAATTCAAATTGTTATGAGTAAGGAGATCGTTTCGTAATCCTTCATTCATTAATTCATTCATTTAGTTAGGGTGGGCACCTATAGTCCCAGCACTTGAGCTAGGTGCTCATCGTACCATCCCTATTAAATCTCTTACTTCCACTCGAACAGCTTGGTGTTCTCTATAAAGCCTAGTATCTTGCCCAATGGAAACTTGAAAACCCTCGAGGGCTCCAATAGATCTTTCCCGAAGTATTTCTGCCTGAGTACCTTCAGTTCCACGCATGTGCAGATTACATGTAAACTCGTTTCCTTCTGTAGTTCGCATCTTCTGCACCACGGTTCGCTTACTCGACCTGTGTTGTATAGATGCTTTTTCAGAGGATAGTGTCCAGTTACCAGCCCAGTAATAGTTTTAGCTTCTTTCTCGCTGCGTCTGAGTAAGTTATCAGCGAATCCAGCATCCCTATCCCGTATTAGCGCTTTGGTATGGAGTTGATTTTCAGTCGACCTCCATTTCTTTATCTAACCAGAGCCAGGTCTTCCTTCTTGCGGAGTCCTTAGTAATCCCACATACGGGCTCTGGACCTATGAAGTGTCTTTTAGAGCCCTCCTTGGCTAGTTCGTCAGCTATCACATTGCCCTACATATCCTCATGTCCCGGCACCCAAATCAGAGACACCGTGTAGTCTCGTTCCAGTGCATTGGGGGATTGTTTGCAGTCTCTAATTAGTTTTGACCTAGTTACAGGGTTCAAGACTGCCCTTATAGCAGCCTGGTTGTTAATCATTATACCTATTTTCCTCCTCATGTAGCCCCCTTCTGCAATCATTTCTGCACAGGCTGCAAGGGCGAATATCCCTGCCTGCAAGACCGTTGTATGCTCCCCCAGACTTATGGATATCCTTTGATTAGGACTGGGCCCACAAATACCGGCTCCTGTGGCCTGGCTGGATTTGGATCCATCAGTGAACCAATTATCAAGAGCAGTGATCTCACTACGTGTCTGGTCTCTGTTCGATATGGAAATTTTCACCTTTTCAGTGAAAATAGCCCGTCCAGCATCGCACCCATAGTATCAGTGTGCCCTCCGACCCTAAAGTTGAGATGCCACAAGTTTTTGGCTTTCAATCTAAGGATCGCATTCATAGCCTCCGCTTTCATATAAAACTCCAGCGGGAGGAGGCTCACAATAGTCTCCAAAGAGTGTGTAATCCTTGAAAACAATGGTAGTGAAAAAAATAAACAATGAAAAATACACAAAATGGTTTATTCCGACCTATAACCCAAATTAAAAGAAAGTAAAAGAAGTTACAATAAAAGGCAAGGAAACAAACCAAAAACATAACCACAGAGGCGAAAACTGTCAATATCACATGTCATCAGAAAAAAGTTGTAGATTCTATTGATTATTTTAATTATTGTAATTTTGGTTCACTTACCTTAGTTAGACGATGCGACGTATAAATACGTCCATACTTAAAACGCAAAAAAAGGGTCACTTTCCTTTCGCATTGAAACAACTCTTATAGATATTATGCAATACACACATAATTGTAATGGGATTTTCTTGTATTATTCCAGAGATAATTGCATATTATGCATATAAGCAATAAAAGAATCATAATCCTCGGTTACAGATGTTGGTAATTGTAATAAACATAATCAATCAGGCGTGGTTATAGCACGGACAAGTTGGCCATGACTATTTTAATGTATGTAAAAATTTCTCGAAAAATAATGCAACAAAGTTAAGAACAGAGGCGGGTTAGTATTACATAAAATATGTGCCTATATGCATACAATATGCTGCTCTAATACAAATACAGTATAATTGACGTAACATATGTATAGGTAATCCCATCAAAGACTAGGTTCTTTGACAGCTCTATTTTGATTTTAGGAAAAAAATCTCTTATGCAAGAGTTCCACGGAATTCAAGTTTTGATTACACAGGTGGTCCAAAAGTAGGAAAACGCATACTTACTCCATTATTTTAAATAGAACACCCTATATGTTATCCAATTTTAAAACATTAATTATATTCTAATTTTAAGTTATCTATAGTTTAACCATTCAATAATACGGCGCTGAAATGTCCCGGCGCTGAAATGTCCTGGCCCTGAAACAGCGGCATGATAGGTTTAATATACAGGGTGAGTTTTTTTATCTTGAGACAACGGAATATCTCTAAAACACTGCATCGAATCAAAAAAAGATCTTAATAAGATTTGTTATAATGTAGAGGGCTCACTGAATGGTGCCGAACTCGATCCCCCACCTCTCTATTTAAAACTCCTCTGTAGGGTACAAAAAAAATACAGGGTGTATCAAATAAAAAAGTAAATTTTGCTTGGGTGTTAACTACGCGACATATAAAGCACAGACCCGCCGAAACCGGATTTCATCATTAAAAAAAAAAAATTAAAATTTAGAGCCAAAAATGCTTTAGTCCGGGCCTGATGCAAGGAAACATCATGTTAAGCACCCGCTAAACGTGGTATTATGTATAAATACATTGCACTCATTCAGTATTATTCTTAATGGTATGCCGTAAGTTCATTTAACGTCATTCTGAATAAATAAAGGCCCTTGTAAAAATAGCAAAACTGAGGCATTTTAAATTTCTTCTTATAAAAATAAACATTCCTTTTTTGTTAAGAGCATTCTACGTAAATCTACAAAGTATTATTTTTAATATCCTGATAAGACGTTCGAGTTTCACCGGATATGCGACTTCACTAGTTACAAAAAACGTAAATATTTTTCTTTTGCTTTGTCGAATCGAGAGTTAGTTGTTAAATAAACGGTACCACATGCATCTGAATTATTTCTTTTGGATTCATTTAATCAAATAACGCAAAATGAATTGAATCGAATTACACAGAAATAAATGTAGATACAGAAAATTTGCAAACACGCCTTTTTACTATGATATCGCGCGAAAATGAATCTATACATTCCCGCGCTTTTGCCGATGCATCAAGCTTCGATTTTCTTTATATGAAATCATGATGGTCCCGAAAAGGATCGTTTTTTCGAGACGGGAAGAATTTAAATAAAATGTTCGAAGTGGCTTGCACTCCAAGCGGCGATCCACAAAAACTAACACGGTAATGGCTGAATGATAGTGGTATATGGGGGTATATTCGGGACAGCATTTAGGTTGGGCACAGGTGCGGCTCTAGTCCACGGCACTTATAAAATATATTTTTTTCTCGTTAATGCTACAGATAGACCCCCTGTGCATTAAGACTTTTTGATCGTATATGATTACAGCTGCTACATATTATTATATTTACCTCTATATCTGATACACCCTGTATATGCAGAATGTATGTATATTTGATTGATATTATCCTCCGTAGAATGTATTCATCACAAGAATCGCATTTACACTAGTTCCAACACTGTTAATTTAGGAGGCAATTAAGCCAAATTTGAAACATTATTGTTTCCTCTGACGTCATTATATTTATATCTGTGCACCATGGAAGTGTTAAGTATCTATATAAGTATAACTGAAAAGGAGTTCTTTCGTCATGACAAAAATTGCAAATACAATATTAGTTCCACGTGTTAGTTATTAAAAGATCATTAACTTTTTTTTAACATAAACTTGTTTTTACTTTACAATCTGTCTGGTTGTATATATAAAGAGTTAATCTTTATAAAAAATTCACCATATTATCCCAAACAGAGACGGACAAATTAAGAAAATTAATATATTAGTAGTACCCGCTTAAGTTAGACTTTAGAAATGCTAACAATTTCTAGTATTCACAATTGTTGAAATGGTATTATATTTGTACAATAAATGTACCTACCTATCATGTATTAAATTTAATGCCTGGATTGATTTGTTCCAGTATTTATAGTTAGATAAAAAAAAAAAACGCAGTGAAATACACTTTGTGCAATATCTGGACATTATTGACGCCGCAATTGAGTAAGAGAAATGAATTCGAAGTGCTATTTCGAAAGTCAGGTTAATAGAATGGCGCGAATAGTAATATAAACGTTTCTGCAATAAGACAATATAGTGAATATTTAAATATTTATAAGTGTTTCCTTTTTTTTTTGATTAAATAAAGAACTATATATGTATATAAAGATATACAGACATAATATATTTATATAATTATATCTTCAGTAAATAAAACGCTTGAAGTAACCTTCTCATTCTAACGTAATTAAAATTTTTAAAGTATAATTGCCAAAGGATGAATGTTGCTAACAACCAAATAAATAAATAAAAAAATGCCATGTCTTTAAATATCAACATTTACAAAGTGATTATCAATTGTTATGTAAGTTTAGCTAAATATTAAAATATTCTTTGCTTTTGGCATCAACTAAAAGCCCATCATTTACATACTTATTTCTTTTTTTATTAAATATCTAGGTAGAGACCTTATACAACGCAGATGTCCCAACTTAATTGCCAACTAATTGCTAACCAGAGTCAAGACTGGTTTTTTTTTATAGCAGCTTGGTTTTTATAAACAAAATCTTTGTAATTACCTAAGAATATATTTGATTATACACGGTGTCCCACGGTCGAATAGTCAAACTTAGGATAGGGATACGCAATTCTCAACAAATTATCTTCACGAATCTTGGTCAGCAAATGACTCGTTTAGAGACACAAAAGTCGTTTTGAGAAGGATACTCTCAAGAAGTATGAAAGATATAAAAATTGGGGAAATAAATAAAATATAAAAAAAAAATTGAAGAAAACGATATAATAATAATAATACACAAAATCGTAGATAACTACATGCCGTTTTACTTTTAAATAATTTGACATGGAAAGCTGTGTTGTTTTTTGCATGTCAAATGACCGTTTTCGAAAATCCAGCAAATTTAAAAATTTAAAAACAAAAAAAAACAAAAAAAATTCAAAAATAAGAAAAAAAATTAAGTAAATTAAAAAAATAAAAATTAAAATAAAAAATCAAACAATCAGAAAATAGAAAATTTAAAAATTTAGAAATTCAAAAATGTAAAATAAAAAATTTCAAAAATTAAAAACTTAAAAGTTTAAAAATTTAATTTAAAAATTCAAAAATTCAAAAATTTGAAAACTGAAAAATTAAAAAAACTTCAGCTATATGCCGTTTTACTTTTAAATAATTTGACATGGAAAGCTTTGTTGTTTTTACATGTCAAATGACCGTTTTCGAAAATCTAGCAAATTAAAAATTTTAAAAACAGAAAAATTCAAAAATAAGAAAAAATTAAGTAAATTAAAAAAGTAAAAAATTAAAAGAAAAAATCAAACAATCAGAAAATAGAAAAATTGATAAGTTTAAGAATTAAAAATTTAAAAATTTAGAAATTCAGAAATGTAAAAATTTAAAAATTTAAAAATTTAAAAATTTAAAAATTTAAAAATTTAAAAATTTAAAAATTTAAAAATTTAAAAATTTAAAAATTTAAAAATTTAAAAATTTAAAAATTTAAAAAAGCTAAAAAAGGGTATTCCATAAGTGGTGCGTTCAAATTGGATACTATTGGATAAACTATACGACTTATTCCCCATTTAACCAATTTATATAGGCTATATATTTCCCTAGTTAGCATGTAATAGTATGGTTATCAAAGCTACCTAGGTCTCTAAAATGTATCATTTACAAGCCAAAGTTCAGTAACATAGCCTAACTTGACTCCAGTACAGCCTACAAGTACGTGAAAGTATCGATTTTACTCTAACTAAGCAACATTAGGAAGGAAACGATCAATGTAGTGTATGCCTACTTTTCCGATAAAACAAAAAAAAAAACAAAAGATACAAATTAAAGAAAAAAAAAAATTATGAACTGGCGTAAACATTATATAAGCTGTTCTATTTAAAATAACAAAGGATACGTTCACCTACTTTTCGCACACTCCCTGTATAATCGAAAATACTTTTAGGTCATGCAACATCGAATTTTACAAATCCTTTCTATAAAAGATTTCTTTCCGAAATGAAAAATAGAGCAGTAGTAAAAAAATCCGTTTTTCGGCAGGACATTATTGTTTTAAGAAGTTTTTTTAAAAAAAGCAATTCTTTATTATTTATCTACTTTTTGTAATCATAATTGTTTTATGAGTCGTAAGTCTTTTAACACACAGCGCATAATTACGATATGTTATTATCGCGTATGCGTAGGAATGCGTCACTTAGAATTAGTTCATTCACTTGGTTTTAGAGCAAATAATAACTTAACTTGTTTATTTCTATAAAATCATACATATATAGTACCATCCAACAAACATGTGCAAAAAATACAGGCAATTGTTTTAATAAGGTGCGAAATTTTTTTTTCTACTGTATAATGAAATAAGATTAAACAAAAACAAACAAATATGCTTTCCATTAAACAGATTACTTTGTCACAATCTAATATTTTTGTTGTTGAAATATATATAACATTAATCTATTTCATCCAAATAAATTAGGTTGGTTTAAATACAATATTACAGAGCTTATTTTCATTCAATCAATCGTTGCCTATTTTCAACTTACATTGTCAAATCAAAAGACCATTTATTCGGTATTTAAAATGAATGATTCGCCTGAAGACAGTACATAAAATTAGTAAGCAATTATTTCAATAGAATCTTCATATTTTGTCACATGTACCATTTAACACATGTCTGCTTGAACTAAACGGTTTTCGCTGACAAATTCATTGTAAGTATAGCATAATAAACAAATGCGTTAAGTTAAATAAATGGTCACTTACTTGAAATAAATACCTCTAACAAAACACATATTTTATTGCTTTAACAAATCCTTTTTCTCCGTGCATACGAGAGTGTATAGAAAATTAGTACCATGAACTGATAAATACAAACTATTCTTTTAAGCCTGTCAATGTTACGTATGTACTTGTTTTAAATACACATTTAAATAGAAATAACTAGCGCATTTTAAAACCTCCAGGAATTACCTTACTATGTATGTACAATTGCCGTCAACAGACCAAGGTCCCAAGGTCTGTCAATATTAGAAGCTAGTTCATACAATGAATGCCATAAATTACATCGAAAAGGCGAGGAAAACAAATAATTTCATCTTTACTAATTCATTTCCTTGCCTTGATATCCATAAAATCAGAGCAGTAATTAAGAACAATAACATATATCACGACTTCTTGATTATCATAAAAAAGAACCACTTATGTATTATTTATGTAGTTTACTTTTATTGTAACACTGTCACTTGAGGTGTATTTACATGGAAAATAATTAGAAGAAACCCATTGTCCTACGCATAATCTACTTAGAAGGTGATTATGGATTATGTCGTGTGGATAAGTATCTTGTTATTCTCTGTGGTAGATAAATCCCCGTAAATAACTTTTATAATTCACTTGTAATGAAATATTATATAATGCGATGATTCATTATGCATTATTTATAATACACATATTTTTCAATAGTTAATTTGTTTTTATACAATTAGGTTTGGAATTATTTATTTATAAGTAGTATTAAAGGAATATGCATTTTATACATTCTATATTTCTTATGTAAAAGCAGATGATAAATACATGCACCCAAGGAACCACCACAGAATCACAAGCCGTTCAATTGATGCTAATACTGTGGATATACAAGAAAATCATGCCGATTTCTGGAAGCACAAGGCTCAAGAAACCCTTAGCGAAAAGCTGTTACAAAAGCCGAACACCAGTAAGTTATACGATGCGCATATAAGTTTACTTAATTCGTAACAAAATTAAATCACCCTAGCCCAGTTTTAAGTAAGAGTAACCTGTACCCTTACCCAGGTATTGACAAAAATAAATCACACTAACTCAGTTCTAAGTATAAGATATTCTTGCTCAGTTATTGATAAAAATAAAGCACCCTGGGTCAGTTATTGACAAGGATACGTCATTTTCACTTAATTTTTGACACAAATAAACCATTATACAGGGTATTCCACGTAACTGGTTCATTAAAAGTTTATGATGTTCTATTATTTACTTATTTTTGAGATTTTGGCATCAGTATCTGCTCGATTGGAACTATAAATGTAAAATACCTTAACCAAAATATCACTTCCGGTTGACCGGAAATGGATGTCAACTTTGTTATTTTAAATAGAATGATATAATTTTTTATTCGTCTTTGGATTCTACAACTATAAATACGTCAGTTTTCATTAGCTATTCCTATAGCTACATGTTGCCGTTTTTGAGTTATTCAAGTTTTTCTTTTTTTTAGTCATAATCATTGCATCATTGAGAAATTAATATCTCGGTTAATACTGCAAGTAGAGACTTCAAATTTGCTATGTTATGAATGTAGATATTACTCTAAGAAACGGTAAGCACACTTTACATTCTAACATACAAGGTGTTCAAAACTAAGGAACAAAGTGACATATTTTCAACTGCAGAAAACTCATTTTTTTTTAAATAGAACACCCTGTATTTTAATTCGGAATTAGGAAGTAAATATCATTCCTTATCACTTTATATGAGCATTCCCTATACCTATCTTTAACAGATTTTGAGATATGCGCAACTTTTTGTTAAACAGACGAAGTATTCTTTTTTTTTAAATAGAACACCTGTATTTTAATTCGGAATTAGAAAGTAAATATCATCCCCTATCACTTTATATCAGCATTCCCTATACCTATCTTTAATAGATTTGGAGATATGAACGACTTTTTGTTAAACAGACTAAGTAGCCCTATCTTTGCGTGTTTGTAGCTGGCTCTGAATGGGATTAATGTCAAATTCATTGACTAACCAAAAGTGTTTATGTATATCATTGTAATTACACTTTCGTACAACGCAATATTAATAGAAATGATTATTCGAACAGACATTCTTGTATGGTTATTCAAAAATAATACATGAATTTGACGTGAATCCATTTCAGAGCCAGCTACAAACATTTAAAGATAGGGCTACTTAGTCTGTTTAACAAAAAGTCGCTCATATCTTAAAATCTATTAAAGATAGGTATAGGGAATGCTCATATAAAGTGATAGGGAATGATATTTACTTCCTAATTCCGAATTAAAATACAGGGTGTTCTATTTAAAAAATTGAGTTTTCTGCATTTGAAAATATGTCACTTTGTTCCTCAGTTTTGAACACCCTGTATGTTAGAATGTAAAGTGTGCTTACCGTTTCTTAGAGTAATATCTACATTCATAACATAGCAAATTTGGAGTCTCTACTTGCAGTATTAACCGAGATATTAATTTCTCAATGATGCAATGATTATGACTAAATAAAAAAGAAAAACTTAAATAACTCAAAAACGGCAACATGTAGCTATAGGAATAGCTAATGAAAACTGACGTATTTATAGTTGTAGAATCCAAAAATGAATAAAAAATTATATCATTCTATTCAAAATAAGAAAGTCGACATCCATTTCCGGTCAACCGGAAGTGATATTTTGGTTAAGGTATTTTACATTTATAGTTCCAATCGAACAGATACTGGTACCAAAATCTCAAATATAAGTAAATAATAGAACATCATAAACTTTTAATGAACCAGTTACGTGGAATACCCTGTATAGCTTTGGACAAAATTAAGTCACATAAGTCATCCTTACTCAATTGTGACAAAAATTAATTATTAAAAATAGGTCACCCTTATTCAAATATTGTCATAAATGAACCATCCTCAGTCAATTTTCAACAAGAATTCGCTTAATTTTTAACAAAAATGGCATCCTCATATAGTTTTGAGCAAAACTGAGCCACTTTTACTCAGGTATTAACAAAAATAAACTACTCTCAGTTTTTCACAAAAATAAATCATTTTGACTTAGGTTTTAACAAAAATAAAACACCCTTACCCAATTTTAGACAAAACTAATCCGACCTCACCCAGACATTAACGAAAATAAGTCACTCTAACTCGATTTTGGCAAAATCTAGCTTTCTTTAACCTTCGCTTAGATTTAAGTGTAAAAGATTAATCTTGGGAATTTGAGGTCCAATAGTAATAAAAATTATCAATTAAGACATCTTTTATTTTTTAATTTTAAATAGCAAAGATTCGTTGTTCTTCAATAAGATCTTCAAAGCCATGAGTATAATATTTCTATCTTATTGAGTTCTCACATGTATTTTTTAGTATTCGTAATATATACCATTTTGAAACGTCAAAAACAAATTTTGGTCGAAATGAAATTACAAATGTGAAACAAATAGATTAATACGACGTGTACACTAAATGATAAGCTTCACAAACAAAATCTAACACAACTGTTTCTAAACTGTTGTTGTCCAATTTCAGGCAGAACTATCACTCAATTTTTGATAAAAATAAGCTAGTTAGTTCATGAGAAAAATAAACTACCTGTAGAGTTTTGTGATTGCGTTGGTGCTGGATTTGTCACTTTTACGTTGATGTATTTAAATAACTAAACACAGAAAACCTTTTCTTTTGTAATTTCAAATATTTACATAGTAAGATATTTACAAATGTATTATCGCTTGAAATGTCGGAACAGAACTGTCTATTACAATATGGTTTTGAATTAGTAGTCCCTTGTTACACTGACCAATTTCCCTTGGTGGGGTTACAACAGTACTTGCGTGTGATGTACAAAGAAACTCTAGCGGTCGTAAATTACAAATGAAGAGGGTGCCTGTTAGAATAAAGAAAGAATCGAAAAAGGGGAAAGATGTCTTCACTATTAACTTCTTAGAACTGAAGGAACTTAAATCTAAATATAGGGACGTAACAAAATTAAACTACGGAGTCGGGTTAGGACAAAACAAATGTATATAATTCTGGTCTAAACACTACTCTTACGCAATTTCAGGCGAAACTAAGTCACTCTCGCCCAGATATTAACAAAAATAAGTCGCTCTTATTCAAATATTGACATAAATGAACCCCTCCTCACTCAGTTTTTAACCAGAATAAGCCACATTCGCTTAATTTTTGATAAAAATAAACTATCCTCATATAGTTTCGAGCAAAACTGAGCCATCTTTACTCGGGTATTAACAAAAAGAAACCACTCTCAGTTTTTCACAAAAATAAATAGTTTTGACTTAGTTTTTAACGAAAAATAAACCATCCTTACCCAATTTTGAGCAAAACTAAGGCACCCTCACTCGCTTTAGACAAAATTTAACTTCCTTTAACCTCCGCCTATATTTAAGGAAAAATACGTAGCCCTTACTCAAATATTGATAAAACTGAACCACCCTTACTCAATTTTTAACAAGCCCACATTGAAAACCACATTCAATTCTTGAGGAAAGCAAACTACCCTTATTCAATTTCAGGCAAAACTAAGCCACTCTCACTCAGATATTGGCAAAAATATGTCAGCCTTATTCAGTTTTGACACAAATTAACTACTTTCGCTTAGATTTAAGGAAAAAATACCCAACCTTCACTCAGATTTTTATAAAAATGGACCACGCTCATTCAATTTTTGGTCAAAAATAAATCACATTCACTCAGTTCTTGAGAAAAATAAATTACCCTTATCCAATTTTAGACAAAACTAAACCAGTCTTACCCAAATATTCACAAAAATCACAAAGTCACCCTCACTCAGTTTTGACAAAACTGCTATTGCCTAGCTTTAAGAAAAATAGATCACCCTTATTCAAATATTGACATAAATGAACCACTATCACTCAGTTTAAGACAAGAATAAGGCACATTTACTTAGTTTTTTGAAAAATAGACTATCCTCATCTAGTTTTGGAGAAAATTAAGCCATATTTACTCAGGTATAGACAAAAATAAACCAGTCTTAGTTTTTGACATATCACGTTCACTTAGCTTTTGAGAACAAGAAACCATCCTTATCCACTTTTGAGCAAAACTCAACCAGCCTCATCCAGATATTGATAAAAATCAGTTATCCTCAGTTAGTTTTGAGAAAAATTAACTATTTTCTCCCATTGGCTTTAAGAAAGATAGGCCACCTTTACTGAAATATTGACAAAAATGAACCAGTTTCACTAATTTTTTTCCAAACGTAATTCACCCTCATCTAGTTTGGGCAAAACTAAACCACTCTTTCTCAGTTTTTAATAAAAATAAGCAGAAATTAACTATACTCGTCTAGCTTTAAGAAAAACTATGCCAATCTTACTGAAATATTGACAAAAATGAACCACCTTCACTTATTTTTTGACAAAATGAAACCATCCTCACCTAGTTTGGGCAAAACCAAACTACCCTCACCAGCTTGGGCAAAACTAAGCCACCTTCACTCAATATTAAACGAAAATGAGCTGCAATCACTAAGCAGAAGTTAACTTACTGACGACAAAAATATATTTTTCCCAGACATAGCTAAAAATGTCATCATGTTCCTCGGAGATGGCATGTCTATACCCACTATCAAAGCATCTAGAGTATACTTGGGACAATTGCACAATCAGAGTGGTGAAGATACCGTCCTGTCATTCGAAAAATTTCCTTACGTAGGCTTGTCTAAGGTAAGGTCCCAAAAAACCAACCAATCTTCAACGGCGGTCCCGTGCATGCCCCATCGAAGAGGCTATGACATGTATGTTACGAAGTTAGTTACGAATTTATACGAAGAAATTCGATATATATACAGGGTGTAACAGCGATAACGCCGTGGTCTCTGGTGGTCAAATGGTAACAATTTTTGAAATATTGTATATTAGGATATATGTAGGTGGATCAGATCTACAAATTTAAAAATAATATGCAATATACAGAGTGTCTCAAAACTTGGCAGTAATCAAAGTTATGTTTTTCTTAATGAACACCCCTGTATTTTATGCATTTTTGAAGTGTACACTAAAAACTAGAACAATTTTATTTAAGATTCCCTATACCTAATTTTTATAGTTTATGAGATATTTCAATTTGTTTAAAAATGCAATGTTGCAAAGAAAGTCTAGTATCTCGGAAACGAATTAATTTGGAGAAGTGAAATGAAAACCGTAAATGGCAGATCCTTTGACTGATTGAATGCGACATTCAACGTTGAATGTTCAAGTACCTAAGTCAAACTTTGTGAACTTTACTCGTGCGAAACTTTGTTATTTTAAATGGAACACCCAGTATATTTTTACGTTGATAGATAGGAATTTTTATTTTCTTTAAACCAGTATTAGAAGTCCCTATACCCATCTCGACTAGTTTTTAAGTTATTTGGGTTTTTTAGGTGGTTTAAGTAAATTGTCATTATCTTACCTTAATTTAATCTAGATAGCTGGTGATTTTTTTGAATGTGTCAATTTGATGTGTATCCAGTTAGCACCATGAAAACATACTCGATGCAAGAAAGAACTAATATGATTTTAGTTATTGGTGAGTGTCAGGAAAATTGCTTCCTTGCGTCTCGGGTGTATGCGCAGAAGTACCCTAATCGAAAACATCCAAATAAAAGGGTATTTGAAAAACTGTTGGACAGATTTCGTACCACAGGCAACGTTGCCTACATAAAGCGACATAAAATTGTAAGCGAAGAAAAATGAATTTGTGGTATTAGGAGCAGTCATTGAAGAACCGCATAGTAGCACAAGAAAGATTGCTAAGGAATTGGATTTAGTCACATGACTGTATCTAGGATCCTGAAAAAACACAAATACCATCCCTACCACTTTCAACACCACCAACAATTATACTCTATGGATTATGAGCGAAGAGTTGATTTTTGCGTGTGGGCGCTCGATAGATACGCAGAAGATAATGATTTTTTTTAATTATGTTCTATTCACTGACGAATCCACAATTCATAATAACGAACTAGTAAACTGTCACAATTTCCATTATTATGATGACCGAAAATCGTCATCTTTTTCATACCTCGGATAGGCAGCATAGATGGAGTTTGAATGTGTTTGGAGGCATTATAAGTGATCATGTAATTGGTCCATATTTCTTCAATAGACACCTAAATGGAAACGAATTTCTAAGCTTCCTTAAGAGGGACTTTTGTGCCCTTTTGGAAAACATTGCCTTAAATATTAGAAACCGGATGTGGTTTCAACTAGACGGGGCTCCTGACCATTTCAAACGGTCCGTCAGAAACTACCTTGATAGAAAATTTCCTAATAGGTGGAGTGGAAGAGATAACACCAAATATGCTGAGGAACGTTAGAAGAGCATTTGAAGACAGAGTTATGTTGTGTATTGGAGAAAATAACAATTATGTTGAATGCTAGTGCCTTTTCGTTTATTTTATTGCGTTTTTTTTTCCTTTATTTTATAGATGCATACAAAAATCCCTTGTTATTACCTATTTATAAAAAAATATAACTGTTGTTTTGTTTGGTTTGTATATCCTTCTTAGCGTTTATGATGTTCAGGTAAATTATGAAAAATAAAGTTTCTTCGAATAGTAAAATTAATTAAATAAATCAATGTAAACATACACCGGATGTTCCATTTAAAATAACAAAGTTAGAGACGAATAAAATTCACAAAGTTTGTTCGCCAGCAACTAAATCATATCAACTCTTTCTTGCAACGAGTATGCTTTCATGGTACTGACGGGATGCAAGGCAAATTGACACATTCAAAAAAATCACCAGCTACCTAGGTTAAATTAAGGTACGTAATGACAATTTACTTAGACCACCTAAAAAATCCAAATAACTTAAAAACTAGTGGAGATAGGATATAGGGACTCCTCAATACTGGTTTAAAGAAAATAAACATTTCTATCTATCAACGTAAAAATATACTGGGTGTTCCATTAAAATAACAAAGTACGCACGAGTAAAATTCGCAAACTTTGACTTAGGTACTTGAACATCCTGTATAGTACTAGAAAACGTTGAATGTCGCATTCAATCAGAGAAAGGATTTGCTATTTACGGTTTTCATTTCACTTCTCTAAATTAATTCGTTTCCGAGATACTAAACTTTTTTTGCAACATTGCATTTTTAAACAAATTGAAATATCTCATAAACTAAAAAAAATTAGGTATAGGGAACCTTAAATAAATTGTTCTAGTTTTTAGTGTACATTTCAAAAATGCCATAAAATACAGGGCGTTCCATCAAGAAAAACATAACTTTGATGCGCTGCTAAATTTTGGAACACCCTATATATTGCATATTATTTTTAATTTGTAAATCTAATCCGCCTACATATATCCCAATATAAAACATTTCAAAAATTCTTGCCATTTGACTACCAGAGACCACGGCGTTACCGCTGTTACCCCCTGTATATATCAGCAGGCCTCCTCGATGACGCATGCACCAACCTCGCCTGCTAATCTTCTTCGCGGTTATACAGACTTATTGCGTCGACAAGCAAGTTCCTGACTCCGCTTGCACGGCCACAGCCTATCTGGGGGGTGTCAAAAATAACGACGCCACCATAGGAGTGACGGGCAGTGTGAAGCTGCAAGATTGCCAGTCCAGTTTGATCGAGGAGAACAGAGTCGACTCCATAGCTAAGTGGTCGCAAGCCAAAGGTAAGAAGACTGGTTTTGTGACGACCACCAGGATAACGCACGCATCTCCAGCGGGTAAGTCTTGAAGGAATTGACGTGAAATACAATATTTTCGAATTGAAAATCTCAAGGTGTCTACGCTCATACCGCTGATAGGGATTGGGAATGCGATGCTGACCAAGTTCCAGAGGAATGTAAGGATATAGCATATCAATTGATTCACTCGAGACTGGGAGTAACTTAAACGTGATTATGGGGGGAGGTAGGAAGAATTTCCTGCCAAACACTGAGATCGACGAAGAAGGTGGTAAGGGAAAGAGATTAGACGGTGAAAATCTAATTGAAACGTGGTTGAAGAAGAAGGAAGGTTACAATGCTAGATACGTCTGGAACAGAACAGAGTTGCTGTCGATTCCTGACGATACTGAATACTTATTGGGGATATTCGAGAACGATCATTGCAAATACCATTTAGACGCTGACGAAAACGACCCTTCTTTAGAGGAGATGACCCAAAAAGCTATAGAACTCCTCTCGTCCTCAGGAAAGGGTTATTTCCTATTCGTTGAAGGTGGGAGGATCGACCACGCCCATCACGACACTAAGGCACATAAAGCTCTAGACGAAACAGTGAATTCCACAAGGCAATAGCTAAAGCAGCTGAGATTACAGACGAATCTGACACTCTCATCGTAGTCACTTCAGATCACGCGCATACGATGAGTATAAGCGGGTATGCGGATAGAGGGAACGATATTTTCGGCATAGCTGGAACCGCTGACGATGATTTACCTTACACAACGCTATCCTACGCCAATGGGCCCGGACATAAGCCAGACTTCGAAGGAAAACGTCCAGACACCTCCAAAGATAACAGAAGTACATATATTCTCGTTTCGTGAATTTCGAGAAAGTGATTTTTCATTGTTCTATGTTTGCAGATGATAAAAACTACTTATTCCCGGCAACTGCACCACTGGATTCGGAAACCCACGGTGGCGATGAAGTGGGGATCTTCGCCAGGGGCCCTTGGGCTCATCTCTTGACCGGCGTCATTGAGCAGAACGTGATTCCACACATTATGGCGTACGCTTCTTGCGTCGGTGACGGCTTAACGCTGTGCGATCAGCATATCGAGGATAGCAGTGGCAGAAGGAAAAAATTCGCCCAATATCATGAAGGAAACTAAAAACCAAAGAGTATTTATAATAATTTTGTAGATAATTGGTGAAGATCAATATGTGGAAACGATGTTACATCACACGTTGTATGTTTAATACAAATAAAATATTATTTTGTTGTTGTTTGTTGATATTTATTTTGCCTTTCTAGAAATACTATGAGATTCAAAAAGATTGTCAATTCCGCTCCTATAGATAGTAACAGGGTGTAGGTATATGCCGTGTGTTTGTAATGAAGGTTTGAACTAAGTCAGTGTTGGAACACAAGAAAGTAAACGGATCTGTCAAAAATAAAGAAAACGTAACCTATATTTGAACTCGCATTATATAAACGACTATGGATTGGTGTTTCTGCTTGTAAAAATGAAATGTAATTAATTTAACTTTACTAAATTATGATTTTATAATTCAGTACTAACTGGTGTTTAACTAAATTTATTTATTGCTTTAAATTATAACATATAATTAGTATAATTATTAAGTGACAAAACTGCATCTCTCAGTTCTTCTATGGTATACATGCGGTTTCTATAGATCCTATTTTTTAGATAGCCAAAAATGAAGTAATCTAATGGGGTTAGATCAGGCGATCTTGGTGGCCATCTTTGTGCTCTAACGACCCTGTCAGCAAAAAACTGTTGAAGATATTGGCAGGTTTGTCGAGCAGTATGTGCTGGAGCATTATCGTGCTGAAAAATAACCTGCTTTCAAGCTCATTTTCTTGTAACTCTGCAATAAACAATTCCAACATCTGTTGGTAACGTTGGCTGTTACAGTTTCCTCGAAGAAAATTGGCCTTATTATTCGTTGCCTGGATATAGCTAACCAAACTCAAACTTTTATGGGATGCAATTGCGTTTCTCGAAATTCGTGTGGATTTTCTGTAGACCAGATACGATAGTTTTGTGAATTGATATAGCCTGTTAGATAAAACCAGGCTTCATCCGAGAAAAATGATTTGTTTAGCAAGTCATCGTCCCTTAAATTGTTATTAAACAATGACAATATTCCAATCGCCTATCGTGATCTAATGGTAATAATCCTGTACCGTAGAAACTTTATAGGGATGAAAATGTAACTTTCTTTTGACAGCTATTGCGCTGAAGTGTATGATAAACCTATAAAATTATAAAATGTAATAAACTATTTCACTTAATGTTAATATTGATTTTTACCTGTTTGTTGAGCTAATTACCACAGATAAATTCCCTTATTTTCTTACAGTATTCAGAAATACTATTGTTGGTGATATTAGATGTAAATATAAACGGTTTGAAAAAAAAAATAGAAGATAAATAATCGAAAGATACTACAACACGAACGCCAATGTCGCTAAATGGCAAGAAAATTCATTTAATGTATGAAATTTGTATGTAGCTAACTTCGCTCATTAAATTGGTAATAAGTATAGATAATTTTTTCCGGAAAACAGTTATTTTTCTTACGACAATCATTTTGAATCTCATAGTTAACTTGAATCCATAAAGTTTTAAATGAGATACAGCGCCATCCATGTTTAACTAGGCGAATTATCATTAAGCTATACTTTATAGATATCTGCATTACACCACATTAAGAAAAAGAATAATTAAAACGCTGAAATTTAAATACAATATTATAATACAGCTGAATTTACTTTAACAATTATCTCAAAAGAATTAAACGATCCTTTTTTTTTAAATATTGTGATGATATAACCGTCATCTGTGTTTCAGCATACAAAATAGCACTTATTGGTATTTAAGAAATCTGTCTGAGTTAATTAGATGACCTTTTTGTCATATGTACATTTTTCAATAGGTGTCACCCGCATCTTAATTGAGGTTTTAAAAAAATAAACGTTAACTACTTCCTACAACTATAAATATTTGAAATAACAAAATTAGATGATACAGAATTTAATTACATATAAATTACTTTCATAAATTATCGAAAAAAATCTTATTTATATTGTTGTACGATAAAACTGCCATCTATGCTTCAGTAGCCAAAATTACAACATATTGTTGAAATTATGGAATTCAAAATTCATATGCCTCTCTCCAATAACATCTGTTTTAGGCGTTGTTTAAAAAGTTTAGAACAACCAATTGACCGTACCTCGCCCGGAAGACTATTATAGAGTTTTAGACTCATTAATGCCAGAGATCTTTTGTTAGTGTTAATTTGTGTTGTGGAATTGTCATAACATTTAATTGTCTAGTTTTGTGCGAATGCATTGTCTTATACGATTCAAAATCATGTATGTGTTCCTTAATGTATGTCAATGCTTTGTAAATAATAATACAGGGGAAGGTCAATATTTTTTTATTTATAAATGTTTCTCTACAACTGTCTCTATAAGGCAGATTGAAAATTAATCGTATAAAACGTTTCTGTAGAATAAAAACTCTTTCCCAGTTGGTGACCACACCCCAGATAATGACATTGTAGGAAAGCACTGAGTACACCAATGAATAATAAACGTTTACTAGATCTTGCTGTTTTAGGACATTCTTTAATTGTAACATTGCATAATTTAAGGTTTTGTTTAATTTCTTACATACATTATCTAGCTGATTTTACCAACTAAGATTTTTATCTAATACTACACTTAGTACAGATGCATTGTCAGTAAAGTTTTGTTTATATTTGTGATAGGTTTCCGTATATGAAAATTAATGATTTTTGTTTTTGTTCATTTAAAATCAGTCTATTTTTACTACACCAGCCCAACACTTCTTCAATAGTTCTTTCGATTTTGTAATTTGTGCCATCTAACATAGTGGCCTTCACAATTACAGAAATATCGTCAACAAATAAAATAGGGAGCTGGCAAGTTATTCTGATGTGTAATAGGAATAACAATGGACCTAAAACTGAACCTTGCGGAACACCTACATCAATGTCAGTTCAGGTGACTGTATCATTTCCCAATTTAACCACCAGTTTTCTGCATTCTAAAAACGACAATAACCAATCTAATGGAAGCCCTCTACATCGCATAGCATATATAGTTTCATCGCCAAAACATTACGCAATCGAACGCCCATATTAGATCAAAGAAAATACCAGCTACGTAATTATTGGAATATTTTTGATTTTTTTTTTTTGCTATTATTATACATCCAGATTGATTACTAAAAATACGATAAAACAAAGGAAGAATTATTCTAAACAGCTCATCAATCAAGTCTATTTTACAGAAGATATTTTTAAAAAGTACTTGACAGGCACATTCCTATATCTGATACTATCTACTTCAAGTAAAATTGTTCAAACACCGAATACAATCGGATAGAACCAAAGATTGAAAGATAATAGAAAAAAACCTTAAATTTGATGAATAACCTGTCAGTAATAATCCTCTTTCCTGTTATATTAATAGTTCTAGTACATACTAAACCTCATTTTTTATTATAAAGTTAACAAATGTTATTTATGCTTGAGGTTTACATTAAAACCTAATTTTCCCAATACAACTCTTCAAATAGGGTTTTATATAGATAAATACAGTGAACGAGTGGTCTGAAACACCTTGTATATTAAAATATTTTGAACAGTACTGACCAATTCTTACTTGTAACACATTTTTGGTACCGTTGCTGTAGTTTAGTATTTTATTTAATTGCGTGTTTAATTATAAGTTCCTGTTGTCTTTATTAAAATTGGAAGCACCCTGCTTTAATATAATTATTGGATGGATTGTCATGTTAGTTATAATTATTGAAGAGAGATGATCTTAATGTAATAGCAAGTTGCTGTGTTACATTAAAGAATAAATATTCAAGGAATCACCAAATGTAACAGCTAAAGACAACAAGAATTACCAAAAAATAGCTTATTATCTAATCTAAAACCACGAAAACATACTGCTGTGTACTGATGGTACCAAAGAAAATGCAAAATGAATTAAATGAAAAATTAAATAGCTAGCAAACGGATAAAATTCAAAAAGGCGCAAAAGAAACAATTGTAAACTCAGGGATACCCTCGGCAAATTAAACTAATCACGAAAAGTAAATTGTGGGTGAAAGAAATCTGACTTTCTTTAATGACTCCAAAAATTGAAAAGGTTTAATCAAAAATAAAAGAACAGAATTTAGAATGACGTTAATAACAATCAAAAATTTATTATTTAAAAAAAAAGAAAAAAGAAATTTAGTAAAAAAAAAAAACCATGAGCTTAGGGCTCTGGCCGAAATCAAAAACTGCATGAATCTAAAATTTACAAAAGGACAATGCAAATCCTTTAACAAACAAAAGGTAAAATAGTTCAGGAAGATAGTCCTTTTTTTTTACACAAAAATCCACGTGGTTTCAAAATTTAACACAAACTAAATTACACGTGGACAAATCAAGTAAATTAACAAAAGAAAAACCTACATACAAGCACAATGCTTCTATTCACCCAACCCGAGGTGATTAAAAATAATTACAAAACAGCAAAATTAAAAAACGAAACAATTAACTCTTTAAACTAATATATCTTCCGAACAAAATAATAATGATCTTATACCTAAATTGTGTACACACAATAATATAATAACAATTATTACATAACGAGTTCCTTGATGGATGAAATAATTTCAAATTAAGCGAAACAAAATCTAAATACAAATGAAATAACAAAAATGGCAGCCAATGAAATTAAAAATTACATGTACTTACACCGGTATCTTTCGAGGAACTGCCTCACAGAGTTTAACAATCGCATACATATAAAAATCCTACGGCTGCGTGCGCTACGCCTCGCACAATGATCATAGAAGAAGATAACTTCTAAGAAGGACATGAGCTACATGAGCAAATACTAACAAAGCAAAAAGTTAAATTAATTTAAACAAACTGAACATTTAAATAAATAAATTAAACAATCCAAAACATTAACTAAATCTTATTTAAAAATAAACATTTTTGAAATTTCTCGCAACATTGACAAAGGCTTAAAGAACACTGAATTTACGAAAACCGGGGTGCCAGACCACAGCAATACGTAATAGCAAGTTTTTCTCTCTTGTTTCAAATTAGAAGACTTCCAACCCTTTCTTTCTTGAATAAATCTTTCATCTTGGGCTATTCTATGCAAATCTTCATTTCATGTTAATGTCGGATATTATCCCAAAGAGCAGAGGCTATTCCTACAATTTTATACGAAAACAACTCAAAGTCCTTCCCACCGACAATTGAATTTCTTGAGAAAGCTTTGGAATTGATTTGTTAGGTATGAGTTATCCACTCGACGTCGAATATTCTCTACTCTCAACTAATGGAATAAATCCATTATCCATTATCTAATTTCAATGATAAATGTTTTGTGTTGTAATTCAACATGTAATATAATAATAAAATAATTAATAATTTTGGTTTGTTATTGACAGCTGCGCAATTTGAAGTATAATTTAAAAGTAGCCAATTTTACTAAAGAATTTACCTAAAAAAAACAGCCCACTCTAATCAGGAAAGCATTTGAAAGCATGGTATATTCTTACCGATATTTTAAACATATTCTATGAATATTTTCCGATTCATCTGTTATAACATTATCTAATACAGTGCTAAAGTATAAGTGCGGTACTGTTACTTGTGAATGCTGGTGTACGTTAGATTTTAAGATGTCCTTTCCGTACGGACCGCCTCTATGGATTATATATTACCTTTAGTATTTAATAATGTTTATTACAATTTCAGTTTGCAACCTTTAGCTTATTTTCCTACGTTTATTGCACCAATTGTATAATTTCCAGTTTACCATTCTTTGTTAAGCGTAATGTCTACTTTATCATTTGAAAACCTTTGTATTAATTTTAGAAACGTGTTATATCCAAATATGTCGACGTTCTGGATCCCTCAGAAATGTAATGCTTATGTTGCTCTTGTACCTAAACCGTCAATTATACCATGCCGACTTGTTTTTCTGTTTGTTTATAATAGCCATACTACAGCGACAGATCACCCACGAATCAGCCGAACATAGCTTATCTTTGTCGATTCCGGCTTTTCAATATTATAAATATACCCTCCGAGAGAAGTTAAAAAGAAAATCATTCGGTTGTCCGACGTTTTCTGATTGTACTTCTGCTATACACGCGTTAGATAAGTGATTTCACGACCATTACTTCTCTTAACATAAAATCCGAATTTTTTGTAAAACCGCGTCTCACATTAAACCTCCATTTTAATAAACGTACACTCAGAAAAATACTTGCATTAATTCAACAAATATGAATTGTTTGAAAAAATATGATTGGATTAACTATATTCTTGTTTAATTATCCAAAAAAAGATATTCAAATCAAACGAAATTTTATTTTTGGAAATTGTGGTTGAATTAACAATAAAATTTTGTAAAACATTAACATAATGTTGTTCCATTTATATTAATAGTTTAAATTAAACAAAAAATATTTTTAAATTGAACAAAATGTACGATTGAAAATAAACAATTGTTGAGTTAAACAAAAAAATGCAAGAAAATGTTTTTTGTGGATTCAACAAAAGAGCATGTTTGACTATATACAACAAAAAATTATAGTAGATCCAAACAAGTTTTGGTTAAATTAACACAAGTATTTTTCTGAGTGTAGTAAATAAAGCAGTAACTGGTTGTTGTGAACCAGCAGATTCATAACACATGTAAGGATATTCCTAGGGTGGACACTTATTCATTCTCTTTCATTCTCTTCTACGAATTTTGGGAATTATATCGAATATTCTAAAATTCATCTAGGAAATTATTTTGCTATCTGAGATATTTCTTCAAAGATACAGAGCAAAAATATGCCGACGTTCTGGATCCCCCAGAAATATAATGCTTATATTGCTCTTGTGCGTAAATTGTAAGTTACACTATTTCCCAAATTGGCACGTACATGTCCTGTTGTCTTGCCCCTGCATCCAATTATACCACGCCAACTTGTTTTTCTGTTTGTTTATAATAGCCATACTACAACGAAAGACCACCCACGAATCAGCCGAACATAGCCTATATTCGCCGATTCCGGCTTTTCAATGTTATAATATACCTTCCGAGAGAAGTTAAAAGGAAACTCATTCTGTTGTCCGACGTTTTCGGATTGTACTTCTGCTATACACACGGCGTTAGATAAGTGATTTCTCGACCATTAAGATCTTAAGATAAAATCCAAATCTCTTGTAAACATTTCACATTAAACCTTCATTGCAATAAACGTAGTTAAACAACTATGTGTTTTATTAAATAAGACAGTGACCGGTTGTTATAAACCAGGGGATTCATAACACATCTAAAGATATTCCTTGAGCGGACACTTATTCATTTTAGAAATATGGTGGAATCATTCTGAATATTCTAAAATCATCTACGAAATTATTTTGCTATCTGGAATATTTCTTCAAAGATGCAGAGTAAAAATTGACATCATAGACGACCACACATAATTCTTGGGATTTATACAATAGCATTAGCAGTTCATCGCCCCTAAATTGATTCCTAGGCAAAAAAAAAAATAAATAAAAGTAGATGACCGATAAGCCATCACAATAATTATCATAATCGACTGACAGAATTTTTAATATCGATAGCAACCCAAGGGAAATTTTTCCACGGCAAAATTACTTAAAATTACAATGACAGATTAAAATCGTCAAGTTATACAAAACAGCTGCAATTATTTATTAATCCTGCTAATGGGCCAAGATCAAAAGCACGAGAAATAAACTGATAGAAACGCCACGTACAGACAATTTCAATTAGAGGGTTTTGGACGAAGTGAAGGTCGTCTGCTTTTTCGAAGATCGAAAGATAAACTGGAATACTTTTAATGTTGCTGTCGCCAAATCGAAACTGGTGATGTACACTCAGGGTAAAAAGGTGTTAAATCCCTAAAGGAAAATTTAACTTTCGCTAGGGAATTTTAAAGAATTTGGAGCCCCAAGAAGGATATGTTTAGATCGTTAAGATTTTCTAAAATAGGATTTTTTTGGTTTCACAATAGAAAGACAGATTTTGACATGCGATTGTTCCAACTTTTCACTGGGATTGTACCAGAGAAATTACACCCACCCATTAGCAAGTAAATTAGATTATTAGAATATCGTAAATGTCCTTAAGATAATGCATAAAATGTAGCGAAGTTACTGATTAAGAGAAGGTATATAAAACCTGAACAAAGATAACAGAAATATAGTACCTATGTATAGAGAAAAGATGTTTGGGATAGTATTATTAGGCGTGGTAGCATTGGCCGCTTTTGGCCGGTCTATGCCAGGACCTCAGGTGGACGATGATGGCAAGTTTTTATTAAGGAATTTCGAATAGACAAAATTAAGAACAAAAAATCTTGCTTTTTTAGCTGAAAAACTCATGCACCCTCATGTCAAAAGAACTGGCGATGTTTTTCCCGTAAATCCAGAAGAGATTGACATCGAATTTTGGAGAAGAGATGCCCAAGAGACCTTGGCGAAGAAGAAAAATACAGTGTTGAATACAAGTGAGTAAACAAATATAGTTTTTTGTTATGTAATTGTGTTTTCCTAAGATTGAGTTTTTTACTCTAATCTAATCAACTTTTCTTTATAATAATTTTCGATATTGCTCTAAAATACAGCTACCTAAGGTGTAGTTAAACAAGATTTGTATAATATATATGTATATATATATTTTTTTTTTGATAAATCTCGTGATACGACTGACAAAATTCTCAATCTGATGGTTGCAGTTTATATTTTAGACCCAGTAAAACTTAAATTTAAAATTAATACATTTTCTTCCTAAAACTAATTAGTGATGGGCGAATTGGAACCACAAATCATCGATAACGCGAATGCTATTGTATATTGTAGATGATCTTATCTATACGACTATATTTTTCCTAACGATTCGATTTCCACATCGACCTTAACTACAGGGTATTCCACGTAACTGGTTCATTAAAAGTTTATGATGTTCTATTATTTACTTATATTTGAGATTTTGGCACCAGTATTTGTTCGATTGGAACTATAAATGCAAAATACTTAACCAAAATATCACTTCGGTCGACCGGAAATGGATGTTTGTTATTTTAAATAGAATGATATAATTTTTTATTCATTTTTGGATTCTACAACTATAAATACGTCAGTTTTCATTAGCTATTCCTATAGCTACATGTTGCCGTTTTTGAGTTATTTAAGATTTTCTTTTTTTTTAGTCATAATCATTGCATCATTGAGAAATTAATATCTCGGTTAATACTGCAAGTAGAGACTCCAAATTTGCTATGTTATTAATGTAGTTATAACTCTAAGAAACGGTAAGCACACTTTACATTCTAACATACAGCGTGTTCAAAACTGAGGAACAAAGTGACATATTTTCAAATGCAGAAAACTCATTTTTTTTAAATAGAACACCCTGTATTTTAATTCGGAATTAGGAAGTAAATATCATCCCCTATCACTTTATATCAGCATTTCCTATACCTATCTTTAATAGATTTTGAGATATGAGCGACTTTTTGTTAAACAGACTAAGTATTCATTTTTTTAAATAGAACACCCTGTATTTTAATTCGGAATTAAGAAGTAAATATCATCCCCTATCACTTTATATCAGCATTTCCTATACCTATCTTTAATAGATTTTGAGATATGAACGACTTTTTGTTAAACAGACTAAGTAGCCCTATCTTTGCGTGTTTGTAGCTGGCTCTGAATGGATTAATGTCAAATTCATTGACTAACAAAAGTGTTTTATGTATATCATTGTAATTACACTTTCGTACAACGCAAAATTAATAGAAATGACTATTCGAACAAACATTCGTGTATGATTATTCAAAAATAATACATGAATTTGACGTGAATCCATTTCAGAGCCAGCTACAAACATTTAAAGATAGGGCTACTTAGTCTGTTTAGCAAAAAGTCGTTCATATCTTAAAATCTATTAAAGATAAGTATAGGGAATGTTCATATGAAGTGATAGGGGATGATATTTACTTCCTAATTCCGAATTAAAATACAGGGTGTTCTATTTAAAAAAAATGAGTTTTCTGCAATTGAAAATATGTCACTTTGTTCCTCAGTTTTGAACACCCTGTATGTTAGAATGTAAAGTGTGCTTACAGTTTCTTAGAGTTATATCTACATTCATAACATAGCAAATTTGGAGTCTCTACTTGCAGTATTAACCGAGATATTAATTTCACAATGATGCAATGATTATGACTAAAAAAAAAAAGAAAAACTTAAATAACTCAAAAACGGCAACATGTAGCTATAGGAATAGCTAATGAAAACTGACGTATTTGTAGTTGCAAAAACCAAAAATGAATAAAAAATTATATCATTCTATTTAAAATAACAAAGTTGACATCCATTTTCGGTCAACCGGAAGTGATATTTTGGTTAAGGTATTTTGTATTTATAGTTCCAATCGAACAGCTACTGGTGCAAAAATCTCAAATATAAGCAAATAATAGAACATCATAAACTTTTAATGAACCAGTTACGTGGAATACCCTGTATAAACCTATTCTAGTCTTTAGCGAAAAAATCGGAATTGTGTCAAATCTAGATGGCCAAGTGAGTGAGACTATAAACGAATTAATGCAAAAATATTGACAATCTTGTTAATGTTGCTTCACAAAAAAGTTAAAAAAAACGCCATCTGCTGGCAGATAATTTCACTAACAGTCATCCAGATCCTTCTTAAGAAAAAGTTCCGACTTCTCTTACCGTATCAATCAATGGCGGCTCATGAGCAGCACGTGGGGGCTCTGCGGGGAACCCTCATGTAAACTAATTGCAAATGACTCGATACATTCATTGTACCGATAAAAATTGTACCATTCCATTTAAAATAAGAAAGTTGATATCAACACCTTGTATACCGAAAGTGCTATAAAGTTGAAAATATTTTCCTTAAGTAGATCACAGTAGGCCATGACTACACTGCAAGTTTCAAAATCAAATTCCTGCTAGAAGTTCAAAAAAGTCTAATGACCCATAATACATATTGGATTTATTTATTATTTTTCCGAGTTGTTGAGCTCTAACCCATGAGCCATATAGCAGTTCCAAATGGTATCAACTAAATATCTATTCAGTTTTATCGGATTATTTTTTCCTGCGATTCGCCCATCACTAAAACTAATAATAATTTTTTTTTTATGATTCCTAATTGAACTTAAGTAAACACAGCGCAACCTTTGATAAATCAAGAGTTTTCAAATATTCGAGTTGTATACATATAAACACTAGTCCAACATTGTGAAATATTTTGCCACCTTAAAAATTAAAATTGAAATGATGAAACCCTTGCCTACACATTATGTAATAACACACTTGTGATGATCAAAAAACAACCGGAAAGCATGTGCGATGGATTAAGTAAACATCTATTGTGTTATCTTGATCACGCATCAGATTCGAAATTAATATAATCCAAAATTAAATAACTTATTTATTAAGGTATTGTTATAGAAACTAATTTTCAATTTGTGAATAAGTAATGATGCAAAAGTTTATTCATCAAAACTTCTAATAAGATATCTACCTATGTAGAAATGGTATTGGTATTAGTTAGAGAATACTATCTCTCTAACTAATACTAATAAATTCCTGCTAGAAGTTCAAAAAATCTCAGTTCGATGAGACACCCTGTATGTGCATATTAAATTGTAATATGTACATATATACATAACAGATTTATTTATTATTTTTCCGAGTTGTTGAGCTCTAACCCATGAGCCATATAGCAGTTCCAAATGGTATCAACCAAATATCTATTTAGTTTTATCGAATATTTTTTTCCTCCGATTCGCCCATCACTAAAACTAATAATAATTTTTTTTATGATTCCTAATTGAACTTAAGTAAACACAGCGCAACCTTTGATAAATCAAGAGTTTTCAAATATTCGGATTGTATACATATAAACACTAATCCAACATTGTGAAATATTTTGCCACCTTAAAAATTAAATGATTTGAAATGATGAAACCCTTGCCTATACATTATGTAACAACACACTTGTAATGATCAAAAAACAACCGGAAAGTATGTGCGATGGATTAAGTAAACATCTATTATGTTATCTTGATCACGCATCAGATTCGAAGTTAATATAATCCAAAATTAAATAACTTTATTTAATTTATTAAGGTATTGTTATAGAAACTAATTTTTAATTAGTGAGTAAATAATAATGCAAAAGTTTATTCATCAAAACTTCTAATAAGATATCTACACTGTAAAAAAAGTCGCCTACAATTTTACCGGTAAATTTGCTTCATAAGGTAAAATTTCTACCATCTAGTAAATTTCACATGCTGATGTATTTTTCAAAGATTGTACTGTAAAATTCGTATGTAATATTTATATGAACTGTATATTTGCCGAACGCGTACAGTTAAATAACCTAATAACCAGTCACATTGCGGCATATTCAAGTAAAAATAAATATAAAAGATCCTCAAATTTTTACCCAATTTTAAATACCCAAAAAAATTGTCAATTTTACACTTTTAAGTAAATTTTGATAGTAAACATAAAATTGTACATGTTTTTTTCTGTATTTCCTTTCGAATTTTTATTACTCTTAAACTTACATAAAAAGCTATAAATTTTACCGAAATCTTTTTTTCCATGTTAAATATCCTAGAAAAAACATGTAAAACAAAATTTACATGATTTATTGGTAAAATCACAACGTTATTACATGTAATATTCCTAATTTACCATGGCAAAATTACTGTATTTTCTACAGTGTACCTATGCATAAATGGTATTGGTATTAGTTAGAGAATACTATCTCTCTAACTAATTACTGACGAATGTCAGCGATCTATATAAAAACTATTTACCAGAAACATTTGAAAATTTTAGTGGAGACAAATATGGATTTGGCCTAAACGAGCAAAATATGCAAAAGCATTTTCGGTTATACAGGGTAAGACATTAATTGTCTTATTTTAAACGCAACACCCTGTATATTTTTATATTTTTGAATTGCCCTTCAAATTCTAGTTAAAATTTATGTAAGGATCCCTATACCTAAATTTACTTGTTTTTGAGATATTTCAATTCTTTGCAGGAAAGTTGCAACCCATTACAAAAATGTTAATATCTCATATGATCATATATAATAGATAATAAATAAATTTAAATAGTCTTCGTTTGTATAGTTAGGACGCGCTGGCATTTTGGTTTGTACAATATTGACAGTTGGTCCCTACAATTCTCACTCAGTAAAAAATATCCGCGCGTAAAGCTTAAAGAGTGGTAATAAGGTTAACGTTACTTGTTCTTACCAAAATCAATTAGGTAAAAAAGGTGTGTCTATATTTATATTTGCATTTTTTACACCTTATATTTCAATATAAAAAAAGGGTATTATGGGATGGGTGAAATGCTAGCATATAGAAATTGTATATACTCGAAATAACGTACGCCGCGTCTCCCGAAATAGATGAATACTCGTTCGCAGCTCTAACCGTTAAAATTCTTTGTAACGGGATTAATTTTTTCGTTTCTTTAACTTAACACGCGCCCACCTCATCTAAGCATCTCATGAGTAACGCTTCTTCAACGCATTTTATTTACAGACTATAGAAATCGGACGTTCTTCTAGAACGCGTCCCTTGTAGAAGGTGGATTATTAGTAAGTTGATCCACTCACACTGATAGGTAGCACCTGTAGAATGTGGAATACACCTCTAGTAGCTGTCTTTTGTTTTATTCCCTGTGATATGGATTTTGGAATAGATAGTGATGATATTGTGAAGTCGCAGTTTGCTTTAATAATAATATTTATTTTCCAGTTTGTTTACGCTTGCCTACAAATAAGTATTGCTTAATTCTCTATTTCAAATATTCATATGGCAATAAGAATGTAATTTTCCATTATCAGACAATTGTATACGTATAATATGTGTTTAGAAACTTATTTTTTAATATTTCTATCTTTTTCTTTTACTTTTTTATATATATTTTTTAAATTCTCCATCCTTTTTTACCTTTTTTAACGTTATTTAGATTTCTTTTTGCGCATTTTACCTTCTTTAACGTTATGAACGATTTTTCTTTCAAAGTTTTCTTACAATTATTTTCAAAAACTCTTAAAATTATTATTGATATTATAAATCTATCTAATTTTTTAGTATCCTCTATTGAAATATAAGTGAAATGCAGTTGTGTTGATATTACTTTTTATAGTGTACAGATTTTAATAGAATTTTTAAATTGAGTGACGTAGCTTTTGATTTCTAATTGACATATTACACCTGAAGATGGCCAAGGCCGAAAGCGGTTGTTAATAATATTAAATGAAGGGATTGGATAGAACTTTTTTACTGGTTTTCTCGACTACCAAATATCAAAAATTAAAAGGTTTATTAAAATTAATGTATGGTCTTAATATTTCCAGAAGAATTATATCTTGATAACCTAAACTCTTCTGGTGTAATCAATCAAACGCTTTGCATAGTAATTACGACTAATGAAATCAGTCTACCGTTGAGATAATTTGAAAGATTAGAAAATAATCTACAGCGCTAGGTAAAAGAAGAAAATATAACCATTTATTATATTTATTTATTGAAAAGGAACCTTTTCTGTAAATGTAGACCACAGCCGATATCATGAAAAAAATTAAACTAGTGCGAAGTTAGATATTTTTCCGTAAAATTAACTCCAAATGTAATGCAATTGCATTCTGTAAATAAAATCAGTTTACACAAGATTGTAAGAAGTGGGAAGCACAATATTCTTACAAAGTGGCGATGCTCTCAGCATTCCTAACGATTCCACCTGAATGCACGCACAGACCGATCAACTTTGGTTGTTTATGGAAATTATTATAAAAATATTGTCATTTTTAAATTTTTTAAAAATGATCTCTAGACATGTCTTAACACATCTGTCGAGTAAAATTTGACATTAAAGGTGACGAACGATGTCAAAATAAATAAAATAAACGGCAGAAATTGTCACAAAAATATTGTCATTTTTATATTTTTTTAATTTACAGATATCGCCAAAAACGTCATCATGTTCTTGGGCGATGGAATGTCAATAGGCACCATCAAATCAGCCAGGGTGTACTTGGACAACTAAATGGCGAAGACGGAGAAAGAACCAGGTTGGCCATGGAGAACTTCCCCTTTTCGGGATTGTCCAAGGTATGTTCGCATTGAAAACACCTACCAAATTGTAAAAAAAATCTTTCTACGCACAGACTTATTGCTTAGACGCCCTAGTTGCCGATTCAGCTTGTTCGGCCACGGCCTACCTGTGCGGGGTGAAAGCCAACGACGGTACCATCGGAGTGGGGGGACGCGTCGCTCTGGGAGACTGTCAAAGCAATTTGGACGAATCGAATTTCGTATATTCCATAGCCAAGTGGTCTCAAGATGCTGGTAAAAGGACTGGGGTGGTTACCACGACCAGGGTAACCCATGCATCCCCATCTGGTAAATTAATTTAAAAAAAAAAATTATCGAAGACTTTACTGAAGACATTTCCTTCAAAATTTCAAGGCGTCTACGCGCACATCGCTGATAGAGACTGGGAAAGCGATTACGACACTCCAGATGCGGCCTGCCCCGATATCGCGGTCCAATTGGTCCATGGAGAGACGGGAAAGAATTTAAACGTGGCCATGGGTGGTGGCCGCAGGAATTTCATTCCGAACACCATTACAGACGAGGAAGGTGTCCAGGGAAGGAGAAGAGATGATAGGAACTTGATAGAAGAATGGTTGTATACCAAAGAAGACGTGAATGCTGAGTATGTTTGGAATAGAACTGGATTACTCGAAGCTGCCGATAGGAGCGATTATATTTTGGGATTATTCGAAGATAATCACATGAAGTACTATTTGGAGGCAAAAGATAATCCAGCAGAACCTACCCTATCTGAAATGACGGAAGCTGCCATCAAAGTAAGTAGTTTAGTAGGGAGTAAGAAAAACAATAATACACCCTAAAAAAAAAATGTGGTAAAATTACCCCAAAAATAGATGGCAACTGGGCTACCTCCTATTTTTGGGGTAAATTTACACCTATAGGGGATTTTTCACATACTGGTGGAATATTCCTTGAAGGTGTGGTAATTTACCCTGGTAAATTTACACCTCTAAAGCAATATTCCCTAATGGAATGGAATAATTTCAGGTAGATTTACCACACCTTCAAGGAATATTCCACCAGTATGTGAAAAATCCCCTATAGGTGTAAATTTACCCCAAAAATAGAGGTAGCCCAGTTGCCATCTATTTTTGGGTAATTTACTACATTTTTTTTTAATGTATAGATTAGAGTAACAATAAAGAAATTAGAAATAATTGATTATTAGGTTGTTTTATCATCCAGAAATATTAAGTTTCAGTTATCTAATAACATGTTTATGTCATTTAGAACTTAATGCAGATTCTCCCACATAAATATTCAAAATATACCACTTATAATATCAGATTTAATTTTAATAATTTCTGAATGATATATTAATTAGTTGGATTACAGAGAGTTTACAAGAATTTCAATAGATTTTTAAATTCAATAAGCAATGTTTTAAAGAGTAAACATTTTGGGAGAAAGGTCGATAAGAAAAGCCAATAGTTACTAAGAATTGGTTATATTCATAATACAAAGATCTAGTTGAATGTAACCATAAAATAAACTTTGACTAACAAAATGCATTAAAAAATCTTATAAACTTGAGTTTGGATTTGGAGCTTTTTTATTTTCGTTGCCTTGTTCAGGGTATATTTTAAAAAAAATACCTCTGCAGAACTTCTAATGTGTTAGAAGCCTCTTTTGCGTACTGCAAATGAAAATTAAAATATGCCGCCATCATTTGTTGTAATGCAGAACGAAATGAATCTGTTGGGTCTAATAACTGTCTTTCTACCGCGACTTCACATTTCCTAGAAAAGAAAAATAAATGTATATAATAAATATATTTTTATTAATACCTTCTTCCAAGCATATTATCAATGGTGTATTCACCTCAATTTCTTCAAGTTTAGATTAATCCTGAACATTTTTAATAAATTTAGCATTTAAAAATATATTCTATGTAGATATTAGTGCTGTGAATCGAAGCCTCTTTATGTGAAACCGGGGTTTGGATGTAGTGATTAATCGTCTTTAAAAATTGTAACCGGTAAAACCGGTTTTCAAAATCAAAACCGGTTTTTAAAAGCAGATTATTGCACCTTAAATAGCTTTTTCGAATTTAAAATACTTTTAAAAAAGTAACGTATTGTTTTTAGTTTAAAACTGGTTTTGAAAATCGATTTCAAAAACTGAATTTTAAAAACCGTTTTTTACTAAAAATTGATTAACCGGTTTTTGATATCTGGCGATTCCCGCAATACTAGTATATGCATAACGAATGTTGTGATTAACTATTGAACTCAAATTTGCCGTCCTGCGGTCCTGCACATTTGCATGTATAAGTGCTTAATACCTACTTTACTTTTGTCATTAAATCCTAGAGTAAAACCAAAATAGTCTATTCCTTACTTTATTTGTATCATCACTTAACAACGAAAACATAGCCTCCAATAACGGCAAGGCATTAGTCTTTTTATATTTCCAAATGTTTAATGAAAGAGAAAAAAAAAGAATTTACTCCTTCAAAACGAAGACTTTCTATTGTTTAAATTGAAAAGTTTGATACGGTAGTTTCCTGCGTGTCACTTGCACGTTAAAAACTTTAAATAAATGTATCATATCTTGTAGCAACAATACCGCCAAATGCTATTGAGGTTAAGTTCCCAGTATATCATATTAGATATCCATACGCTGTGCTGTCATAGCTAAGTACATGGTAATCATCTCAATACATAATTAATGTAAAATGAACTTACCTCAATCTTTATTTGCAAGACAAAATGAAAAACACACTATTTACATTTATGCGTTGAAGCCATCAGTGTAGATGCCGCACTTGTATTCAAACTGCGTACCTCAAACGCTTGCGCGTTGTATAGTCGACGGCTATGTAATGCATTCTCGTATATAACGGTTTTAATTTTTGATCAAGCGACACAATGTAATGCAATGTTAAAAAAAAACATTTTTAAACATTTTGTGTTCCAATCAAATAACAGATGCATATATATAATCAGAATTTCATGTTCCTTGTATTGTCTATATTGTATTTTTACCAACATAAGGGGTAATATTCCACGAAATATGTTATTTTTCCTTGCTCCTAAGCAAATTTCCCCAATTATTTTCGTGCAGGAAGATAGATTTTAGTTTTAATTCTCTCATTATAGTTTTAAGAGTTTATTTTTTCCGTTTTCTATTTTGCTGATTCATTTTTATTTTATTAATCACCTCGGGTTGGGTGAATAGAAGCATTGTGCTTGCATTCAGTTTTTCATTTTTGTAAATTTTTTAGTGTTTGTCCACGAAATTATTTTATTTTGTTGAAATCACGTGGATTGATTTGGTATAATTACAATTATCTTCCTCAACAAACTAATCTTTTGCTTTGTATAGGAAATAGCATTGTCCTATTCTAATTTAGAATCACGTGCAGTTTTTAAATTTAGGCCAGGACCCTCTGTTCACGGTTTTTTTTTTCCGCAAATTTGTAATTAACTTTTTTTTTATAATAAATTTTTGATTGTTAATTAACGTCGTTCAGTTAAAAATTCTGTTCTTTTATTTTTATTTAAACCTTTTCAATTTTTGGGGTATTAAAGAAAGTCCGTTTTCATTCGCTCACAAATTACTTTTCGTGGTTAGATTCAAGTTTTAATTTGCGAGGATAACTCTGAGATAAATTGTTCCTTTGCGCCCTTTTAAAACTTTATTCGTTGAGATAGCTCATTTAATTTTTTGTTTTCATTGTTAAATTTACTGATTTCATAGGTGTTATCAAAAGAAGAAAAGGGATACTTCCTCTTCGTTGAAGGCGGTAGAATCGATCACGCCCACCATGACACTCTACCTCAAAAATCCCTGGCCGAAACAGTGCAATTCTCCGAAGCCATACAACGAGCCAGAGACTTGACCGATGAAGAAGACACTTTAATCGTAGTAACAGCTGATCACGCCCACGTTTTCACTGTTGCCGGTTATCCTGTGAGAGGAACCAACATCCTAGCCTTAGCTGGAACAGCAAGAGACGGTCTACCATACCCCATTCTATCTTACGCCAACGGACCTGGGCATCGTCCAGACGAAAATGGTCTCAGATACGATTTCTCTCAGCACGATTTCAGTAAGTCTCTATTATACAACGTGTGTATAAATTGTCGCAAAAGCTACACGTAGCGACATACTTCGTTCGTTTCTGAATCGAAAATCTAAATGGTAAAATATTGTACTAAGCTTCATAAGCCTTCACGAAGTTCTTGAAGTTCGGTTTTTTAGTTCCTTAATAAGCGTTTGTGTTCGTTAATTTGTCGGTATAGATAGTTGCAATTTTGAATTTAGACGATTTCTGATTCCTGTTTTTTTCGTAAACAGATTCTTTTTGATTTTAGAGCCTGATTTCAACATTTCTTCATAAGCATCCTCTCATGAAAAACACATTTGGCAACATTGTAGAACAATGACTTTGTATTCTAATTTGATTTCAATCGAAACCATTACTGTCAAATTTTGACATTAATCTGAAGTGTTCAATTTTATGCAAGCTCTGCTCTTTTTCTGATTACTCGTATTCTCTTGATTAGTTTTTCTGTTTCAGTGTTTTTATCGTTCTCGTATTATTGTTTTGTTTATTTACAATGGTTTTTACATTTAATGAATATGCCGATATGTATATGGTATACGGTTTTGTAAATGGAAATGCTAACATGGCAGAATAGGAATATCGCGTACGTTTTCCAAACCGGAGACATCCTACTGGAAACGTATTTCGACGGCTGGACCAACGTCTACGTGAAACTGTTCGTTTAGAAAAAAGTGCCAACGCTGGTCCACCTAGACAACGGCGTACATTACAACTGGAAGAGGAAATTCTAGATTCAGTACATGAACATCCCTCCGTCAGTACTCGACAGTTGGCGTCCACATTCAATATCCGCAGTAATAAGACCGTTCATTTGGTTCTACGTGAAAACCTTCTTCATCCATACCATATAACTAAGGTGCAGCCGCTCTACGAAAACGATAACATACACGTTTAAACTTTGTCATAGTATCTTAAATAGGATTCAAGAAGATGCGACTTTTTTAAGAGGGTGTTCTTTGGACCGACGAGTCTATGTTTACCAAGATGGTGTACTCAATACCCATAATTTTCACCATTGGACAGATGAAAATTCTCATGCGTTTCGGGAATACGGTAACCAAAAAAGTTTTCAGTTAATGTTGGCTGGTATAATAAATCACCGTGTCGTTGGGCCAATCTATCTGCCAATAGATCGCTTGATGCCAACGGGTATTTAAATGTATTAGAAACAAGTTATTGACGAGATGCCATTGAATATAGGCCGTAACATGTTTTACATGCATGATGGAGCTCCGGCACATTTTTCTCGTAATGTGAGAGAGTGGTTGGATGAACACTTCCCTAACAGGTGGATTGGTCGCGGTGGTCCTATCTTATGGCCCGCAAGGTCTCCCGACCTAAATCCTTTAGACTTTTTTGTTTGGGTTTCATAAAGGGAAAGTTTACGCAACACCTCCACAAGACGCTGACGAAGTTATAGGACGAATTAACGCGGCAGTATTAGAAATTACACCGGAAAGGCTTGAACAAGTAATACAGACAATACCTCGTAGATGCAAATGTGTTTACAAACAGACGGATATCAATTTGAACATATGCGTAAGTAACAGTGTCGCTAATTTATTACAAGAGATGCGTTCGAAAAATCAAAACTACTAATTCTGTTTTAATAAAGCTTTCTTATTGCTTTCCCTATGTATCATTTGTGTTATCCAATTTGTCATTTGTAATTCTGGTCTGCCAATTTTGACAAGTATTGTAACTACCATTACGGTAGTATGCCACTACAGTGTTGCCAAATGTATGTTACTTTCAAGTGGCTACTGAAGACGCATGAAGCATAGTACGATATTTTACCATTTAGATTTTAGATTCAGAAACGAAGGAAGAATATCGCTGCGTATAGCTTTTGCGACAATTTATACACACGTTGTATAAGGCTCTATATAAGGCTATTCTGATACTGTCTGCAGGCGATATAACTTTGGAATACCCGGCCACGGCTCCTTTAAACTCTGAAACTCATAGCGGCGAAGAAGTTGGCATCTTCGCCAGCGGACCTTGGGCTCATCTGTTCACCGGGGTGCTGGAACAGAACGTCATCCCTCACGCCATGGCGTTCGCTTCTTGTGTTGGTGATGGATTGACCGCTTGTGATGATGAATGAGTTTGTAAGATCGGATGAAATAAATGCTGTTTTGGTACATTCTGGTATTCTGATTTTGTTCCTAGTTAAGACGAATTGACACCGGGCGTGAGGCACTGGCCGTGTAAACATGTTTGATTTTTTAGTTGTGGCATTCGTCCTATGAGCTGTCATTTTGTAGTCACAAGATGACTGCTCCAAACGCCAGCATTCTAAAAATTAATGATGCGGAGACACTGCGATTCATTGAATTATACAGAAATGACGCAACCCCAGTGACCAACTATATTTATTTCATAATTTATAAATATTTAAAAAATATTAAATCTTTCTTGAATATTAGTTATATTAATATAATATGCATAAAATATATTATAGAAAATATATTAGGAAAACATTTAAAAATATATATGTTATGTAGCATTAATAATATTTATTGCAAATGTTTTTCAATATATTTCATAACTCTGCAAAAATAATTTGCTTTGTATTTCTTAAGTATTTATTTCATATAAAAAAAAAAATTGAATTTTTGCTTTTGTACATTTGGTGTACGTACGAAATAACATAAAATGGGTAAAATATGCATACATATAAGTAGGTATGTACCTATTTAGAATGATAGTTTAAAGATTACATTAGATAATATATATCTAATATGATTTAATTAGTATCTAAAGTTGAGCGCTGTAACTTTTCTATTAATATATCTGCGTTTGTATATATTTATTGTAATATTTGTAAGTTGCGAACGTCAACGCAACACCTCTATTCATTACGGTGCCGGTGTTATATGATTTAGTATTGTTTATGCGTCTATGGATAGGTACATAGAATGCATACACGCACGTGCGTATCATCAACGTTTTCATTCGTTGTCCGTTACATGTTATAGTTATAATAGTATACGATTAGGGCAGATTAGGGTTAACTGTGTAATTAATTGTTGCGGGTGTGTTTTAGTTTTTATGGTGACTACGAGGTAAGCAAAACTTTGAACATGTCATTGCATTTATAAGATAATTGGATTGCTCAAATATCGCTATACACAGAAATTGTTAATAATATAATTGTAGGAACTTTATGCATCATATATGTACTGCATCTACCAGATAAATTGCTAGTTGATTTGCTTAAGAGATTCAATCTCTGTAGATATAGTGTGTACGTAGAATGTTTCAAATATTATGAAATAAAGTAAAAATAAGTATCGTAAGTATTAGAATGTAGCTACCACTCCAATATGTAAATGCTCCAAATGTATTAGTAGGTGTTGATAATGTTGTACGATGTTTATTCATGGTATGATCTAATAACAAATGGCATTGTTTTAGAGGCCACAAGGAAACGCCATGAGAGCGCCACTACCGAAGAAATAAAAAAGCCATAGGTTGTACCTGGCACCAGCCAAGGCTAGATTTAAAAATGATGTATTTTTCATTTTTATGGCTTATTCAATAAAATGAAATAAATACGTTGTTTTTTTTATTTAGAACACTTCAATTAAAAAATAGTGATTAATTTGATAAACTTCAGTATGCCTAAAAAGATGCCAGAATTATTGATTATTTAACTGGTAGGTGAGTGTGAAAAAACAAGTTCTTGCCTTTTAGACAACTCTATGTATGTTTCAACTTTTCGTTATCGACGTTATACATTCTAAATAACAAGAACAATTTTAGTTCATTTTGACAATTAAACAGATTGCATAAAAATCTCAATTTCATATAAATATTTTACAAATATTTTAAGAAAAATATATATGCGCTTACATTAATTTAAAAATATGGAATAAATATTTAATGAATATTTTATCTATATTTAGAAAAAAAATATGAAAAATATATTCAAAAACCTCTCACGAAAAATATTTATAAAATATATTTTTAAAAATATCTATGCAATATTTCTGGCTGTTAGGGAATTCTGTGGGATCCAAAACATCCCGAATATAACAAAAGCGCATGCCGTTCTGCAGCAATAAAAAGGACTGCCAAAGAATTAAATTTAAATGGTGCATGTCATTATAAAATTTAAAAACTTTCGGAATTCGTATTGCCAAGAATTAAAAAAAAATTGCTGAATCCCTACATTCTGGCATGTCGACAAAAGAAGTTTATGTACCAAAACTGGCCTGGTTTGCAACAATGGATGCATTTTTTAAACCGCATGTAAAACCAAGAACTATGAAGTCAAGTCAAGGGAAATTGAGATTATGACTAAAAAACTGCAGTTACTTAGTTACAAGTTAATTACCAACATTTCAGACATTCTCGAAAGGTTTTTAAAGTCGTCTGGGTATGCATTTAGCTCTTTCTTTAACGAAACTGAATCCCTATCTAAGATCTACTTTCTCATCCGTCATGTCCTCTTCTTTCTTTTTTTTTTTCCCCTGTTGTTGCGAATTTTTAATAATTCTATTCTTGGTATCTCACACATAACTACACTAGCTTCGTTTACCAACGACTTCATTAGCACGACTGGTTTTCATTTTGCGTGTAAACCCTTCAACGAAACGACAAGACGTTTTCGTGAAACCACGACTTCAAAATTGCAATAAAGCGTGAATTACAGTCGTGATTTTACGCCTAGTGTCAACTAAACTTTAGTTACCTCGTGGATCGTTTATTTACTGGCTTCTTTTAGGCTGACCAATATTTTCAGACTTATAGCATTTTTACAAATGAAATATGCAGAACTAAGTCGGAGAGAAGTTTAATTAAGCGAATTTGGATAAAATAAAGTTTTAGGTATAGAATATTGGACAAAAAAAAAATCGTTTCTTTTTTATCCAAAATTATCTGATATTTTCTACGATTCAAAGAAAATTAAAGAGAGATTTAACAATATAAGTTCATGTAAATTTAGAAATTTTTAAATCAAACTTAATCATATGAAATTTGCAAAATTTGTAAGAAGTAGAAAAGAGTGACAAAAAAAAATAAATGGCCCTTTTCTGCCCAGAAAAGAAACAACCAGTATGTCAGAAGTAAGGCAAGGCATTTTATAAAGAAGTTTTAAATTAGAAAAAAAAGTATTAAGAAGAAGCACAGACAATGGATTATAATCATTATAAATTACCTTTGTTTTTTTTCCTGAAAGATCTAGGCAAACACTCAAAACTACCTAAATAAAACATAGATAAAATATTATGTAATAAAACTAAACTCATGAAAAGATTAATATAATTGGGCAATCCTAAAATAGAATCCATTTTCTATAGCTATAAAAAGCCTAGAAACAAGATGTATATATTGTATATCATACCATATTAAGTAAGATTTAGGTGTCAAACAATATTTTAATATTTACAATGATGAATTAGGAACAAAATACAAGTTTTATAGCCTCACTGAATATTTGCGGAATTACTTCGCCAAAGTTTTGAACAAATCATTTCAAACAGTGATAAAAAAAACAAGACGCAAGTTAAAACAAATTATTTTATTAAAAGAATAATATGTATGAACAAAATAATGAATAAACCCACACTAACTAAATTAATACAAAAAACTATAATTTACAACAAAATTAAGTTCACGCTCTAGGAAGGCCATGATGTTATTTATTTAAAATATCATGTTGATAGTGACAAAAAAAATACATCTGTCATGTGTGCTGTATTGGTTTATTGACACTCAATTTTTACAATAAATTGTAAAGTTTTTATTATCGAATCATACTTTGGAAATGGTGTAAAGACCGCTTTACAGTTCGCAATTTTTTTATTGCGTGCAATACAAATAGCACATATGCGCATTCAATGGATTTCGATCAGCTGAGTGCAATTTTACTTGTATTGCGCGTGCAATACAGTATTATGGTTATCGGGAACTCTAAAAATCGGGATTGCCGATAGCTTGAAATCGTAAATGTATAGGTATTTAAATGTGTCCGGTGAATTTCTCGTAGCTCTGAATAACCAAGATTTTTTAAGATTTTCCTGTTTTTTTTTAACACCAACCGGGATTAAGAATGTTTTAAAAATCTTTTTTTTACCATTGGAAGGAGTGAGAGGGAGGGGAATGATTCTGTTTTTAATGATAGAGTTATGTTTTTGTCCCAACACCGGGGCAGAGACACATATTATTAATTATTAGGAACTTTGGCACTTAATGCCCTCGTCAAGAGTTAGGGTAAAGTGGTGTTGCTGAAAATGCATTAGCCCGAAAAAAATTAAAAACAAAAATTAGAAAATTATGGAAATCTAAAAATTTGAAAATTTAAAAATTAAAAAATTACAAAATCTCAAAATTTTGATAATTTAAGGATTTAAAAATTTAGAAATTAAAAAATTTTAAAAATTAGGTATTTTTATTTTTCGAAATTTAAAAAAGAAAAAATTTCCAAATTTAAAAAAAAAAATTTTTCTAAATTTTTAAATCCTTAAATTTTCAAAATTTTGAGATTTTGAACTTTCAAAATTTTTTAATTTTCAAATTTTCAAATTTTTAGATTTTTAGATTTTACAATTTTTAATTTTAAAATTTTTAGATTTTAAAATTTTTGAATTTTTTAATTCAATTTTTGAATTTTTAAATTTTTTAAATTTTTTTCGGGCCAATACATTTTCAGCAACACAAGTTTATCCTAACTCCTGACGCGATTAAATGCCAGAATTCCTAATAAAAAAATCAAATTTTCAAATTTTTAGATTTTTATATTTTAAAACTCTAAAATTTTTAGATTTTTAGATTTTACAATTTTTAAATTTAAAATTCTAAAATTTTAAAATTTTTGAATTTTTGAATTTTTAGATTTTCAAATTTTTCTAATTTCTAAATTTTTTCCAATACATTTTCAGCAACACCAGTTTATCCTAACTCCTGACGGGATTAAGTGCCAGAATTCCTAATAAAAAAATCAAATTTTCAAATTTTTAGATTTTTAGATTTTATAATTTTTAAATTTTTTCCAATACATTTTCAGCAACACCAGTTTATCCTAACTCCTGACGCGATTAAGTGCCAGAATTCCTAATAATTAAGGTATATGTGTCTCACAGAATTATAATTTTATATGTGGAATATAATAAATATGGTAAAAATATGTTATACAAACGCATTGAAATAAGAATAAAATAATAATCTTGCATGTAGAACAAAAAACCTTAACAGTGTCTAATAAAAAGATACTCGATTTTACTCACTAGTACCTGAATCGAGACTTTAGCTCTATTAGTACAAGGTTCCGAAGCATCATAAATGGTTTCGATTCAATGCAGTGTTCCGGGGAACATATAAAAGCACTCGTTTGTTCCAGAACCTTCACTCGATTCTATCGAACACTTATTGGAAGGGATGACAGGGGGAGAGGATGATTTGTTTAACTAATATTTTTTTCCTTTTTTTCGAAACATCGGGATAAGAGAATGCAGTAAAAATGTTTTAAATCATTTTATTTTACGTTGGAATAGGTGAATGTGATTTTTTTTTAAATTATACAGGGTGATTCTCAATATATGCGACAAACTTTAAGGGCTGATTCCTGGGGTTATTTTGATCATAAGAGTTTATAAGAACATATATCCAAAATCGCTTAGTTCTAAAGTTGTACAATGTTTAATAGTAAGTTAACGTAATTAATGTTTTTATTATAAATTAACAAAATAATTAGTAAAACAAAATTAACTTATACTAACTGTTGAAAATGACCGCCCCCAACTGCAATACAAGCTTCTATCCTCCGTCGTATTGATTGGCGAGTCTGTTCTAAAATACCAGGGATATTTCGAGATGTTTGAAAAGCTGCGATAATACAATTTTTTAGTTCATCGACATTTTCAATGGGAGTCGCATAAACTAATGATTTAAGGTGACCCCAGAGAAAAAAGTCCAAAGAATTTAAGTCTGGAGACCGAGGAGGCCACGGTTGTGGACCTCCCCGTCCTAATCCACCGATCTGGATACGTATTGTCCAAAAACTCGCGAGCAACTAAACTAAAATGCGCTGGAGCACCGTCATGCATAAAATACATTTGTAATCTTAATTGTAACGGAACTTCTTCCAGCAGTAGTGGTAGCTCCTCTTCAAGAAAATTGCGGTATACCTCGCCATTTAACCGCATCGGTAAAAAATCTGGACCTATCAAGTGATCTCCAACAATTCCGGCCCACACATTGACAGAGAATTGGTGTTGATGACGGCATTCACTAGTTCGTTGCGGATTTTCTTCGGCCCATATGTGATTATTATGAAAATTAATAATCGCGTTTCTAGAGAAAGTAGCTTCGTCGGTGAAGAATATTTGAGACAAATAGTCAGGATTTTGTGCGATTTTATGTTGCATCCATTGACAAAAAGCCACTGTTTGCGGAAAATCTGCCGGCAAAAGTGCATGCACCCGTTGAATGTGATATGGATACAACAGTTAATTAATCATTCAATATTCTCCAAACTGTGGCCTGACTAATGTTTAAAGCAAACGCAATTTTTCTGGTGCTTGTAGTAGGATGTTCCTCAATTTCATTTAGTACCATTTCTTCAACTTGTGGAGTTCTCACTGTAGATGGGTGCCCGTTATCAGTCGTCCGTTTTTTTTTAATTTCCCGTTTCACTAAGACGTTGGTGAAGACGGGCAAATATTGAATGATGCGGGATGATACGGTTCGGGTATCGTTCTTCATAAAGACGTCTAGCAGCACGCGAATTTCCATTGGCAAGATCGTAAACGAAATGCATATCACACATCTCAGCATTCGTGTAATTCATCTTAGAAAACAGAAACTGGCAATGAATTGAATGAATACTTTATGACAACTATTGACAAATATTGAAATGACAAATAAACAATTTATTTCTCAACACAATAGTTTTTGAAGAACCAACTGTGATATTATATCGTGTTAGTCATAGTTTCATAATTTATTATTAAACATTCAATAACTTTAAAACCAAACCGTTTTGGACATATACTCATATGAACTTTTATGATCAAAATAACCTCAGGAATCAGCTCTTAAAGTTTGTCGCATATATTGAGAATCACCCTGTATATTTTTTTAAACATTTTTAAACATCGGGGAAAGGAATGCATTAAAATGTATTACATGATATTTTTGTTTTAAGTAGGAGGAGATGAGAATGGGAAAGGGATGAATCTTTCTTTGATAGGAACATCCTCAATGCATGTATTAATTATTAATAGAAATACGTAATAGATAACTAGATAACTAGAAGTAAATATAATATTGAGTACATATATATTTTACTTTGCGAAACGTAGAATCTTATAATCAGCAAGACATTCACGAATAAGAATATCGTTCAGGCATATTTGTTTTGTACATTGTATGTATGTAATAGAAGGGTGGTGTTACACTGCGACCTAAAAGATCTATTGTGTCCCCTATTCTTGCTGCTTTACAGCTGGCCTTCCAATTCTATTCCTTTTAGAAAAGTGTAGGATGTCAGAGGGCTACCAGTCTAGTAAGTCTCCCTCTTCGATTTCACATGCACCCAGTACAATGCCCTCGGTTGCACAGTGCTACGCAGTTTGAGAGGAGGTGGATGGATGTTTCATCCTGTTCCCCACAAAATCTGCATTCAGGATCTTCTTCCAATCCAAGCTTACTCAGGTGTCCTTTCAGTCTACAATGGCCTGAAAGCATTCCTGTTAATATGCGAACATTGTTCTTACTCAGGTTGATGCATTCTGTAAACCTCTTCTGGTTATAAGTTCCCAGAAGAATTTTTACTTTGCCTCATTCCCTGGAATTTTCCCCAGTAACTGGATTTTTCTCCGCTCCATTTCCATTTTTAGTTTCTTCAGTATTGTACTGCTACTTCCAGCCCCTTTTTTTGCGAGGTTATCCGTTATTTCGTTTCCTTCCACTCCTGTGTGACCCGGAACCCACAGGAGGATTACTTTATTTCTTTTGCCTAGCTCATTTAGGTTTCCTAGGCATTTCAGACCATCTTGGAGCTGATTTCATGTGAGTTCAGCGCCTTGATGGCTGCTTGACTATCAGACACGATGATAATCTCCTGCTTCGATAGTTCCTATCCATAATGAACTAACACATCTTCCAATAGCGTGTATTTTCGCCTGAAATATACTTGGTGTTTTCCCAGCTTTCGAATATGTAGTTCTAGGCCATATATTCCTATTCCAGTTCCTTCTGCCGTTTTGGAGCCATCAGTGTACCATTTGATGGCATTTCTATTCAAGTTCAAGATGGTGTTATGATCCCACTCGCTCCTGTTACTGAGCTTTATGATGAATTTCTTCACGAAGCTGAATTTTTTTAACATATCATCCCGGGGCATGTCCCAGGTTTGATCACCGTCAGGAGATTGAGGCCTATACCTAATCATTCCTTTCTTGACCATTTTTAGTGTAGTTCTTTTCGCCACACCCTCTACTACAATGTGGAGGGGGGCAAGATCCAATACTACTTTAATAGCTGCTGTTGGGCAGGTTCTCATAGCCCCCGTTATGCATACACATGCTAATCTTTGCACTTTCGAGAGGTTAATTCTCGCGGTGGCCAGATTAGTTCTTTTGCTCCATGCTACTGATGCATAGGCGATGATCGGTCTCACTATCGCTGTATACATCCAAAGCAGTATTTTTGGGTTGCATCCCCAATTTTTCCCTGCAAAGTTTCTGCACACCATCAGAGCTTTTTTGGCCTTGTTGGTTACTTGTTTTGTACATTAGAAGTTATCGGGATTTATCTGGAAATCCCGACCCATCCCATCTCGTTAAATAAAATCTCGGTCGGGACAGGACTTCCCGGTACTAAGCGTCCCGATTTAACAGGTATAAATATAATATTTATTTAGAAAAGCATTTAATAATGTGCATCTGAAGGTCATCGACTAATTCAGCTGTTATCCTACGCCCTTAATGTTTGTCTGTTATGCAAATTCAAGTTGAAAAACAAGATAGGATTATTAATTGATTCTAAAAATAAAGCAAAACATACATAATATGTTGTACGTTATTGAACGATAATAAAATTGCTATTAAAAGGTTTTAGTTAAACAGAAGATGTATTTTCTTTTGCATTAAATACGACAAAAAAAAACAAAATTGGCTTATAACCACAGTTACAACATAATAAGTAAGATTACAACGTCCGAAATGATTTTCGACCGAAAAAAAAATAATTCGTACAGTAATCAAATTTACTTCAAAATATTAAAATCCAAAAATAACACGAATTAAAATTTATTCTATTATTTAAACTGTTTGCCGCGATTGTATTTTATATAATTATATATAAAGGAAAATTAATACCTGGTTGTTAAGATAATATATGTATTTACACACGTTTCTCTGGCCTGAATTTGTTAGATTAAGTTAAGCGAATTTTACACAGAGTACAAGGTATATAAAAACCTAAACGGAGAAAATACAAAATATTCATTCGTGAGATGATTCAAAAGATCTTATTGTTAGTAGGGCTGCTGGCCCTGAGTAGCCTCTGCCAAGCTGAACGACAATTTCCACATGGCGATGGTAAGAAGATTACATAGAGAACGTGATGGAAATACGTAGTTGAAATTTAATTCAATTCGTCTTCTTTGATTTGTAGCCGAAAAATTTATGCACCCGCATATCAGAAAGACGGGCAGACGTTTCCAGACGAACCTCGAAGAGCAGGATATAGAGTTTTGGAACAGGGAAGCCCAACAGACTTTGAGAAATAAATGGAAAGCCGGCTTGAATACAAGTAAGTGAAGAAAGACCCTGTTTTGATATAGGTAACCTTTAAAATAAATATCGAATAACGAATTTTACACTGACAAAAGGATTCCTTTGTTGTTAATAATATGCATTAATCCAAAATAAATTATTCTTATAAAAAGGGGCAAAGAGATATTTATAATTAGAGACCGGATTATATGCAAAGAAAAACTGGAATATATGCTAACAAAATAACAAGATAACAAAATTAATAAAATGTTGCGTAAAAATTTTACCAAAAGGAAAACTTTAAAATTATGATAACGTTAAACATAAACAGTGAAACTTTTCTATACAAAATAATTACTACTAAATAAATACCGCATTTTATTTTCATGTAGCAATGTTCTCCCTATATAGTACAGTAAATGAGCAGATATACTTATGTGTAGAAACCGGATTATATGCAAAGAAAAACTGGCATATATGCGCATATATATGCATCGATTTTTGAGAAAATATGCATAAACCTGGGGCATATATGCAAAAAAAAATGCGACAATATGCAAAATTTTTACATAAAATAAATAAGAGCACAAATTTAAACATTAACTTTATTGCACAAAATTTTTTCACAACATATTTCTAAAACAATTTATAATTAAATGTTTTTCAAAATTGTGTGTAAAAGAAAGTTTTGTCTTCTATCAGAATACATATGTTTCGAAATAGGAAAGCTTCTTTCAATATCCACAAATGTAATTGGTGCATTTTTTAACTTTACAATACATTCTAAACTAAAATTAAAGTCGAAATCGTTTACTGTTTCACCTTCCAAAATTTTCTTAACTTTCTTCAATTTCAAATTCCCCGCATTTTTATTTATCACTTTTTTTTAATTTATCAGATATAGAATTACCTATTGTACCCTTAACCTTCTTACATAACATATCAAATTCGTCTACTATTTCGACTGATTCCGAGAGCGACATCTCTTGCGTTTCTAGTTTACGAATGGAACTTGAAACAAAGCTATAATTTGACTTAATACACAAAAGGTTTTGTAGCAATTCTGTTGATGTTACTATCTTTTTACAGTTTTCTAGAGCAATGCAGTCAGCAGTGATTTCAAGAATTACATTTTTTATTCCTTCAAAATTATCGGCGAAAAAAATGCAGCCTCTAACCATGTACCCCATCTCGTAATAATCGGTTCAGGAGGCAACTTAACACCGGGAAGTCGCTCCTTATAAAATTGGATTCGTAAAGGTGCTTTTAAAAATACTTTTTTGACATTGCTAATTAAATCATTAATCAAAGGAAATTGATTCCTAATGCCTTCGGCTACAGGATTGAACCCATGAGCTAAACAAGTGGTGTGAATAATGTTACTATAAAAAATGTTTAAATTTTGCGCGGCTTTTATCATGTATTGTGCAGCATCGGACAACATTAGTAAAATTTTTTCACAAGGTATACTTCCAGGCAAAAAGAAATTTGATAAACCTTCTTGAACGAATTGGACAATTGTCACATTATTTGTTTTTTGAAGTTCTTTACAATAAATTAAATATGATTTACCTACAATATCTTCATGAAGAATTCCTATCAACAAATGGGCGATATAACGGCCACACTTATCCGTACTTTCTTCTACCATGATATAAATAAAATTATTCCCTACCAATTGTTGAATTTCTGCTATTGTTTGCTGGTAACAAGATGTGACATAATTTTTTCGTAAGGTACTTTCGTCAGGTATATTATGTTTGCTATATTTTTTGCAGAAATGATTTCAAATTAACATTGTTTAATCTTACTAATGGTATTTTAGACGAAATTAATGCGTTACACAGATCCGTATTATATTCCTCTTGTTCTGAGTTTCGTGAAGTTGATGCTACACATTGACGTATAGATTGCTGTACACATGCGGATCGCTTTAGTTTTTCACATTTTCCAATATGTGATTGAGTTTTAGCGTGTTGATCAATCACGTATTTTCTCTCAGAAGACACCTACAACAACAATTGTCATTTTATATCAAAAGTTAAAGAATTTAAAAACAATTGTAAAGCTTTTAGTAAAATTAAACTTACCAGTTTACTGCAGGCTCGACAAAATATTTTGTCGGCATCCTTTACCAGTTAATCCATTAAGAATTTAATCCATAAAGGAATTTTGTTCGCTATACTCATTGTATGTACGCACAGTATTTAAAAACGTAACACAATTACATGCTGTTTCGCTCAAAGATATTCAATAAATGAATAGTTTACTTGGGAATTAATAATAATAAAACGTATTTACCACATCCCTTCTGCTAGGCGAAATTAAACACGTACAGTTCTTGGAAAAAAGTATTAGAGAAACCAATGTAAAAGATTTATCGTTCTGAGAATTGTCGGTTGTCGATCTACATTAGGAAGTACTAGGAATTTTTACTAATAGAAAGGATAAGAAAAAGCTTAAATATGCAATATATGCAATCACTAATTAGCGCTAATTAATTTCAATTAGTGTAATACGTCTACAAATAGACTATAATTAAAGATATGCAAAAAATAAAAATATGCACTTTGCATACAATCCGTTCTCTAGTTATATGATATGTAATTATACACGCTTATAAGAAGGACCTACCTAGCATTTATGTCAATCTCAATTTAACGTGTGGTGTTTTTCCTTGCAAATGCGTACAATTAAATGTTGTATAACAATAATATTTCAATTTCAATCATATTTAACATGATTGCGAAAAAATGGAACATCATCCTAGGTGGACATTTAATTACAGTGGGGGCACAATATAATCACGTTGAATTGACAATTGATCTCTTTGGAAGAAGATTTGACTAAGCTGATCAATTTTTGAGTGCAAAAGAAGATTTTTGTGCAAAAGGGCTGAATTAACTGTTGTAATAAGATGTTTTTTTCTAGTGTGATTTTTTTTCTGGTTAGATGTAAGTACATCTTTTAATACAAAACAAATCGTTTTACGTCACGACTGGTGAAGGAGGAAGCTGTATTAAAATAAGATCTAAAACTTCTAAACTTCGAAATTGTATGGGAAAAGTATTGAATCCTTCACATAATTGCAATCTGGATTTTACTTAAAAATATAGATACTTTTTCACTTAATTAATTGCCTATTTTCTCTGGAATAGTTTTTATTTCGTTAGTAATTTGATCCAACACATAAGTTAATGCTTCTGTTAGTTTAATAGTTTTCATTTCCAAAGAATTTAATTGCCGTCACCAGTAGTGGCCCTCAATGTTATTTTTAATTTGAACCATAACTTTTCCGTAACATTTTGATCGGTGATGACGCAAGGTTATCTCAGTAGGAATACGTCTATTAAAGCGTTTTTTTCAAGGATTTTGTTTAAAAACGGGATAATCGATTTTACCCAAAGGAATGTTTGCCACTAAAAATGCTTTTCACGTACTTCCTTTGCAAAATCGTCATCGTTGAGTTTCATTAAATGGGTTTTTGTTTGTAAATGGTGCTTTATGCAATTGCATTCTGTCCATTATCACCAAGAATACCATTATACAATTGCTATCCCAATATTTTATTGTTGTTTTAGCCCTAAAATAAACAATAATAATAACTCCTACTAAGATCATTCAAAGAGATTATACCGGGTGTCCAGCCTAAGATGCAACGGTCCATAGCTGATTTATTATTGTTTTTTTTGAAAAATGTTTCAAATAAATGTTGCCTGGAATCATATTCTACACATTTTAAAATTAGTTTCAGTAATGGCGGACTTCCGCTTGTACCGGAAGTAGATACTAACATTATTATTTTAAATGGAACGCTTTTAATATACGATGGCGCATATCAGTAGGTGTTGTTGGTGACGTCTCATAAACTTCATTTTTAATGAAACCCCATAAAAAGGAATCGCAGCTTGTAAGATCTGGCGATGTCGGAGGCCATCTCATCTGTCCTCCACGCTCAATCCAGCGGTCTGAAAAAGACACATCCAAAAACTGACGAAATTTGACAGTATTGGAAGATGGAGTACCATCGTGTTGGAACTACATCAGCTGACGAGTAGCTAACGGAATATTTTCTGACAGAACGCCCAAATTATTCTGAAGAAATTCCATATAATTTATAAACCCTACCCCTCAGACGTTGGTTATGAAAGAACAGGCCTATGATATGTATCATTGCAATGATACCTACCCACACGTTCACTGACCTTCTGTACTGACTATGTGCTGCAATAAATCGATGGAGATTTTGTGTGTCATAATAACGACAATTGTGACGATTCACAAATCCATTTTTTGTGGAAAGTAGTTTCGTCTGAAAACATCACTTTCTCGAAAAAGTTCGCAATGTTGTGTTTTCTTTTTTTTTGTAATTTCATAGTTTTGTTTGTTTCCAGTGGTCTTTTTGTATTCTGTTGGCCACTTTCTAAGCATGCCAGTATTACTGCAGCCAGTTGCAAGCCTGGTGAAATGCAAGGTGAAGGTGGCTGGCGCTTCGCAATACGTATCTATCATAAAAAACGGAAAAATCGCGAATATCTCCAAAACCTTTGGAGATAGACACAATGACACTCGTATAAAATCGAAAGAAAATTGAATTTTACATTCCATTTATGTAAAATTTGCTATACCATCCAATTTAAAAAAAAATCAAGTTATCCATGATTTTAGAGTTCGAAAATTACAGAGCCCTATTTAATAATTCTGTAATTTAAACGCAACAATTTTAAAATAAAAGACGTGTGCTGTTTCATGATTAAGCGAAATCTGAAAACCGCATCTTTCTAACTTTCGTATTTCCGGAGATATTTCCAAACACTGCAGACATTGCAAATGTCATTTTTTTCGAAAAATGTCTTGTAATTCGGAAACGGTACAACTCAGCCCCAATGTATGCCCAACGTATTGTTATTTAAATTTAACAAGGAATCCAAAAGTGCAATAATATACAGGGTGTTCCATTTAAAATAATAAAGTTAGTATCTACTTCCGGTACAACCGGATGTCCGCCATTACTGAAACTAATTTTAAAATGTGTAGAATATAATTCGAGGCAACATTTATTTGAAACGTTTTTCCAAAAAAGCAACAATAAATCGACTATGGACCGTTGCATCTTAGGCTGGACACCGGTATATAGATAATCAGTGTTTACTTACATAATTTTTTTTTTAAACGTGATAGCTGAAGTAATTCCTGAGAAAAAAAATATTATCATTTGCTTTAATTTTAACCTAATAGCTTTAGAGGCACTTTTTAATGGCTTATCGGAGCGAGCCTTTTTAAACTATTCTTTCGTCCAAATTAAATGAATTACTTTCGAGCAGTAATTACAATTGAAGTTTATTGATTCAATTTTATCGAAATATATTTACGTATTTTTATACTGCCATACATTTACTTTTATCATTTAATATCATGACTCATAGAAATAAAATATGTATTTATTTTAATTAAAGTAAACTTTTATTTGACTTTACAATGGGATGAGAATACGGTCAAAAATAATTATTAAATATTCTGGAGCAAACAAAATTACCTACTACTACTGACTGTAATAAACTGATGTAGCAAAAACGTGTTTGGAAATAAAAATAATTCAAAGTATATAGAAGTAGTAGTTAGGATTACGCGAGGGTGATATTCTCCTTCGTAACTGCTTTACTCTATGTAAAACTATAGAGAATTGCCCAATATTTAATTCCTTAACTGTACTTTCATACACAACGGAAAATATATGTAGGTTTCACTGTATATGCGAAACATTATAGCGATAATTGAATTGTAACATCAAAAGAAAATTAAGATATTTGAAGGAAAACAAAACCGACAAGAAATAATACGATACTTAGCACAACATATGTATCTATCAAGTAAATAAGTAAATACATACATAGGAACGTTATCTTCACAGACAGCATAGGATGGGAATACCAAGTACCCAATAATGGATATAATACAATTATATAACGTAGTTCTGGTGAAGTTAAACTAAAAGCGTTGTACTATCGATCCGCAAATGCATTGGCTGTGAAATTGAAGTAGAACTTCTCTCATTTAAAGTGCAAACGAGTGCATTTCTTGAAATTAGAAATTTTCCAGTTTTACCCCGAGGCTTCCAAAAAAAAAATCTAGAGCTATTGTAACTGTATTTTTTAGGTACATTATTATATATGAACCTATATACAGGCTGATTCTCAATATATGCGACAAACTTTAAGAGCTGATTCCTGAGGTTATTTTGATCATAAAAGTTCATATGAGTATATGTCCAAAACGATTTGGTTTTAAAGTTATTGAATGTTTAATATAAATTATGAAGTATGACTAACACGATATAATATCACAGTTGGTTCTTCAAAAATAATTGTGTTGAGAAGGAATTGTTTATTTGTCATTTCAATATTTGTCAATAGTTGTCAGAGTATTCATTCAGTTTATTGCCAGTTTCTGTTTTCTAAAATGAATTACACGAATGCTGAGATGTGTGATATGCATTTCGTTTACGGTCTTGCCAATGGAAATTCGCGTGCTGCTAGACGTATTTATGAAGAACGATACCCGAACCGTGTCATCCCGCATTATTCAATATTTGCCCGTCTTCACCAACGTCTTAGTGAAACGAAAAATTAAAAAAAAACGGACGACTGATAACGGGCACCCATCTACAGTGAGAACTCCACAAGTTGAAGAAATGGTACTAAATGAAATTGAGGAACATCCTACTACAAGCACCAGAAAAACTGCGTTTGCTTTAAACATTAGTCAGGGCACAATTTGGAGAATATTCAAAGATCAACTGTTGTATCCATATCACATTTAACGCGTGCAGGCACTTTTGCCGGCAGATTTTTCGCAAAGAGTGGCTTTTTGTCAATGGATGCAGCACAAAATCCTGACTATTTGGCTCAAATATTCCTCACCGACGAGGCTACTTTCTCTAGAAACGCGATTATTAATTTTCATAATAATCACATATGGGCCGAAGAAAATCCGCAAGAACTAGTGAATGCCCGTCATCAACATCAATTCTCTGTCAATGTGTGGGCCGGAATTGTTGGAGATCACTTGATAGGTCCACATTTTTTACCGATGCGGTTAAATGGCGAGGTATACCGCAATTTTCTTGAAGAGGAGCTACCACCACTGCTGGAAGAAGTTCCGTTGCAATTAAGATTACAAATGTATTTTATGCATGACGGTGCTCCAGCGCATTTTAGTTTAGTTGCTCGCGAGTTTTTGGACAATACGTATCCAGATCGGTGGATAGGACGGGGAGGTCCACAACTGTGGCCTCCTCGGTCTCCAGACTTAAATTCTTTGGACTTTTTTTTCTCTGGGGTCACCTTAAATCATTAGTTTATACGACTCCCATTGAAAATGTCGATGAACTGAGAAATCGTACTATCGCAGCTTTTCAAACAATTCGAAATACCCCTGGTATTTTAGAACGGACTCGCCAGTCAATACGACGGAGGATAGAATCTTGTATTGCAGTTGGGGGCGGTCATTTTCAACAGTTAATATAAGTTAATTTTGTTTTACTAATTATTTTGCTAATTTCTAATAAAAACATTAATTATGTTAACTTACTATTAAATATTGTACAACTTTAGAACTAAGGGATTTTGGACATATGTTCTTATGAACTTTTATGATCAAAATAACCTAAGGAATCAGCGCTTAAAGTTTGTCGCATATATTGAGAATCATGCTGTATATTTAAATTCTTTTTTTTTTTTTGTAGCCCACCTGACCCAATCAGTCAAAGTATTTTATGTTTAAACTGGTGAAGCCATAGATCTCATCGATTAAAAAAATAAATAGGTAATGAATTTGTTCACAGATGTCGCTAAAAACGTGATCATGTTCTTGGGTGATGGTATGTCAATATCGACGCTGAAAGCAGCTAGATTGTATTTGGGACAAAGCAGGGGAGAAGATGGTGAAAGAACCAAGTTGGCTATGGAGTATTTTCCATATTCTGGATTGTCAAAGGTATTATTTTTTCTTAAAGATCTTTTGCTTCAAAAAATATTTTTATCATCTAAGTTTGTTAAAACTTTAACAAACAAATCTTTAATCAACTCTGTTTTATAGGTTTTGAATGATGAAAAATGACGAAAACTTAACATTAAAATTTTGTAAAATAGAATTTTTTTTGGGTATTCACAATATTACCTTAAAGTAAGTCGGAATAAAATTACGTACGAAAAATACGTTAACTTGATATGTCACAGGACTTGTTTTAAGAAAAAAAATGCTAATTAAAATGAAAGGGATCCACTGGAAGTCTTCATTCAACATAGTGACATTTAAATTCTTCTAAAAATCAAAAGAAACACTTTTAGGAATATTAACCAAAGTTGTTACTTTGCACTGTAAAAAAAGTTGCAGTAAAATTACATGTAAAATCGTTGGTAACAAAGTTGCCTACAATTTTACAGGTAAATTTGCTTCATAAGGTAAAATTTCTACCATCTAGTAAATTTCACATGTTCATGTGTTTTTCAAAGATTGTACTGTAAAATTCGTATGTAATATTTATATGAACTCTATATTTACCGAACACTGAAGTAATTTTCATATCTATTTTTATAAAGAGAGCAAGCAACTTACCTAATTCTTTTATAGCACCTAATAGGTCATACTGAATCGCTCAACCAGGGATCAAGAATGAATACGCTTACGCGAAACCTACAATTGTTTGTGACGTACATGATATCATTGAGCCAATAATAAGTTCGACAAACGAATAGAATTACCTACGCGCACAGATAAATAATCCAATAGCCAATCACATTGCGGCGTATGAATTTCGTATTTTCCATGATATCTATAGTTTTACCCGAAAATTCAAGTAAAAACAAATAAATAGAAAAGATCCTCATATTTTTACAGAAAAATTAATAGTTCACTAGTAAAATTACTTTTAAAGTGCACTAAATACCCCAAAAAAATGTCAATTTTACACCTTTAAGTAAATTTTGATAGTAAACACAAAATTGTACATTTTTTTTCCTGTATTTTCCTTTTGAATTTTTGTTACATCTTAAACTTACATGAAAAAGCTATAAATTTTACCGAAATTTCTTTTTCCATGTTAAATATCCTAGAAAAAACATGTAAAATAAAATTTACATGATTTATTGTGGTAAATTCACAACGTTATTACATGTAATATTCCTGATTTACTATGGCAAAATTACTGTAATTTTTTACAATGTGGTTAGTACAAAATAAAAAACACATTATCTTTCTTTTCTCTTGACCGCAGAACTACTGTTTAGACGCCCTAGTTGCTGATTCAGCATGCTCAGCCACAGCTTACCTTTGCGGCGTCAAAGCCAATAGCTTCACCCTTGGAGTAGGAGGGCGCGTAGCCCAAGACGATTGCCAAGCCAATTTAGATAAGTCAAACTACGTCTACTCCATAGCCAAGTGGTCCCAAGATGTCGGGAAGAGAACTGGAGTGGTGACGACAACCACAGTCACCCACGCTTCACCAGCAGGTAAATGAACACGCCTGAAAATGCGATAATACAGACTCCGCCCTCCAGGCGCTTACGCCCACACAGCGAACAGAATGTGGGAGAGCGATGCCGACATCACAGATCCAGCTTGCGAAGACATCGCTCTCCAATTAGTCCACGGTGAGACGGGCAAGAATTTGAATGTAGTTTTTGGAGGAGGGCGCAGTAACTTCCTACCGAATACTACCGTAGACGAGGAAGGATTCAACGGCCGGAGGAAGGACGGTAGAAATTTAATACGCGAATGGTTAAACTCCAAGAGAACCGAACGTGCTGAGTATGTTTGGAATAGATCGGGGTTGTTCAGAAGTGTTCGTAGAAACGATAACATTTTGGGATTGTTCGAAGACACTAACATGCAATACTATTTGGACGCCAAGGATAATCCGGAAGAACCTACCCTTCCCGAGATGACGGAAGCTGCCATCAATGTAGACCGCATGCTTTTTCACCGGTGTGAACTTGGCAAGCAACTTTATTAAAAAAAGATAAACGTAGTACGGTTCGATTGTACTTCGCTTGTACCCGTTTGTACCAACCTTCAGTTTCGTTTGTACCTCAAAGGTTAAAAAATTAGAAAGGATTAAAAAAAAATGTCAGCAGGCAGGTACAAATTATTCAAAAACGGACAACGTCATTCGAACGAGCATCGTTTGTACCCGTTTGTACCAACCTTCAGTTTCCTTTGTACCTCAAAGGTTAAAAAAATTGAAAGGATTAAAAAAAATTCAGCAGGCAAGGACAAGATATTCAAAAACGGACAACGCCATTTGAAAGAGCATCGTTTGTACCCGTTTGTACCACCTTTAAAATCGTTTATACTTCAAAGGGAACCGGAGTACAGACATTTGAAAATATCAATTAAATAGAAGGTAAATCGAGTACTGTGAGATATACTGATAACTAACAGGAAATACCAATAAACTTCAGTCTCACAAATTCTTTAATTTTCAAAAACACAATGTACATTTCGTTAGCTAAGCTAACATCTTCAGGTGTACATACAAGTGTATTGTCAAATGCGTAAATATAGTAAGTATATCCTAGGCTACAAAAATTAATCATCAGGACTACTATATTCAATAAATTCTAAATATTTGTAATTAAGGGGTGTTAAATCAGTATTGAGCAAGCTATTAATATATTTTTTCATATAAATAGCTTCCCACATATTAAGATTCTTACAATTTAAAGACTTAATTAATTCTAAATCATCAATTGAAAAAGTATGTCCTGTATTAACAAAATGATACGCCAAAGCGGATTTATGAGCATTGTGATTCTTAATATGATATAAATGCTCTTTAAATCTAATCTCCGCATTCCTCTTTGTTTGGCCTATGTATACTTTATTACAAACACCGCATTTGATCTTATAAATCCCAGAACATTTTTTAAAATCAATAATTTCAATATTAAATTTTAATTTATTTCTTAAAGTATTAGAATTTTGAAAAACCGGACTAAGATTGTATTTTTTACACAAGTTTAATATCTGGTTAACCCATAATTTATTAAAGTTAAATCTGCAAAACTTTTTCTCCACTATTTTCACTGGAATAAGTGTAGTTATATTTCTTAATAACCTCTTATTTTAAACTTAAAATTAATAATCCTAAGATACCACATATGTACTGTTTACCTAAAGTTCATAAACCAGGCAATTCATATAGACCTATTGTTTCTAATATTGACTCTTCCACTTATGCAATTTCTAAATAGTTAGTACAAGAGTTTAACCGATTTAAATTTGAAATAGATTTTTCCATAAAAAACACAAAAGAACTTATAGATAAACTCTACAATTTTCAAATTTCTTCTGGAGATAAATTAATATCTTTTGATGTAACATCTCTGTTTTCTCAATGTTCCTATTGCCATAACTGTGCAAAATCTTGAATCTTTCTTAATTTTTAACAACGTTGCTTTTGATAAAATTCTTAAATACATTAAATTAACGAAACTGTGTATGGAACAAAATATCTTTAGATTCAATAATAAGTTTTATAAACAAAACATTTGGAACTGCAATGGGTAACCCACTCTCTCCTTTTTTAGCAAACCTCTTCCTAAATTATTTTGAAAAAGATGTTATAAGTAAATCTCCTTCTTTTCCTAAATTATGGATTAGATATGTAGATGATATTCTTGCTGTAATACCATTTGATTTTGATATAGATTTTTTCCTTAATTTCATTAATAATCAGTATCCGTCAATAAAATTTACGTTCTTGATTTATTACTTATGATTAAAGATAATACATTCCACTTTGATATACATAGAAAAGCCACACACACAAACAATTATATACACAACTTATCTTATACAAGCTATAAACAAAAATACACAACATTCTTTTTCTTAATAACTAGATTATTGAACATAACGCTTTCGGAAGATAATTTTAAAAAAGAATTAGAATATATATATCATATAGCAGAAATTAATGGTTACAAGAAAAGTGTGATGGATAAAATTAAAAATAAGTTAGAAAATAAGAGGTTATTAAGAAATATAACTACACTTATTCCAATGAAAATAGTGGAGAAAAAGTTTTGCAGATTTAACTTTAATAAATTATGGGTTAACCAGATATTAAACTTGTGTAAAAAATACAATCTTAGTTCGGTTTTTCAAAATTCTAATACTTTAAGAAATAAATTAAAATTTAATATTGAAATTATTGATTTTAAAAAATGTTCTGGGATTTATAAGATCAAATGCGGTGCTTGTAATAAAATATATATAGGCCAAACAAAGAGGAATGCGGAGATTAGATTTAAAGAGCATTTATATCATATTAAGAATCACAATGCCGATAAATCCGCTTTGGCGTATCATTTTGTTAATACAGGACATACTTTTTCAATTGATGATTTAGAATTAAGTTTTTAAATTGTAAGAATCTTAATATGTGGGAAGCTATTTATATGAAAAAAACATATTAATAGCTTGCTCAATACTGATTTAACACCCCTTAATTACGAATATTTAGAATTTATTGAATATAGTAGTCCTGATGATTAATTTTTGTAGCCTAGGATATACTTACTATATTTACGCATTTAGTATTTGACAATACACTTGTATGTACACCTGAAGATGTTAGCTTAGCTAACGAAATATACATTGTGTTTTTGAAGATTAAAGAATTTGTGAGACCGAAGGTTATTGGTATTTCCTGTTAGTTATTTGAAAATATGTCGGACAGAGAAAGGTTGATAATTTTTGAGATATCGCAAAGTGGCTAACGCTATTCGATAGAACATCGTTTGCAACTGTTTGCACTTTTTTTGAAATCGTTGGTACTTCAAAGAAGCCAGAAGTAGTTCTTTTCAATATTTATGTTACATTTTTGTTTTAATTGAGCAAGGTTCCCACCCCTATTTTGAAAAACATATATGTAAATACAGATATTCTGCATTTTTCCAAATTGGGTCACAACCTAGCAATGTGACCATTATTTATTAATTAACTATGTATTTAATTTTTACTTTGTGAGACCTTTAGGTATATTCTTAAATATATGTATGTTGTTTTTAAACCAACTCTTATTATATATATTTCTATATCTTTGGTTACAGATACCGGTTGTAAATGTATGTATTTAACATCAATTATACTTTTCTTATTATCTAATTATTATGGACATCTGCTAGGGAGATTATGAAGAGAGATATTCAATTGAGTCGTGTAGGGGCACATTCAACGAATTGAATCGAATAGCATTGCCTGTTGTGCGATATCTCAAACATTAGCGAAATTCCTCTCTCGAACATATCCTCAAATGTTTCTACTTCCGTTTTGGTTGAAGCACAAATATTTAAAAAGAGGTACAAACGGTATAAATGATGCTCTTTCGAATAGCCTTGGCCGCTTTTTGATATCTCAAAAAATAGCCAAATTTTTCTCTTTGACATATTTTGAATTGTCTCTACTTCCGGTTTGGTTGAAGTACAAACGATTTAAAAATAGGTACAAACAGGTATAAACGATGCTCTTTCGAATAGCCTTGGCCGCTGTTTGATATCTCAAAAAATAGCCAAATTTTTCTCTTTGACATATTTTGAATTGTCTCTACTTCCGGTTTGGTTGCAGTACAAACGATGTAAAAAGAGGTACAAACGGGTACAAACGATGCTCTTTCGAATAGCGTTGGCCGTTTTCCGATGTCTCAAAAATTAGCGAAATTTCTCTCGCCGATTTACTTATTTTCAAATATTTCTACTTCCGGTTTGGTGGAAGTACAAACGATTTAAATGGAGGTACAAACGGGTACAAACGATGCTCTTTCGAATGACGTTGTCCGTTTTTGAATAACTTGTACTTGCCTGCTGACATTTTTTTTAACTCTTTCTATTTGTTTAACCTTTGAGGTACAAACGAAACTGAAGTGGTATATAACGGTACAACAAAGAAATCGACCGTAACTACGTTTACTTTTTTTTAATAAAGTTGCTTGCCAAGTTCACACCGGTTGCTTTTTCGCCAAAATTCGCAGATATGTACGTTTCTGTTTTCCAGGTGTTATCCAAAGGGAAGAAGGGGTACTTCCTATTCGTTGAGGGCGGGAAAATCGACCACGGTCACCATGCCAACCAAGTTCATTATGCCTTATCAGAAACAGTCCAACTCTCCGAAGCTATCCAACGCGCCAGAAACATGACCAACGAAGAAGATACTCTAATCGTTGTGACTTCCGATCACGGACATGTCTTCACCGTAGCTGGTTTTCCAGAAAGAGGAACCAATGTTTTGACCATGGCGGGTTTGGGATCTGATGGTATACCCTTCCCCATCTATCGTATGCCAATGGGCCAGGATATCGTAAAGAGGTCGATGGTGTGAGATACGACTTTTCCAAGAGCGATTTCAGTAAGATCAAAGTACACTTTATTCACGAAAAGCAAAATAATTACGATTCATCCTAGACCCCATCCACCTAAAGGTACTACACGTGGCTACATATTCTCAGTACCATAACAATTGAAAAATTCCTACCCTAATCTAATATTTTCCCTATGATTTTTAATAATAATAACAAAAATATAATAAATGGGTCAATTATCAGATGTTATCATGTTTGCGCCCATGGAACGATTTAGTTATCTCCCAGCATTCGCCGAAAAGTAAGGGAAACCATAAGGAGCCTTGTATGTGTGTGGGGAGAGTGATGTTACACTGCAACCTAAGAGAGTATTGTGTCCTCTATTCTTGCTGTTTTACAGCTAGTCTTCAAATCATATTCCTTTCTGAAAGTGTAGGACATCAAACTAGGCCCAGTTTGGGTGAGTCGCCCTTTTCGATTTCACATGCTCCCAGGTGTAACGCCCTTGGTTTGCATTGCGCTACGCAATTTGAGAGGAGATGGATGGGTGGGAACAGGATCATTCCCCATAACTACTATCCTATTAACTACCCAAATATCATTACTATATGATTTCCTGTTGATTATAGATGACATCAAGCTGGAATATCCAACGACAGCACCTGCAGCTTACGAAAGCCACAGCGGTGATGAAGTTGGTATCTTTGCTAGCGGACCTTGGGCCCATCTTTTCTCCGGAGTTCTCGAGCAGAACGTCATACCTCACGCCATGGCGTTCGCTTCTTGTGTTGGAGAGGGCGCTACTGCTTGCAACAGGAAGCATTCATGATTGAATATACACTTAAAAAATCCTGTGTGTTCAAAACGAATTTAATCAATAAAGGTTTTTGGTAGCATATTCTGTTGTTCTGGAACTGGAGAAGATTAATTTATAAAATTTTGATCGCGCACGCAATATAATTTATGATGTATAAAGCAGGCGTGTCACACTCATTTCCGCCGCAAGCCTATTTATATTGAGCTGTGATTTTCGCTGTTATAGGTTATAATTTTATTTATAAAAATTCGAAAAACAGTTCAAATATTTTTTAGATAATTTTCTATTTGGTATTTGGAAACAAAATCTGTTTTTTTAATATTTCTCCAAAACTTTCAATAATGTCGTAAAAAATTTTATTATTCTTTAATCGAAACCTTGTTATAATCTAAATCTATGAGAGAATATAATTAGAGTGAGGGCGTCCAGTGGAGTTCGCTAGCCAAGCGTCGATTGGGGTACACGCAGTAGTGTATATAGATAAATTGAAAGTTATATTTTGTTAATCGTCAAGTACGTTTCCGATACAATTGTAATAGGAATTAATTATGATACATTTTTCTAAATGGGTCGTTGTAGATTGATACATATTTAAATGTAGATAAAGATCTTTCTACGTCACATGAAGTAACTGGTGCGGAATGGAAGTATCCAATTAAATCCTTATATTTTAAATATGGACTTTCATTTTGGGTAGTAAACCCAAGTGTTATTGGAAAACTCTTGTAATAGCACATAATCGGATTTCTTTGTAAAGCCGCATTAATTTTGTTCCGCACTATTTCGCCAATCGATCCCTCTATACTTTTTAAATTATTAAACAATGATTCTAAGTGTTGATTATAAATTTTTGTTTTCTAGAAACTAGATCGTTTTTGTTACGCTTGAGAAATGTTTATTAATAAATTCTAGTTTGTTACGGGGTTCGTTCGCTCTCAAACTTAAAGGTTTCCTTGGATCGAAATAATTTGTTCGAAACACAAAGTTTTGGATGACACTGTATATTTGACAAAACAAATAAAATGCAAGATAATAAAAATACAATGAACTACAATAAAAGTTAAATCTTAACATAGGTAACGATGATAATACATTGATGTTCGGTCTTAACCTCTATACTTAAGTAATAAATTAAACTATAGGAGATGATTGCGCAAGGAAAAAAAAAATTAAACAACTAATTATGATGTAATTCCGAAATATAGATTTGATTCTTAATGTCTAAGTTAGTAATGTTGGCCGGAAGGTCTATATCATGTGATAGGATTTCAAAAATAATAAAATAACTTCAAATATTAATTCGGTGCAAGAAAAAGGAAACAATAAAATACAATATAAGACTTAGCTGGTAAATTTAGTGGGTGTCGGTGTATACGTCCGTGAGGGTGGTTAGCGCGTTACGCTAATGTCATAGACGTGGTCCACTTGCGCCCCTGTACGCGGTACAGGTGAATTCCACGATCTAGATTTGGTCTCCCAAATTAAGTACTTCTTTCATCCTCGAGGTTTAACTCAAAGCCAAAATAAAGTATTAGTAGTAGTAGTAGTAGTAGTAGGTCCTAAGATAGGATCGGATTACTAAACTGATAAAATTAACAACAGAAGTCCGCTTACCAGTGACCTAAGATAACGCCATTAATAAAAGGAATGCCGACTTGACGCTGCTGTTGTAAAACCCTTTTCAGGAATATCGATGCAATGGACACAAAAACTCCTGGCAGCCCCAGGTAAAACGAAAAAACAATGCACTCGATATTAGAAGTTTCTCGCGCGACAAAATCCCACAACGTGGTAACTAAACTGAATTTGCACGGAGCAACTTGAACAGCGCGTCTAAGATGGTGTGCGAAGCCTGTGCATCTCCCTTGCTAAGCAAGCGGGCGGAAGTAGGAAATTACAACGTGAATCAAATAAGTCACTGACAACTTAATAATGCGGAATAATTTACACAAAAGAATTTTTTTTAATGAATGAAACTTGAACTAATAATTGAAGAATGAAAAGCAAATTTAACTGACAATGAATTACTAATTAATTTGGAAATAAATAACGAAAATGAGACATTAAATTTTGCTATCACGGTAAGATGCGTTGTGACGAGCAATGAGTTCGAAACTTCACTGCTAGATGGCGCATGGGCTAATTCTTAAATTAAATGAAATAAAAAAAAAACAAGTTGCTCGACTAAATCCTCCTTCACAATTAATGCTTGGACTGCTATAACACTAGAAACATCTCGTTTTAACTTTAATACAAAAGGTTTTAAAATACGAACAATGTTGGGCATAAAAAATGCGGCTTTTAACCATGTACCCCACCGTATTAATGCAGGTGCAAGATATATTCGGGCACATTTCTTTATATAACTTTATCCTAGAGGTGCTTTCAATAAAATCTTTTTATATGAACTGATTAATGAATTAACATCGGAAAATTCTTCAAGAATATGTAAGTTCAGCAATGCGATGTATTCCATGCAAAACACAAGTTATATGTAACATATTTTGAAAAAGGTTTTTGACCTAGTTACCTGTTTTTAACATTACAATTGCAGAATGTGATAGAAAGAATAGACCTTTTAAGCAGTCGTTACCAACTACACTTTTTTACGCTGTTAATGGCAATATCGGTAATATCGTTTGCAGTGACATGCAATCTGATTTTTGTAGCTACTGAACCTGACATTGGAGAATTTTCTAGATGCAGCGTGCCAATCATTACACAGGGTGTTTTGAAACATCGTTTAAAGATTTTAAGGGCATGTAGTACGATCGAAAATAAAGTTAAAAGTCATAATAAACATATGTTCACAAATCAACCGTTTACGAGATAACAGCGAGTGTTTCTAGTAGTACATGGATATACCATATCCCAGTTAAACAGGTGCTTATCAGCTATTGTTTTATGACAGTTTAATTTGACGTTTTGTGCAATTTGTAGCAATTACAATGGTTGCGTATTCTAATGCTGAAATGAGCGATATGGTGTTCATGTACGGTCGTGCTAATGGGAATTCTTTACAAGCACGTCGCTTCTATGCTGAAACGTTTCTGATCGCAACTGCCTTCGCATGTGATGTTTCAGACGGTGTTTCAACGACTAAGAGAAACTGGTTCGTTTGAGAAGCGGTCTTCTGATACTGGACGGCAGTGAATAGCATGTACTCCACAGATAGAAGATCGAATTTTGTTGAACCTAGTGTTAGAAGAATTTCGACTCAAGTGGGTGTAAGCAGCAATCTTGTTTTGGAGAACTCTTCATGAGCAATCTAATACCCTACATATTCAACGGATACAAGCCTTACTGCTCCGGATTATCAGTGAGAGGCTTTCTGTGGATGGTTTTTGCGAACAGCTGGCTGATCGGCCAGATTTCGCTAAAACATCCTTTTCACTGATGAAGCTGGTTTTACTAAAAATGGAATATTTAATTTCCACAACAATCACGTTTGGTGTGACGAGAATCTGATGCTATCGTTGAAGCCAGGCACCAGCTACGTTTCTCTCTAAACATCTGGTTAGGCATGATGGGGAACGGTTGTTAGGACGGATTATTTTGCCACAACGCTTAACAAGTCTGATACCTCGAGTTCTTGGAAAATACTTTACCTGAATTTTGGTAGATTCACGTATAAATCTAAGACTGAACCTCTGGTTTTATGCAAGATGGAGCTCACCGCACTTTAACGCGTGCTGTTAGGGAACATCTTAACAATGAATTTCCTGGGAGATGGATAGGGCGAGCAGGTCCCATTGCTGGCCTCCAGTCCCCGATTAATCTGCTCCAAGGTCTCCCGAGACTAAACCCGTTGGAACTTTAGTATCTGGGTTATTTGGAAAGTTTAGTGTACGCAACAACGGTAACGATCTCAGGGTAGCGCAACGAATAGAACACTGTTTGCCAGATAATACAGAGAAAAACCCTTGTTTTTTGAAAGAATGCGCGCTTCCTTTGAAAGCAGATGTAGATCCTGTGTCGAAATGGAAGGACGTCATTTTGAACATCTTCTTTAGTTATAATCTATTTTATGTTAAAATGCAATAACATCTTAATAAAAAACCGCTAAAGCAAACTTATTCTGCAATTGCGATAAAATCGCTGTTTCTCGTAACGTTAATTTGTGGACATATGTTTATTATGACTTTTAACCTTATTTTCGATCGTACTATATGCCCTTAAAATCTTTAAACGTGTTTCAAAACACCCTGTATTAACAACGCATCTTCCTTTAATGTCTGTCGTTTCATCTGCGCTTATCCTGAGATAATTTTCACTTATTTTATCGAATTGCTTAGGTACACAATATTTTCTAATTGTCGGTGGATGGGGAATATCTTGGTTGGTATATTTTTTTAAGAAACCCATGGAAAAATGAATCCTGTAATTTATTTAATGCATTGAAAAAAAATCTATACTTAAATCAACAACAGCAATATTATCAACTGTGTATGTTTAAGTTAATCATGTACCTATTTAAGTTAAACAATGTAAAATCAATCCAAATCAAGCCGAATGATTGGAGTGACAGTATTATCTGCTTAAACCTTATGGTATTTTCAAAGAAATTTATTTCATTCAAACATATCAATCTATCTAATGAAAAAGTTCATGTATTTAAATTAAGCGTAAACACACTGCTGTTTTAAATATATCAGAATATTGTTTAAAGCAAACCATTTGTTCGTTTTGACTATAAATGTATGAAATTATTATGCAGTTGAAATGAACTGATTTTTCTCTCGATGTTTCATTTCAAACCTAAAATAGCATATAATTTTTTGAATTAAGCAAATCATATATTTACGCGAAATACCCGACAGCACTTGGGCCTTGGCGGCCATTAATATTGCAACGTGCAGTCAGCTATACACGCCAACGGTTTACGCTAGTCGTAATCAGTCAGTACAATGTGCAGTTTTGTGATGGTTCTCTGATTCAGTCACATTCAGTTGTTCAGTACGCAGCCAGAACGTTTAAAAATAATGGCTGAAATAGAGCACGTGGATGGTGCCACAGTATTAAGTAAATGGGGATGTAACCTGGAATTTGTATACGTTTGTTTAATATTATTTCCTACCATATATTATTATTTCAAGAAGTTTTTTTTGTACACGGTTAGTATATGTGTATCATTATTAGATTTAGGTTTCCATCTGTAATAAAATCATAAAATAAAAATTCACAAGTATTTTTTTATTAAAACCAAAACGACCCATAGACTATGGGGCTATGCATTTTGTACTATAACGAGTTATAATGTACAATAAATTGTACTTTTCTTTGCCTGTTTGAGAGTTATTTATTATATGATATTTTTTTAATCATTTTCCACATTTCTATTTTATATGTGTGCATATTCATAAAGGTTATGTCGTAATAGTTGTAAAATATGTAGTAATTTTTAATTCTTTTATTAAGTTTTACTGTAAGTTCTAGCGACTAATTTTGACTAAAGTCCCCTTCAGGCTTGCTATAAAGTAGAAAAATAGAAAGTAGATAATATATAGGATATATAAAATGTAATATTCCACATATTAATGTAAATTATTACAAACATATAAATTACTTGCATCTCCTACGATGGAAATTTATGGTGTCTGTAAGATTATCTGTATAAGACTGTGAACATGTATTATAGATGCTTGCAGATTTACAGGTAACCTTACCGGCGCTACAGATATGCACAGAATCTCACCATCAGTCATCTAATTTCTATTTTTTAACTTTGCAGGAAGCATGATTTTTTTTGCCGAAATAAGTTGCAAGAACAGAATAATTTAATGAAATAATTAGGAAGTATTACGTATTTTCTTAATATTTCTGTTTTATTTAAAATTATCCAAAGAATAATATAAACATACTATAACATCTGATAAAGCATATATAGTTATTAAAATGATCATTATGCTTCTTTGACACAAAACAATACTTAGGTTATTACTATGCTATTGTATCGTTTTGATTAACTATTCAGTTTCTTTAATTAAAAACTATTAATGGGTAAGTATAATCATACAATATTGTTGTTTTAACTTTTTTTGCAGTTGCGATGAAATTACCATAGCGTCCGCTTAATTTATACTTTCTGTTGATTCAATTCAAACATACATATATGATAATTTAAACATAAAGATCGGGCACAATTAACGATATTGTTGTCTTAAACTGACAAAGTTGATATTGTTATTCCCAACAGTAAGATATGGTTAAATATCAAACAAATACTATGCTTGAAGTAACAAAAACGATAGGATTGAATTCAATTACACGTTCATTTCCAATGAATGCACACTTTTACTTGAATTCTGAACAAATGATTTTGTCAAAGGAAAATTACCATTAGTTTGCTGAATAGGGAACTTACGTTGCGGTTAAAACAACGCATATATGTTTAAAAGGAGTATACTTTTTTTGTGTGTGGGATATTAGCACCAAGAACGTGGTAAGTTACACACATGCAAGACTTAGCCTGCCATCGAACGTAACGCCACTGACAAACTGCACACGTCGCCACTCTAATTATCATTAAATTTTCTTTTTCCACTTCAGTTAAGTTTTCTATTCTATCACTATATCGTAGTTTCCAAGATATCACCAATTGAATACCCTGTATATTATGAGCAAATGAAAAACATTTCCCGCAATTTCATGTAATGCCTTGAGCTTTTAAATTAAATTCATTTCAGATAGAATGATTTAATAATCGATAACACGGCAAATGGTCAAAATATTCACGCTAAAAGCCCAGTTTAACGTGGAAACGTGTTGATGCATCGTAATTTTATTCAAAGGACGGTGCTTGCGCGCGACTTTTCCTCTCCTATATGCGGAGAGCATAACTTCTGCCTGAAAAAGGACCACGCTCCTGGCGGTGGGTTTTCAGTGCAATTTCAGTATGCCGCGAGTGTCGTTTGTAGGATGTTGTACGATCAGTAAGGACATTATGTTTAGCGCGGGAAAAATTTTGACGTATTAGCAGTGAAGAGAGACTGACAGGGCATTAATTTTCGTGTTATAAATGCCACAACTTATTTAAAATTGTGCATAAGTTAAGTTCATTTCGTGTCTTTTATAATAATAATAATAATCTTGATCGTGAGTATAAAACCGTTTTACATTGAAAGCATGAAAGTGTATATCCTCCATGATTTTTTTTTGAATTACCAGGCAGTCATAATGTTTTAGTGAATTAATTAATATTTAATTAATTTTAAATTTAAATTTTTATACCAGGAAATACAATCGTGATAATAAGGGCTGATTTGTACTCAATATCAACTTGGTGAAAAAACGCAGCTGAATATCAATTGTAAAATGACAAACATTGCGATTTTTTTTTATTTTTGGAGCTCCAAAGTTAATTAAAATAGCGATGTCATATTTTGTGCTGATGGTTATAAAAATTATGACGCAAAAACATCGGATTTTAACTTAAATGTGAACAAATCTTTCACTATTGATTTTATAGAAAAAACATATAGAAAATAAAAGTTGGTGCTTCTTCAAAAACATCTTTTATACTCGAAGTTACTTTGAGGTGCTTAATGAAGCCGCAGCGAGACGGAGAGAAAAAGACATACACCTTGTTTCAAAAATAGAGAGACGAATTTCCAACGAACCCAAATTATACACTATAAAATCTTCAATAAAATGTGTGCGATTTTCAGATCAGCAAAATATATGAAACCTTTGATTAACTTGAAGTTTCAATTCTTTGATTATAATTCTAACCAGTCAGAATTGAAAATATATTAAAATTGGTCCAAAGAATGCCCTAGTAGCAAATTTTAAAATACCCGCAATTAGTTTTAGTAACTTCAACGTTGAAACACGAAATTACCAATGATTTTGTATTAGATTACTATAGTTACTTTGATATCTTTCTGTTGAAGTTACTAAGAATAATTGTGGGAAATTTCAATTTTGCTGCTATAGGGTGAGTTCATCAAATCAATGAAAAAGAATTTATTAAATAACAAATATTGTCCCTGGATTAATGTACTGTGCTTGACAAAATAATGTCGTCGTCTATAGTGCAGTGATTATCAAAACTGATGCTCATCATTTGAACAGGCGCGCGTTCAACCGCCATCAGCTTATGCAGGTAGTAGGTTTATTGAGGTACTTTAAGTGTAAAACATTTGGTATTTGAGAAAATCAGATACGAAAATCTGCTGTAGACGACAATAATTAATTTTGTCGCACAGTGTACAATGATTTGTTATGATAATGAAAACTAATTTATTTCATTAATGACTCTTTTTATTACTTAATCAGAGATAGTAAATAATATTTTGGTTTTAGACCAAATTTTATCAATTTTATCAATATGTAATTCAATTAATCAAGATTTGGAAAATTGTAATTTTTCCATTTTTTAAAGTGTCTTTACAAAACTGTAAAAAGTTTTTCCGGGCTGTTGAGCTGTGGTCTTGTGGAATTACTTTCGTACGTTTCGTTCACATTTACAGTGAACATCTTTAGCGGCGAGGTCGAAGTTTCCTTCGTGATGGCTCGTCGTTTAGTGACGTTTAGTTATCTTTACAAAAATTTGCATACCGCCTCAGAATTGAATTGTAAACAACTTTTTCAAATAACTTTTTTCGATATCATGTCATCTAACCTCACTTTTTGGAGATTCACAGCATATTTTTCATATTTACCGTCATACTAGTGGTCACGTGACGTGTGTCAAAATAGATTTTGGGATTTCTAGACATGCACCACCTATCTCCAAAAAAAGTTTTAGTATGTTTTAATAAAAAAAAATCTATATGTTTGCAATTTTTTATGCAGGTCACTATATATAAAGTATCGTTAATCATTAATTTAAACCTGCATTTTATATTTATACCTATCACTGCTGCTCGATTTACGACTAATTCAAATTTTGTATTTCTTTGGAAAAAATATTATGAGACTTTTGAGGTAAAATCTTTGGAACTAGGGAATTTATAATCGAATATATATTTTATCTTGTTATTATAATAATAAAAACACACTCGTTTTAATATCGATATAAAAATCGTGGTTTTGAATGCTCCTCCCTATATCTCTTTCATTATTTAATGTCAAGGAGGAAGCCGGAGCGAATTAAGCAATTGATATGAAATCGTCAGACATCAAATTAGATTAAAAAATATAAGCATAACGGAGATATGCTTTACTGATTTCAGTATAACTGGATACCTTAAATATTCTCATGCGATGCATTTTGATACGTTCATTATTATTTGCATACGTGTTAAATGAATAAAAGTAGTAAACCCATTGATATTGCTATTTATTGTATAATTAACATGCCTTTGATCTAGTTCCTAGTCGTAGTTCAACTGTAAGATGAAAATACCTTTTAAAACCATTTAATAAGATTACAGTTATTCGAAATACTACAAACATCAAATAAATTTATTCCTACGCAAAGATAACAAATACATAATAGATGCATTCAACTTCGCACATTAATAAATCCAGCCTAAGCTTCTTTTAAAATAATAGACAGCACATCTGTGTTTACACATTTCGAAGCGGCCGGTTAATGCGTAGATCTGTCTACTACCCAACGCTAAACATGTAGGCTCTATTTTACCCTGTAGCTCGTACAATTAGAAAGTGTCGCTGGTGTACCTATACATATAATGTAATTTTATCACACTAAAAAAGATTTACTTAATTGTCAGACCATTAAAGAGTAAGAAATATTCATTTTAAAAATGCACTACCCTACTAACCATCTAGATATTATATCGTAACCTATCTAATTCCTTAGCAGCATTACTAAAAAATTCCCACCATTCGTTCGACTCATTATCTCTGATATCTGTATCGTGTTGCGACCAATTTAACCTCTTAGCTAATGCTCTAACTTCTATACGCGACCGCCACTCATCAGTCAGTGGACATTCAAATAAATCTTGCCCCGCTGTATCTACCCCACCATAATCACAATCCGAATCATTAACCCTCGCGATTCTGCATAAAAATAATTTCAAATTACCATGACCCGTTATTAATTCTGATATGACAAATTAAACCTCATTTCTCTAAAACGTGTAGCAATACCGATAAATTTCACAATCCACCTCCCAAAGTAATATCCCCACCCAAGTTTATCCCTAAACGCTTTTTTAACTAGACTAGTCGAAATTAACCCAATTATCACACTATCCACCTCTGGACACCGCTTGTTTTGCTAATTGGTCCGTTCCTCTTATGTTCGATTGTACCTACGTGAACCTTAGTCCAAAAAGGTATTACACTCCCTCACGTAACATATCCTGAGTCGGATTTTTTAAATTCCTTAACCCCTCTGATAAAGATAAGCTGTATCAGTTATAATACAGCACGTCCCGTATAAACTCCCACCCGCGCCTGATTTATTGCAACCAATTATGCCTGAAAATTAAATACACCATTGATTCGCAAAAATCTCGATATCTCATTGCAGAGTATGCCGAAACAAGCGGCCAACAGCCGTTCAAACGCTTTCGACCAAGAGTCCCAACGTTCGATTAGCACAGAAGATGTATCCCAATCGCCTAAAAGTTATTGCTTCACAAAAGCGAATCCGGCCCATGGACGCGGCAGAAAAATACACCTGTGTCAGATGCTAATACTGCCTTTCATACCAATAGTAGCCTTAATCGCTCAAACTACTTATATCTTGCACAATATCGTGGTTTCTCGGCAGGAAGTTATGGACATAGACACGCAGGTTAGTTGTATATTTATGTTTCTACATACTTAAACAATTAAGTTTTTTTCTATTTTGCGTTCATAAAAACGTAATTGTAACACGCTTTTGCGTATCGAAAAGTGCTTCATTGTGATACGCCTTTTTTCATTTCTATAGGTTAGCTGTATTGAATGCATTATGACAGAAAGCAAAATTGACGTTTAATGCATGTAAATTGTAAATACTTTAATCAAAAATTCTATACAAATTTAGTTTACATTGTTATTGTTATGAAACGTGGAATTACTGTATACATTTACACTGACGGAACAAGTATCTTGAGCATGTATTGTTATGCCAGGCAAATTCTTCGTAACAAAGTTTTGCTGAGTTATGTTATTGGCTTTAATGGTAGACTCTTGTGATTGAGAATCATTCGATGATATAACTCTAGAATGACCAGATGTACTTGCCCTGATAAGTTGTGCGCTAACAGCCACTTTACCTTTTCATAGATGTTTCGATGTAACCCTCAGCTACCGCAGATGACTTCCATCCACCATGACGTTTATAGTCAGCAAATCACTGCCTGCGTCTGCTAAGTGTGTAGCACTAGAAACGTCTGAAGCATGTCCAGTTATAAAGCTCTGAATTGGGCAATTTTTAGAAAACTAGCTATTAATTCAGGCATTTTGCCAATCGTATTAATTCCAATCGGGCACGATATACAATAACCATTGCGATATGTAAGGAAGAATCTTGAATGATTAATATTTTTGGTCGCTGGGCGGACATATTTTTTAATTAAAGTAATCCATCTTCATCCGTAATTGCAAAAACTCTTACGATATTATTTTTGTTTTAGGTACTGTCACCAAAAATAATATCACTCTTAAATTCTAAATCATGTATGGACATATTTGTTAATTCATCTCGTCTACAGGCACCGTGTAACCCATTATTAAAACGATCTAAAATTAAATCCATTACATAAAAAATTACATTTTGCAAATAATATCGTACCTTTATTGCTAAATATAATGCGTCAGAACCTTCTTCTATAAATTATTAATAATCTTCAATGCATAAATTTTAGATTTCTTAGCCTCGTATCCCTCAGAGATCGTTTTAAATAGCTTGTAATTTAATATATTTTGATATGTCTGTATTTTATAAATGGAAAAGCCAAGAACGAAGCATGGAATACATAGACCATAAGGTAGAAGATTTCTTATTTTTACCTTGTAATTCAAATATGCCAATAAATGTTTTCAGATATTGTGTTGACATTATTCTGTACACCCATAGTTCAAATTGATGTAGCATTTTTTCATATAACTGCTTTTGATTTTTTCGGTAATAAATTATAGACGGCGTTATCCGCAATTTCACGCAGTTGTGGTAGCGTACAAGATAAATTTGTCTCAGTATCACTCATTTTTTTACAGTTTACAGAGACTATATTATGAAATATATTGTTAAACAATTTAAATAGCCGCAATTTGAATTTTGAATTCGTCAAATGTCAATCGTCATGTCAATGTGACAACTTCAATAAAATAAAAAACTCAACATTTTTAATAGATTTTATTAAGTATTTATTATCAATTTATAATGCAAAATAGAAAAAATAGTATAAAGGACTCGTTTCATAAGGCTTTTTGTCGCACTCGTTCAAACTTGAACTCGTGCGACAAAATCATGCCTTATGAAACTCGTACTTTAATATACTATTTTTTTTTCTATTTGGGATGTAGAATAAGCATTTTGTGTAACTGTTTTGCCGAAAAACAAAGTTCAACTTTGTGTACAGTATTTGTGGTGATCTTTGATGTGGGGTTGGTAATGCAGCTCGTGTTTTTTGTATAAAACTCATGATACAATTGTGTCACTAAGAATAAAACGTCTAAATTCCCTACATGGGTACAAAAAAAATCCATTTTAGATGACAATATCATATCATTTACCGGTATTTTTTTTTAATATACAGTGTATCCACATTTAGACGCTACCCTAACAGCCAGAAATATTACATAGATATTTTTAAAAATATATTTTATAAATATTTTTCGTGAGAGGTTTTTGAATATATTTTTCATATTTTTTTCTAAATATAGGTAAAATATTCAATTAAAATATTTATTCCATATTTTAAAAATTAATGTAAGCGCTATATTTTTCTAAAATATTTGGTAAAATATTTATATGAAAATTGAGATTTTTTATGCAATCTATTTAATTTGTCAAAATGAACAAAAATTGTTCTTGGTTATTTAGAATGTAATAACGTCGCAAAACGAAAAGTTGAAACATACGTAGAGTTGTCTAACAGGCAAGAACTTGTTTTTTCACACTCACCATACAAGTTCATGATCATAATTCTGGTATCTTTTAAGGCATACTGAAGGTTTATCAAATAATCACTATTTTTTAATTGAAGTGTTCTAAATAAAAAAAACCAAACGTATTATTATCATTTTAATTTGAATAAGCCAATAAAAATGAAAAAATACTCATTTTTAAGTCTAGCCTTGGCTGGTGCCAGGTACAACCCTATGCTTTTTTCATATCTTCGGTAGTGGCGCTCTCATGGCGTTTCCTTGTGGCCTCTAAAACAATGCCAATTGTATTAGATCATACCATGAATAAAACATCGTAAACATTATCAACACCTACTAATTACATTTGGAGTATTTACAATAATTGGAATGGTAGCTACATTCTAATACTTACGATACTTATTTTTTACTTTATTTCATAATATTTGAAAACATTCTACGTACAAACAATAAAACAATACAACGTATTCTAACCTCTATTTGAGGTTATGACGCTTATCTACGAGATGAATCTCTTAAGCAATCAACTAGCAATTTATCTGGTAGATGCAGTACATATATGATGCATAAAATTCTACAATTATATTATTAAACGATTTCTGTACATGGCGATATTGAGCATTCCATTATCTATAAAATGCCATGACATGTTCAAAGTTTTGCTTACCTCGTAGTCACCACAAAATAAAACACACCCCGCAACAATTAAATTACCCAGTTAACCGTAAAATCTGCCCTAAATCGTATACTATTATAAAACTATAACATATAACGGAAAACGAATGAAAAACGTTGATGATAACCACGTGCGCGTATGCATTCTATGTACCTAACCCATAGACGGCATAAACAATACTAAATCATATAACAACGGCAACCGTAATGAATAGAGGTGTTGTGTTGACGTTCGCAACTTACAAATATTAACAATAATATAATACAAAACGCAGATATATTAATAGAAAGTTACAGCGCTCAACTTAGATACTAATTAAATCATATTAGAATACATATTATCTAATTAATCTTTTAAACTATCATTTTAAATTGGTACATACACCTACTATAAAATATATGCCAACTTTTATTTTACCACATTTTATATTATCCTCCTACGCCACCAAATGTACAAAAGCAAAAATGCCAATCTTTTTTTTTTTATATGAAATAAATATTTACAGAATCAAAGCAAATATCTCATTGCAGAGTTATGAAAATATTATTGAGAAAACATTTGCAAAAAATATTATTAATGCTTACATAACATATATATTTTTTAAATCCTAAAATGTTTCCCTAATATATTTTATATAATTATTTTAATGCTATTATAATTCATATAATAATATTCAAGAAAGATTTAAATATATATTAAATATTTATAAAGTATGAAATAAATATAGTTGGTCACTGGGGTAACCATTGATATTTCGGTTATTTGGGTTATAATGGTATGTTTTACATTCAATAATAAAATAATTCTTAGAATCTACACATGCGCAATGGTGGGTAGATTAAAGGAGAGTTCTTTCTTTAGTTTTAAAAAATAAAAGTTAACGACATAAATGATATTTACCGACAAGAATAATTTATTATAATGCCAATATCATAGCAACCAGGGCAAAATTGTTCGGCCATAAACTTTAATCAAAGGTCAATTAAGAAGAAATCGTTCCAACTAATTATCTCAACTATTCACAGATTTTAATTGACTAGCAAGCTTCTTAGAATCTTCATCAACGCGATATAATTAATTTCTATCGGTACAACTTCAGCCGTTAGATGGCATAGTGCGGCTTTGCGTAACGTTTAAAACCTATACGATAATTGCTATTGAACGACCAGTACTTTCCACTCGATCGGGCAATTAATCAAATAGGTGGGACGGCATAAAATCGTCGGCAAACAGTTCCTCGCATGAATTTATTAATCATCGTAAATAATGGGGCGGTTTTGTTACTACGGATGGTACATTTTAATTGGATCGTTTACGGCCGTAATGAATGTTCAACTGTTGAATATGGGAGCGGGTGTAGAATTTAACGTGTTGCGCGATAGGACGAGGAAATTGAGGTTAGGTTTCTCGGCGAATTTTGGAAAATATTCCAGCAGATGGAAAAGATATTTCCACATATCGATTAAAGGACATGAGAAAATGTGGCATATTTTTCCCACGACTACAATATGAAAATAATAGTAGAAAGTTGACAATATGGCAGGATGTGCTACTTTTCTTGAATTACTGAATCTGATTGTTGGCAAAAATAGAAACCTTTTTTTACCATATGGTCAAATATTTCTACTCTTTAGAAGGTCATGCAATATATATTGAAGTAAATGAAACAAAAGATAACAAAATTAATAAAATGTCGTGTAAAAATTTTACCAAAACAAAAACTTTAAAATTATGATAACGTTAAACATAAACAGTGAAACTTTTCTTCAAATATTATACTAATAAATAGCATTTTATTTCATATAGCAATTTCTTCCTATACAAATGTGTATAATTGTTCGCAAAAACTATACGCAGCGACATTCTTCCTTCGTTTCTGAAAAGAAATCTAAATGGTAAAAATGTACTATGGCTTCATGCGTCTTCAGGACACTTGAAAGTAAATACATTTGGCAACACTGGTGTCACACTACGTAGGAGTTAAAAATACTTGTCAAATTGACAGACAAGAATTAAATGAACAAATTGGATAACACAAATGATACATAGGAAAAAGGCATAAGAAAGCTTTAATTAAAACAGAAATTAGTAGTTTGATTTTTCGAAACTGTAATAAATAACTAAGCAAATCATTAACTGAAACTTTATTTGGTGACGGATTCCCGAAACGCATGAGGATTTCATCTGCCAATGGTGAAAATTATGGGTTTGAGTACAATCGTCTCTGGTAAACATAGACTCCGTCGGTCCAAAGAACAACTCTTAAAAAGTCGCCATTTCTTGAATCCTATTTTAAGATACTATGACAAAAAGTTTAAACGGTGTATGTTATCGTTTTCATAGAGCGGCTGCACCTTAGTTAATATGGTATGGATAAAGAAGGTTTTCACGTAGAACCAATATGAACGGTCTTATGCTGCGGATATTGAATGTGGACGCCAACTGTCGAGTACTGACGGAGGGAATCTTCAAGTACTGGGTCTAGAATTTCCTCTTCCAGTTGTAATGTACGGCCGTTGTCAGGTCGACCAGCGTTGGCATTTCTTTTCCTTAAACGAACCAGTTTCACGTAGACGTTGGTACAGCCGTCGAAATACGTTTCCAGTAGGATGTCTCCGGTTTGGAAAACGTACGCGATATTCCAGTTCTGCCATGTTAGCATTTCATTACAAAAACCGTATACCATATACATATCGGCATATTCATTAAATGTAAAAACCATTGTAAAAAACAAAACAATAATACGAGAAACGATAAAAACACTGAAACAGAAAAGCTAATCAAGAGAATACGAGTAATCAACGAAAAAGAGCATCGCTTGCATAAAATTGAACACTTCAGATTAATGTCAAATTTGACAGTAATGGTTTTGATTGAAATCAAATTTAGAATACAAAGTCATTGTTCCTACAATGTTGCCAAATGTGTTTTTTCATGAGAGATGCTTATGAAGAAATGTTTGAAACCAGGCTCTAAATCAAAAGAAACTGTTTACGAAAAAAACAGGAATAAGAAATCGTCAAAATTTATATTCAACTAAAGATTCGAAAAAAGAAATCGTCTAAACTCAAAATTGCAGATATCTACTACGACAAATAACGAACACAAAAGCTTATTAAGGAACTAAAAACCGAAATTCAAAACCTCGTTAAAGAACTTATGAAGCATAGTACAATATTTTACCATTAGATTTTCGATTCAGAAACGAAGAAGTATGCCGATACGTGTAGCTTTTGCGGACAATTTATTATCACAACAGTATAGCTACAGTAGATGAGCAGATATACTTAGTGATTATATGCAAAAAGGAAACTGGAATATATGCACATATATATGCGATCGATTTTTGAGAAAATTGCAAAACCTGGGCATATAATGCAAAAAATTGCGACAATATGCAAATTTTTACATAAAATAAAATAAGAGCAAGAAATTTAACAATTAACTTTATTGCAACAAAATTTTTGTTCACAACATATTTTAAATCAATTTATAATAAATGTTTTTTCAAAATTGTGTAAAAGAAAAGTTTTGTCTTCTATCAGAAATACATATGTTTCGAAATAGAAAAGTTCTCTCAACATCCACAGATAATAATTGGTTGCATTTTTTAACTTTGCAATACATTCTAAACTAAAATTAAAGTCGAAATTGTTTACTGTTTCACCTTCCAAAATTTCTCTTAACTTTCTTCATTTCATATACCCGCAATTTTATTTATCACTTTTTTAAATTTATCGTATATAGAATTATCTGTTGTACCCTTAACCTTCTTACATAGCATATCAAATTCGTCTTCTATTTCTAGTTTACGAATGGAATTTCAAACAAAGCTATAATTTGACTTAATATACAAAAGGTTTTGTAGCAATTCTGTTGATGTTACTATTTTTACAGTTTTCTAGAGCAATGCAGTCAGCAGTGATTTCAAGAATTACATTTTTTATTCCTCTTAAATTATCGGCGAAAAAAAATTGCAGCCTCTAACCATGTACCCCATCTCGTATAATCGGTTCAGGAGCAACTTAACACCGGGAAGTCGCTCCTTATAAAATTGGATTCCTAAAGGTGCTTTTAAAAATACTTTTTTGACATTGCTAATTAAATCATTAATCAAAGGGAATTGATTCCTAATATCTTCGGCTACACGATTGAATCCATAAGGTAAACAAGTGGTATGAATAAGGTTACTATGAAAAAAATTTAAATTTTGCGCGGCTTTTATCAGGTATGGTGCAGCGTCGGACAACATTAGTAAAATTTTTTCACAAGATATACTTCCAGATAAAAAGAAATTTGATAAACCTTCTTGAACGAATTGAGCAATTGTCACATTATTTGTTTTTTGAAGTTCTTTACAATAAATTAAATATGATTTACCTACAATATCTTCATGAAGAATTCCTATTAACAAATGGGCAATATAACGGCCACAGTTATCAGTACTTTCATCTACCATGATATAAATAAAATTATTCCCTACCAATTGTTGAATTTCTGCTATTGTTTGCTGGTTACAAGATGTGACATAATTTTTTCGTAAGGTACTTTCGTCAGGTATATTATGTTTGCAATATTTTGATTCATGATTTCAAATTAACATTGTTTAATCTTGCTAATGGTATGTTAGACGAAATTAATGCGTTACACAGATCCGTATTATACTCTTCTTGTTCCGAGTTTCGTGAAGTTGATGCTACACATTGACGTATTGATTGCTGCACACATGCGGATCGCTTTAGTTTTTCACATTTTCCAATATGTGATGGAGTTTTAGCGTGTTGATCAATCAGGTATTTTCTCTCAGAAGACACCTTCGACAACAATTGTCATTTTATATCAAAAATTAAAGAATTTAAAAACAATTGTAAAGCTTTTAGTAAAATTAAACTTACCAGTTTACTGCAGGCTCGACAAAATATTTTGTCGCCATCCTTTACCAGTTCAGGATATGGCTTAATCCATAAAGAAATTTTGTTCGCTATACTCATTGTATGTACGCACAGTATTTAAAAACGTAACACAATTACATGCTGTTTCGCTCAAGAAACTCAATGAAAGAATAGTTTATTTGGGAATTAATAATAATAAAACGTATTTACCACATCCCTTCTGCTAGGCGAAATTAAACACGTGTAGTTCTTGGAAAAAAGTATTAGAGAAACCAATGTAAAAGATTTATCGTTCTGAGAATTGTCGGTTGTCGATCTACATTAGGAATTACTAGGAATTTTTACTAATAGAAAGGATAAGAAAATGCTTAAATATGCAATCACTAATTAGCGCTAATTAACTTCAATTAGTGTAATACGTCTACATATAAACTATAATTAAACCTATGCAAAAAATAAAATATATGCACTTTGCATATAATCCGGTCTCTACTTATGTGTAATAAAGAAATTGTCGCATAGATGGCGCATCTCCTATTTCATTCCAGCAACAGGTAATATTTCGCACGAAATAAGCTGGAAACTACGATCGTAACATACTGATCTGGTATATTTACCAGAATAACATCTGTTAAGAGTCACCTCCATTGAAAGAACGATTTCTTTAACGGCACACCCAGAGTCCTACGATGGTCACTACGACCAACTCCCCAATACTACTAGGATTTACAACATTTTAACGGCAAATCCCTCCTTAAGTGCATGGATTTTTGGAGATAATTCATTTTCATTTCGATTGTAAATTATGACACGGCATTTTGTTGCGTTTACACTTCAGTTTAAAATGAATAAATGTTATAAGAAAAGGGAAAACCTCTTAATCAAAATGCTTACGGTTTTCTGCCAATCTGCGTAGTTTTCAAGTACAACATAAAGAGAACTTGAATCAACTATCAATCTCTTTCACATAAAAAAATAAACTGTTTCAACGAAAAATATATTATTTCCGAAGAAATGCGTAAATTTAAAATTATATTCCTTTTCAAGGAAACACCAAATCGTGTTGGCCATACAGAAAACGCAAAAACTTTTGGTTTAATGCAATTCCTTTTCAATGAAAAGGATATTTCTCTCAGTGTACTTTTCCTTTGTTGTTTATTTTAGCCAGTCGATTATTCTCAGGTGACCAGATGGCATAATTTGTGCAAATATTTAAAATTCTTTGAAGAAATAAATTTACTGAAACCATTACTTCAATTACAAAAAACTGTTTAAGGTTTAGTTTTATAAGAATTTCTTAATATGGATGTATAAAATAATCTATCAGACATAAATGCCAAATGGCAATTTATATTGAAAAAGTCTAGAAAATATGGAAAAAAATCTTGTAGGTTTTGAAAAAAAATTGTTATCCTTGTTAAAAAAGAAAATAGTTATTCTTTTGTTTTATTTCTATTGATTTTATATTGTCTTGTTAGAATGGTAATTATTTTTGAAGAAATTCTTTAATAAAATTAAAATTAAATATTCAATCATTAAATATTAACAACATAAGAAACAGTAAAATTAAAAGCACTGAAACTCTTAACTTCCGCAGGTAACAATAGCAACAGAACTGGGGAAAGTAGTGACAAGGATACAACTAGAAAGATCGGACGTGGCTTTACAAGTGTACACAAATGGAGATTCAACCAGGTAAATGAATATTATCTATAATTATGCAACACAAAGAAGTCATTGAGGAAACAAATATATATCTTTAATAAAATAATTTATATAAACCAAACTTTAAATAAATTTCAGCAGTTCAAATTTGACAGAAACATTCAAACTCACAGACGGTGCTTTAGCAAACATGAGTAGTTGGCCGACAGTGCGATTGATCAACAGATACGGCCAATTAGAATACTACACAGATCAAGAAACCTTCATGCAACGCCTGAAAATATTCAGGTAGGTAAAAGCCAGTTACATCTATATTTTTTTTTTCATGTGTTAATAAATTAGAACTTTATTCGCATCGGCAATGTCGTTTCGGCAATAAATTTGCAGTAACAATGCAATATCAGAGCGGGGTATTAATAAACTAGAACTTTATGAGGTATAAACTTCCCATAATACGATTATCTTTAAGCTACATGAACCGTGGATTATAACCTTCCGATATGCCGTACAACACATTCATTGTTTCTTTATGGGCATCTAAGAACACCTGCAGAAGCTATATCGTTTTATTAACATCACTTATCGTAAATCCGTTTAAAGTTATAAAAATGCCTAACTCTACTTACTATAGGCTGCTAATGGCACCTAATACGCAATATTTTATCTCTTCAATAAACCCGATGCAAAACAAAGTATTAACGTCTTTAAATCCTCCAATGTTACGAATAACGACACAAGGCATCAATATTCCACACAGTAAATTACATACCCAAAGAGCTAATTACAACATTTTTGACATTACAACCTAAGCTTGACATCTCTACAATGAAACTCGAACTAATTAACTTTTATAACCCCGTAAGACTTGGCATAACTTCAAAGGTTAATTAGAAATAGCGTCTACTCACCTCATTTCATCCCTAACTCATCATCGACTTTGCTTAATTTGCAAAAAATAAAACCGGTACTTGTACGGGCCTGGATGACATCCAAATAAAATTTTTACGATCACCAGTCAATAAAATCCCCGACAATTTGGTCACAGAATTTTAATTCCTGTCGTATTTATTCGTACTGTTTTTATTGCACGCATAAAAAAAAAACAGGGAGAAAATACATCAAGGAAATGAGAATCTAGCAGAAGTCTTCCAATGGTATTCATCGGTTAATGAGGCCATGTTGAATCACATGACCAATCAGATCAAAGAAGCGGATAATAGTGGCGTCTGGCGGTAAGTTTAAATAAAAAAAAAAATGGTAGCGCGGAAGGATATATAAAGTACAAAGTTAATTCTAACAATATAGTATCCGATTAAAGTCCTCAATTTCGAAATTAAGTTTTAGAATGTAAAAATTTAATCCCGAAAGAAAGATATGAACCCTTAAACTATTGAAAAATACAACTTAACCGGGAAAATTAGACACATACGAAACCATAAGATAACACGAAAATGATAGATTTATTAAGGCAAATGGATTTCCTTTTACACACATTAAATTTGTCATTAGTTCTTAGCAGATCAAAATATTAAAGTACAGGTAACCATGCATATGTAGATAATAGATCCCTTCTTAATTAAAACAAATGCAAATCACTAAATTAGTGTCTAAAAGATGCCATAAATGCACTGAATTAAGCTGAGTGTTGAAAATGTCTCTTAATTAAATTTTGCAAGAAACGCATTAAATTTTAGGGGGATATTATATATATAATTTAAAACATTTACGAGCTGTAGAGATACGGATGATTTAATTGAGGAATATTTCAGGATTTTGACGATTTCCTATGATTAAAAATAGGGATAAATGAAATAAAATACAAAAAATTACTGCAAGCAAGTTCAAACAGGAATCGCGAGAAAGCGTAGGAATATAATATCTTCTTAGATATGTAAAAAAATGGATACCGCTACAATCGTAATATAAACATAACTATTATCTAAAACGATGTTAAAATATCAAATCACACAAAGTTTTGGCAGATTTCATTTCTTAAAAGCAGTTTTCCTAACTTACCTTTAGGTGTTACTTGATCTAGCGGAGGAATTGGCAGAGGTAAAATTTATCGGTTGAAAAAACGAACGGAAATCACTGAATTTATCGTCTCTAAAGCTAAAATTACCAGTGTATTCGATTCGCAACGAAATATTTCACATCGTTTGTAGGAAAAGCCCGCAATTCCGGTTTAAAAATCGCGAAAAATTCATTATTAGAACGAAGCGTCGGAATGCGCGTTTATAAACGCAACGCTTTCGATTTTCAACTGAGCGAACGCTACACTCACTATGAAAAGAAATAAAGGGATTAAGAACTTTTTTATTGTTATCGTGTAAGTTTGAAGCGTTTTTCAAAACGAGGAATGTTATAAAAACGTGTATTTCGTGAGAAATATTAATTTTTTACCTGGCTGTAGTGAGTTTTATTTCCAATGTGTGGCGGCATTGTTGTTGTAAATTGAGTGGGGGGGTAGAATTTGACGTTTGAAAATTTCGTTTGATTTCGGTGGTTGTTATTTGATAAAAATAATAAAGAAAGTGTGAATAAAAGCGTTACTAGTAGTGCCGAAACTGTGTTTTCTGTATTTATAGTGACTATAACATAATAATATATGCATATAAAATATACCAGATGTAAACGAACTGCAAGAAACTGCGAAGATCTTAACAAGTTTGTAGTAAGTACTTTTTTGTTATTCTATTTCTTTTCTATTCTATCTCGCCTAGCTTGAAGCGAATATTTTAAAGTCGCATATGTTTCACCGCTCTTATCGTATTTAAAGTTAGTAAAACGAATTTAAAACTGTACGGGTGCAGTTGACAAGAAGTCTTCCGCCTACGGGTTTAAAAAATAACGACAAGAGGTCGAAGTTCTAGGCGTACGTGGCTGACGCTCATTCATCAAGTTATTTTTGTCATATTAAATCGAGCAAAGAGAAAAAATAATAACGACGAAAGCTTCAAGTTTTTTTTTTTTTTTTTCATAAAGCTTTTAAGCTAATGAAGCACCAACCGGTGGTGTTAAGTAACCTCTCTTTCTTGTTTTATTGCCAGTCTCTGCTTGATATTATACGGTTGGGAAATTGGCTTGCGGGTATGTTTATTTTGCACTTAATGAAGTCGGTGGACGAATTATGTGGGTAAATGATCTAAATGCAATAGAAGTATACTATTATACAATGTTACTTCGGTTATATTTTCGGTTATACAATATTCGTTTTTTGATCTATGTATAACTGTATTGCAATTCCATTAGGGTGGAAATAAGGACTAATTATTTAGATTCCTCTATTTTACCGCCGAGGTAGTATTTGTATAATTCCTTCACTCGTAAAGTAACTGTTAAAACCAATAAATCCTAGAATCGGCTAATAAATGTCAAGGGATCAGGCAATTGGAAAAAGAAGTAACCTTATTTTCTCAGTTAGATAACGCTTCTACTGTAGTAGCTTTATTTATTAAGGCTTTCGATTGTTTGCCACAATTCTCGTGAGATTAATCCAATTTACAATGGAAGATCTTGAACATGTGTGATGATAAACTATTTATAGTTGATTGAGTGTCGATCATATTTCAATAATCCCATCCTTGTATTAGCTTTGATTAGTTTGATCTCTAGTTGCGATAAGTGAGAAAATACCTCACATATGTAGGTATATGTAAAAATTAAATGCAAATTATTAGAAATTAAACAAGTTAAAAGCTTTTATTTGTTAAAGTATACAATAACAAAAAGTAAGAATATTTCCAGCGAAATAAATCTCTCTAATTGATTTTTTGCCACATCAGAAAGGACTTTAATTTCCGTTTTTTTGTTACACGCTAAATTAATTTATAGTTTTTTTTTTTTTGGCAGAAATTCGTTACCCAAATGACCTGTAGTAGTAATATATCTTAATAAGTGCTAATGAAGTTACATGTTAGGCATTCCTTTGGGATTTGATGAAACAGAGCTTTCTATACAATTATTTTTGTTTTGCTTTATCATCAGCTACCTGTTGGCCTTCAAGAACCTTCTACGAGGTATCGAAAGTATGGCAATGTCCAGCGTTTTTGGCGTCCATTACTACGGCAAAGGATATCTCCTCGGAACGAATTACAGCGATTTCATAAAAAACGACGCCATAGCCAAAGATCTACTCAACAGTTCCTTGAACTACGTGCCGAAATTGAAGCAGATATATCTGAATCTAACGCGAACCATGAAGAATTACGGATCACTCAAGGATAAGTGAGTTTTCATATTGTATCAGTACGAAAGTTGCGTTTATCTTTTTTCTGATAAAGTAGAGATATACAGGTGTCCCATGACGAACTGCAGCTATCGTTATATCTCGATCTCCTGAATATTATTAAATAATCTGTGACCATTTTTATGGACTGACGTTTTCGTGTACACAATATTGACACTTGTATTACTGTAATTGTTTTCGCGTCTTCTCTCGGCTCGGTCTTAGCCAACTTGACACATTTTTTTTGATAATTTAAGGATACAATTTGAAATTATTTACTCCTATACATTTTCAAAATTAATTTTCTACGTTTTTACGACAGAATAACAGCTGTGCACCACTTTGCAGCATTAAATTCAGTCTACAAGGATTGAAAAAGAACCGAAAGTACATAATATGATATAGTGACATTTATTTAAAGGTTTTATCTTGTCACTTTTAGGCGATGAATCTAAATATCTCCAAAACAAATGAATTTAGATATAGGAATCCCAAGATAAATTTTAACTAGAATTTTAAAAGCAATTCAAACATTTAAAAATATACCATGTGATTCAAAATGATTGTCGTAAGAAAAAAATTGTTTTCCGGAAAAATTTATCTATACTTATTACCAATTTAATGAGCGAAGTTAGCTACATACAAATTTCATACATTAAATGAATTTTCTTGACATTTTGCGACATTGGCGTGCGTGTTGTAGTGTCTTTCGATTATTTATCTTATAATTTTTTTCAAATCATTTATATTTACATCTAATATCACCAACAATAGTATTTCTGAATACTGTAAGAAAATAAGGGAATTTATCTGTGGTAATAGCTTACAAACAGGTAAAAAATCAATATTAACATTAAGTGAAATAGTTTATTCCATTTTATAATTTTTATAGCTTATCATACACTTCAGCGCAATGAGCTGTCAAAAGAAAGTTACATTTTCATCCCTATAAAGTTTCTACGGTACAGGAATTATTACCATTAGATCACGATTGGCGATTGGAATATTGTCATTGGTTTAATAACAATTTAAGGGTCGATGACTTGCTAAACAAACCATTTTTCTCAGATGAAGCCTGGTTTTATCTAACAGATTATATCAATTTACAAAATTATTGTATCTGGTCTGCAGAAAATCCACACGAATTTCGAGAAACGCAATTGCATCCCGTAAAAGTTGGGGTTTGGTTAGCTATGTCCAGGCAACGAATAATAGGGCCAATTTTCTTCGAGGAAACTGTAACAGCCCAACGTTACCAACAATTGTTGGAATTGTTTATTGCAGAGTTACAAGAAAATGAGCTTGAAGCAGGTTATTTTCAGCACGATAATGCTCCAGCACATACTGCTCGACAAACCTGCCAATATCTTTTTTTTTGCTGACAGGTTCGTTAGAGCACAAAGATGGCCACCAAGATCGCCTGATCTAACCCCATTAGATTACTTCATGTTCGGCTATCTAAAAAATAGGATCTATAGAAACCGCATGCATACCATAGAAGAATTGAGTGATGCAGTTTTGTCACTTAATAATTATACTAATTGTATGTTATAATTTAAAGTAATAAATAAATTTAGTTAAACACCAGTTAGTACTGAATTGTAAAATCATAATTTAGTAAAGTTAAATTAATTACATTCCTTTTTTACTAGCAGAAACACCAATCCATAGTCGTTTATATAATGCGAGTTCAAATATAGGTTACGTTTTCCTTATTTATGACAGATCCGTTTACTTTCTTATGTTCCAACACTGACTTCAAAACCTTCATTACAAACACGCGGCATATACCTACACCCTGTTACTATCTATAGGAGCGGAATTGACAATTATTTTGAATCTCTGTGTACATGCTGTTCTATTTGAAATTAGAAACTTTATGTCAGTAGCCTGTATAAATGGAAGTGCTAGAGACTTGTATTACATTCCTTCTTAAATTTCTGATAATAAACTAACATAGTTTCGAATTCTTTCTGGTAAATAGTTTTCCATAGACAGAGTGTTTCACTGAGTGGGTAAATGGTAACAGATAGAAAAGAGAGTTTTTATAAATAGTTGTAAAATTATGAATAATATAAATATAATATATTTCCTATTACGTAAAATTATTGGCGTTTGTACAGGGCTTTTTGTAACCTTGGCACAGCCCATAATTTTGTTTTCTTAAATATCCCCCCCCTCCCCCTTATTATTGCACATTTAAAAATATTAAATTTTCAGCGAAGAAGATATAATAACATACCTTTTAGACTTAAACTTGTTCATTTTCAAGCTATCTCTGATTTTTTTTAAATTATGTCACATCAAAACAAATTTTGAAATATCTTAGTGATTGCGTTTGTAGAATTTTGTGAATACGTTGGTGCTGGATTTGTCACTTCTACGTTGATGTATTTAAAAAACAAAACACACAAAACCCTTAATTCATAATATTACATTGTAGTAAGATATGTTACGTTTTTCGGTTCTAAAACGTAGTCGGGGTTTAGAAAACACACAGGCGATATAATTTAAATTCACTTATTCTATTAACCAATTACGGTAATTAAAATCTATTAACAATGCTTATTAACTATATCACTTAACCACTAATGTCTTTATTTATGTAAACGATATTTATATTACATCTACTAATTCAATCGCGACCGCACTATCGAACTCGTATCGATTGACTGCCTCCTGGCCAAATCCGACGCGCTATTTATAGCTGGCGCGAACTTCCAGATTGTTCGGGGCCTTCTAGAACGTCCTCGAAGATTCTGGAGAATATTCTCGAATCTTCGACCCGGTGCTGCCCTCTGTTATTCGTCGTAGGTAGTTCTTCTTCGCTATGCTAGCGCATCTAGGGACGCCTATCGGAACCGCCAGTTGAAAAGTTGGCGCTCGTTACACTGCTCCTCCTTAGATCTGTTCCGTCCCGAACAGGAACTATCACCTCCATGAAGATACGAACAGTTCTCTCCATTCCTACACGACGAAGTCCGGAAGAAATAGCACGCTACCGTCCGTGCCTCCCTTCTGCTGACCGCGGGTTGTAGCTGCATACTAGGAACTCTATTCCAGTATATCGGAAAATTTTTCGAGCATGTTCCTTACGACCCTCCAGTCCAAGCCATCAATCCACAGCCTATTTTTGGCACCCTGATCTTATTGATCTCCAGCTCAACAGCTGCTCTCTTAAACTTATCAAGCTGTCCCACATCGTCCGGTAGGTTGGCTTGCCAACTGAGGCTTCTTTGGTCACCAAGTAGAATAAAAGGCCGTTTCTTTTCTTGGCAAGTGGAGAGCCTTGCCCACCTCAGGGTTCTGGCTTCGGAGATCTTTGGACACCACAAATTTCTTCTTGAAGACGGTAGCTATCCCTTGCCCATTCTTAAATCTTGGGCAACACAATGTCTAACGCGCACCCTTCAGGAGCCAAAACAAATCCTCCTGAATCTCCGTTGTTACAACCATGACGCACTTTGCGGCATTCCATACTTGTCCATGAACTCCTCATAGCTGAGTTCTTCTTCGGGAGTCTACAAACTCGGACCATCTGCTGTCCTCTTGATTGTCCCCAAGATAAGGAACTAGGCGATTAAAATGCACCACTCTTGCTTTACCAATTGGGTTTCTTTCTGATGCGATAGATGACGTCATTAATTCGCTTTATCACTTCGTAAGGCCCGTCCCACGATCGTTGCAGCTTAGGTGAGAAGCCTCGACGTCGCTGAGGATTGAACAGCCAGACCAGGTCTCCAGGCTGATATCCGCCTTCATTCGCTCTGATGTCGTAGTGTTCTTTCATGCGGTTCACTTGCTTCATGGATATTCGCCTCACCGGATCGTGAATATCATCCATTCGCCTCCGCAAGTTCGAAACATAGTCATCTCCAACTACTTCTTCATTTGGTTTAAAGCCGAACTTAAGATCGCATGGTAAGCGCAGTTCTCGTCCAAAAGCACACTAGATGGACTTTGGCCAGTGGTTTCGTGGACCGATGCTCTATACGCCAGCAAGAATAGATGTAGCTGCTGGTCCCAATCTCGCTGGTGGTCTGCGACAACTTTTGATAGATACTTGATAACTGTCCTGTTCATGCGCTCCACCATGCCATCTGATTGCGGGTGCAAGGCAGTTGTTCGGGTCTTGCGAATACCCAATATTTTGCACATCTCTTGAAACACTGCTGATTCAAATTCCGTCCCTGGTCGGAGTGAAGTTCAAGCGGCACACCAAACCGACTGAAAAGTTCTTTAACTAAAGTCTCAGCACTGTAACAGCTTCCTGATTTTGGTAATGCGTAAGCTTCCACCCATTTGCTGAAGTAGTCTACTGCAACCAAGATGTATTTATTTCCAAATTCCGTCGTGGGAAATGGTCCGGCAACATCAATCGCAATCCTTTCAAAAGGACTGCCAACGTTGTATTGCCTCATAGGGGCCCTTTCCTTTGGGAAGGTCCATTGGCAGCGGCGCAAGTTGTACATCTCCGGCACCAGTCTTTCACGTCATTCTTGCAATTAACCCAATAGAATCGCTCTCTGACCTCTCTATAGTCTTCCGGACTCCAAGATGCCCTCCGATGTTCCATCGTGAAGAAGTTTTAAACTTCGGGAATTCTTGCTTTCGGAACCACAATCTGAAGTCTGCTTATTGGTCCCAGCTTCGTCTTCTAACACTCGTCTGAGAAGACCATTTTCCATTACCAAAGAGCCCCACTGAGCCCAATCGATTTTAGCTCTCGCGAATATGGTGCTACCGTTTCCAGTTAGGCGCGCTTCTGCATCTTCCACTCCATCACACGCTTCAAAACTTCGTCAGACTCCTGGTCAGCTCGGATTTGGTCTTCAGTCCATCATCATCTATGACAGTAGTCCTCAAGCAGGTTGCTTCATTTTCTCTTCGGCACGACAGCAGTGCGTACAATCCTTGGAACAGGGTCTCCTCGATAGTGCGTCAGCGTTTCGATGACTGGTTCCAGGCCGATGTTCCGAATCAAAGTCATACTCTTCAAGACGCTCTATCCATCTGGCAACCTGTCCTTCCGGATTCTTGAAGCGTAGCAACCACATCAATGCCGCATGGTCGGTTCTTAATAAGAACTCCTGCCATAGAGATATTTATGAAAGTGCTCTATAGACTTAACTACGGCCAACAGCTTCTCCTGGTCACACAATAGTTGCGTTCCGGTTTCGACAGCACTTTGCTGAAGTAACCGAGCACTTTTTCGTGGCCATCTTGAACTTGGGACAACACGCCTCCGATGCCCACGTTGCTGGCATCAGTATCCAAAATGAATTTTCCTTCAGCCTGTGGATAGCTCAAAATGGGCGCAGTGGTCAGCGTCTGTTTCAATTCTTCAAAGGCATCCTGGCAACTCTTCTCCCAGACGTAGTCTCTGCCCTCTTCAGTTAGTCTCGTGAGAGGCTTGGCGATGTTAGCAAATCCAGGAACGAATCGTCGGTAATAAGTGCATAGCCAAGAAAACTTCTTATTTCATGCTTGTCCTTCGGAACCGGCCAAGACTTGACCGCTTCTATCTTCCCTGGGTCAACCGACACTCCATCCTCTGCTACTACGTGGCCGAGGTAGTGCACTTGCTTCTGGAACAGGTTGCACTTTTTGGGGTTAAGCTTCAAATTCGCTCCTTTCAATCGCTGAAATACTTGCTCCAAGTTCTTCAAATGGTCCTCAAAAGATTTTCCTAAGACAATTATATCGTCGAGGTATACCAAGCAAGTTTCCCAGGATAGTCCTCTCAGTACGTTTTCCATCAATCTTTCAAACGTCGCGGGAGCATTACATAACCCAAATGGCATGACGTTAAATTGCCACAATCCTGTCCCGATCGTAAACGCCGTCTTCTCCTTATCCTTTGCTCTACTTCGACTTGCAATAACCACTCTTCAGGTCGAGGGTCGAAAATACTTACACCCACCTAGGGTATCTAAAGTGTCATCGATTCTGGGCAAAGGATAACTGTCCTTCTTGGTTACATTATTTAGTTGTCGATAATCCACGCAGAACTAGTTGACCCATCCTTCTTCTTCACCAGTACCACTGGAGAAGCCCATGGACTGTTCGATGGTTCAATTACGCATCCTGCTCCATATCCTGTATAATTTGTTCTGCTTCGGCTCGTTTCGCCAATGGCAATCTTCTGGGGGCTTGGCGCATCGGCTGGGCATCTCCAGTGTCTATTCGATGTCGTACAACATTAGTCCTGCCCCTCGTGTTCCGGTCTTCTGCTTGGAAAAGATCTTGGTAGCGTCCAAGCAGCTGTTTCACGGTATGGCGGTTGTTTGTGTTGTCAAATCCTTGCAAGACAAGTCAATGAAGTTATTCAACCATCTAGGAAGCGGATCTGGAGTTGTTGTTACCCATCCTCTTTGTTGACAATCGACGACACACTAGCACAACTTCCCAAAGGTACGCCCTTCCTCAGCTTTACTGATAACTATTGACGTTCATCAGTCGGACGGGCAATTTTCTCCAGCTTGTATCACTGCCTTAGCAACCAGTATTCCACGACCTTGACCGCTAATCGCTCCCGGTTCCAGCATAAAACTTGCCCTTTGGGAATATCTCCACTCACGCTCGCTTCCACAATGGTTTCACTGCGGCTCGCCACAGTTACTTCTTCTGCCAACACTACGCAGGCCGACATATTCTTGCTATGGTTAAGATAACTTCTTCTTTGCCAACCTTCAACACTCCTGCTTGCAAGTTCAGTTTGAAACAAATTCTGTCATTATGTCCATTCCGAGGATTACGTTTGTTCTATATCTGCAACTACTAACACGATACTGGAATGCAGTATCACAATACGGAAGTGGGCCATCGTCTCCCCCAACACGTTGACTGTTTGCCCAGTTGCCGTACGTAGCGTCCACCTGGTTGGATATATCCGGTTCGTCCTTCCCACTGCTTCCGGCCGAAGAATTGTCACTGTTGCACCAGTATCTAGTAGTAAATCTCTCGGTTTCCCATTCACATGCCCATACACGACGAGGCTGCTAGGTCTACATCCCACTGAAGCAACAATCACTGGTGTTACTGGGCATCAGCTACATAGGTCGACGATCGCCCTTCCCGTCGGCCCATTTTAGTTTTCCGTCGGCTTTGGTTTTCGTGCATCGTCTTCCTGGTTGCCTAGTTTGCACGGATTCCATTTTCGTCATCAATTCCGTCATATTTTCGTCATCATTTCGTTTAATTTCGTCATAATTCTTTCTAATGGTTTCTTCTTCCTCGTGACTCCCTAGAACACGGACGCGAGCATGTCCTTTGACCGATTGCTTCACGGCTTCAAAATCTAATGCTTCAGCTAAAGCCTGGTTCCACGTTTGCGGGTGAGCGAGCTTTACTGCCTGTTGAGTATCCCTATCAAGCAGGCCATCCAGGAATTTTTCCACAGCGAAAGTCTCACACACATCTTCTGGTACCGTTGGGTACGCACTCTTAACCAGACGAACGATGTCAGCTCCATACTCCTGTAAAGTCTCGTCTGACCTCTGGCAACGATTCTTCAACTGCAAGCGATATATTGGCTGCAGATGTTTATTACCGAAACGCATCTCCAGATGACTAAGTAGCGTTTGGTAATTTTGTCGCTTCGACGAAGGAATAGCCTGGAGTACCTTCAAAGCATCGCCGCGCAGAGCTATTGATAGCATGGCTGCTTTGGTAGCTTCCGTCCAGCCATATACCGTAGCCATTGTATCCAGCAGCGTCAGATAGTCTTCCAAGGGCGTCTTTCCGTCGAATGTTGGCAGGTCACATTTACTTTGAACCGCACAGATGGGCACTGTATTTCTTGGTTCCATCTGGCTGCTTCCCGCATTGGTAGAATTTCGAATTTCTTCCGTCTTCGGTATGGCTCCAGAATGAATTTGTTCTTCTAGCACCTTAATGCGACCGTCCAATTCTTCAATCATTCTAGATTTTTCTTCTTGGAATTTTCTAGAATTTTCTAGAACTTTCTCTTCTAGTTTTCTAGAATTTTCTATATTCTTCTCGTCCATGTTTCTAAGTTTCACTAGAAGTTCGCCATTACCACCAGACACTTCAAACAAATATGTCTCAGGATCTTCACCAGCTGCTTCTATTGCTCTTCTTAGTCTCAACTGAAGCTCGACCTTCCTTCCACTCGTATCTTCATCCCTTTCTTCTAATTCGCGTTTGAGATCTACCACTTTCAAGTCCACTAATTTACAGTATTTCGCTGCCATTGTCTCTAGCTACGCACTATTAGTTCACTAATTCAGTTTATATTCACGAATATATCGCCAGTTCACCCCACACCTGACACCAATTGTTACGTTTTTCGGTTCTTAAAACGTTGTCGGGGTTTAGAAAAACACACAGGCGATATATTTAAATTCACTTATTCTATTAACACAATTACGGTAATTAAAATCTATTAACAATGCTTATTAACTATATCACTTAACCACTAATGTCTTTATTTATGTAAACGATATTTATATTACATCTACTAATTCAATCGCGACCGCACTATCGAACTCGTATCGATTGACTGCCTCCTGGCCAATCCGACGCGCTATTTATAGCTGGCGCGAACTTCCAGATTGTTCGGGGGCCTTCTAGAACGTCCTCGAAGATTCTGGAGAATATTCTCGAATCTTCGACCCGGTGCTGCCCTCTGTTATTCGTCGTAGGTAGTTCTTCTTCCGCTATGCTAGCGCCATCTAGGGACGCCTATCGGAACCGCCAGTTGAAAAGTTGGCGCTCGTTACAATATTTACAAATGTATTGTCGCTTGAAATGTCGGAACAGAACTGTTTATTACAATATGGTTTTGAACTAGTAGTCCTTTGTTACACTGACCATTGGTGGGGTTACAAAAGTGATTGCGTGTGGTGTACAAATGAACTCTAGTGGTCGTAAATTACAAATGAAGAGGATGTCTGTTAGAATAAAGAAAGAATAGAAAAAGGGAAAGATGTCTTCACTATTAATTTCTTAGAACTGAAGGAACTTAAATCTAAATATGGGGACGTAACAAAACTAAACTACGGAGTCGGGTTAGGACAAAACCAAGTGTATATAATTCTGTTCTAAACAGCGTTTTTCATCATTCGTCGATTTTAATTTTCAAACTTTGAATGCCCATATCTCGAGAACGGTAAGGGCTAGGAGGACAGGTGTGGTGTCGTTCGATTCCTCTCGAAGAGGCGTTAATTTTGATGTATAATATGTTGGGGTTATCTCAAGGTTTCGGTGATTTTTCGCAGAAATATGCTAAAATTTGCGATAAAAATTTAGGTTTTTTTGACGATATCTAGAAAACCGTTATCGCTATCGCGACGGCGCTGTCAGAAATAGAATCCACATCGAAAAAAGGCTTCCGACAGTATATAACACATCAGGGTTTCGGCCTTTGTTAGCGGTCAAAATGCGTAGACTTGATTTTTCAAAACTTTGACCTCAAATATCTCGGAAACGGTTAGAGATAGAGAGACGCGCTTTTCGCCATTCGATTCCTCGCCGAGAGACGCTTCTACGCTCGATACGCCATCTCTCGTCCCAAGATAAGAAAACGCGACGTTTTTCCGTTTTTTTAACATAACTTCGGAACGACAGTAGCTAGAGGGTTCGGCTTGGTCGCAAATGATTCGTAGCGACCAGGGGAACATTGCTGACGATGGTAGAACAAAATCAGAGCATTAGTTCGCCCAGAAATTAACGATGTGAGGGCGAAAAATAAGGAAATTTATACAGGGTGTTTTGAAACATCGTTTAAAGATTTTAAGGGCACGTAGTACGATCGAAAATAAGGTTAAAAGTCATAACAAACATATGTCCACACATTAACTGTTTACGAGATAACACGATTTTATCGCAATTGCAGAATAAGTTTGCTTTAGCGATTTTTATTAAGATGTTATTGCATTTTAACATAAAATTGAACATAACTAAAGAAGATGTTCAACATGACGTCCTTCCATTTCGACACAGGATCTACATCTGCTTTCAAAGCAAAGTGCACACTCTTTCAAAAATCAAGGGTTTTCTTGTATTATCTGGCAACAGTGTTCTATTCGTTGGCGCAACTCTGGAAGATCGTTTACCGGTGTTGCGTACACTAAACTTTTCAAAAAACCCCAGATACTAAAGTCCAACGGGTTTAGATCGGGAGACCTTGGAAGCCAAGCAATGGGACCTGCTCGCCCTATCCATCTCCCAGGAAATTCATTGTTAAAATGTTCCCTAACAGCACGCGTAAAGTGCGGTGGAGCTCCATCTTGCATAAACCAGAGGTTCAGTCTTAGATTTATAGGTAAATCTTCCAAAAGTTCAGGTAAAGTATTTTCCAAGAACTCGAAGCATGCAGGACCTGTTAAGCGTTGTGGCAAAACAATCGGTCCTAACAACCGTTCCCCTATCATGCCTAACCAGATGTTTAGAGAGAAACGTTACTGGTGCCTGGCTTCAACGGTAGCATGAGAATTCTTGTCGCACCAAACGTGATTGTTGTGGAAATTAAATATTCCATTTTTAGTAAAACCAGCTTCATCAGTTAAAAGGATGTTATCAGCGAAATCTGGCCGATCAGCAGCTGTTCGCAAAAACCACTCACAGAAAGCCCTTCTCGCTTGATAATCCGGAGCAGTAAGGGCTTGTACCCGTTGGATATGGTAGGGGTATAGGAGTTGCTCATGAAGAGTTCTCCAAACAAGATTCCTGCTTACACCCACTTGAGTCGAAATTCTTCTAACACTAGTTTCGGGATTTTCATCAATAATATTCAAAATTCGATCTTCTATCTGTGGAGTACATGCTTATTCTCTGCCGTCCGCTTCTCAAACGAACCAGTTTCTCTTAGTGGTTAAAACACCGTCTGAAACATCACATGCGAAGGCAGTTGGCGATCAGGAAACGTTTCAGCATAGAAGCGACGTGCTTGTAAAGAATTCCCATTAGCACGATCGTACATGAACACCATATCGCTCATTTCAGCATTAGAATACGCAACCATTGTAAATAGCAGCATAAAACAATAGCTGATAAGCACCTGTTTACTGGAATATGTTATATCCATGTACTACTAGGAACACTCGCTGTTATCTCGTAAACGGTTGATTTGTGAACATATGTTTATTATGACTTTTAACCTTATTTTCGATCGTACTACATGCCTTAAAATCTTTAAACGATGTTTCAAAACACCCTGTATAATATCTAGGAAACGGTTAAAGATATCGAATTCCGGTTTTCGCCATTTGATTCCCTGTTAGTGTAATCTTCGTCGAAAAATGCCTTCGACAGTCTGTAACACATTAGGATTTCGGCTGTTTCTAATGGTTCAGAACGCCCTTTGGTGTGCCAAATTTTGTTTTTCTTTTTTTTTAACATAACTTCTGAACTTAGCAATTTTCCATGTATTGCAACATTTATGCCAATCACTGTCTATATCGATCGCTGCATTTAGTTGTGGGACACGCCGTATATTATATACATAGTTGTTTGAGTTAGTCTATTTTATTTCTTTATTTACAGTAACGTTTCAGTTTGGAGTATCGTTTTGTTTTACGGCACAAACTTTCGTAAGAACTGTTCCTTTATCGTTTTCCGATTGCTGCGAATTTTTCATTCGATTCCTTTTTGCTAGATGTGACGTCATTATCCAGAACGGACGCCGGGCTCCCAATAAATCGGAGGCCATAAACTATTTCGACTCCATAGCGGGTTACACCGACGAATTGAGAAAACTACAACGGGAATTGAGGCGACAGATAAGGTATGTGACAACTGCTAGGATTAGGAACAGGGAAATTTAATAGAAATTAAGTTTAGGAAAACTTCATGGCAAAGTCTCATGATTGGCGATGTTTTTAAGGGCGTGTTCCTCTGATAAAATTATTCATTGTCTCAAACATTAAATATTTTTCAATTCTTTCGAAACTTTAATGATTCGAAGGGATTTTCAGAGATTACGTCAATGAAAACTTGGACAACGCAGCTAGCAGCGAGGCTTTGGGCATAATAATTCTCATAGTGGTACTTGCTGTATCTCCAGTTATAATTTGGTTAGTCAGGAATGCCGTATCCACCATACAGGTAAAATTCCTAAAAACCCATTTAATATACAGGGTGTATCGCTAGCCATAGAAGACTTCCCTTCTATAAGGGGCAAAATTATAAAGATTTGTACAGGGTGTTTCGCAACCTCGGTACAGCCTTCAACTTTCTTTTTTTAAATACAATACCTCCATCATTATTACATTTTTAGAAGCGCCATTGCATTTTCAAGAAAAATAAGATATAACATATTTTAGCGCTAAACTAACTTAATTTCCAAGATATCCTTGATTTTCTGAAAATTATGTCGCTTGCACTGTTCGAGAAAAGCGATTGTAATTTAATTACCCCTTAGAATAAGTGAATCAAATTTTGAAATATTTTAGTACGGACTGCAGGTATATTTATATTTGTATTTTAATATACTTGGTGTTCTTCACTAAAGCACACACTCAGTCACGTTCAAATGGATATCTCTTACTTTTATTTTTAATATAACACCCTGTATATGTTTACATCATTTAATTCCTATTAACAAGTGCTTTGATTTTTGTTACGCATGATTTGAATGTTTAATGTTACTTCGTATCATTTTCACGAAATAAACCTAATTATGCTTCAGCAGTTTTTCTAAGTATATTTAAGCAACAGCAGCTTAATTATTTTTTTCAACGCCCTTTACAGCACTATGCCGCCAACTTAGCAACGAAGGCCAAGGAGTTGAAAACCGAAAAAGAGAAAAGCGATTCACTTCTGTTTCAGATGCTACCGCCATCTGTTGCCACTCAACTGAAACAAACGAAACAGGTACCTAGGATTATTTTTTACCGCTGATTGGCTGACAAGAACGGAACTAGGTTGTGCGTTATTGTTGCCAAATTAAGTTTTCAACGTTAAAATTCTTTTAAACAATTTTTATTACTACACATTAAAGAAATTAGCTAATTTTTCTTGGTAAAAATCACTTTTTTTTTATAATTTTCCGCATTCAATGAGGGTGAATGTAAAAAATGTTTTACGTGAATATTAAAGGAAAAATTTCTGTTTCTTAGGAAAAAAAATCTTTAATATTCTAATATTACTAAAAAAAAAAATATTAATATCTTTCAATAAAAAATTAACATTTTTTACAATTTGCAAAATTACAATTAAAAATATTTTATTTTTATTTTTATTCAAATAAATTATCCTAACAGCAAAAAAATATTTTTTGGATATATGATATCAAGTACTTACGATTTTCTTAAAGAAACTATTTATTTTATACAAAATCGGTACAGTTACAGATAAAGTACTAGCAGATTTACGTCAAAATTGTATTACAAAACTGTAAACCATCATATCATGATATTCTAAACATATAACAGGCCTGTAGTAGCAAATACGTTAAACATATTCTACAAGTACAGAAATTGCCGTGAAGATGGCGGTTCTCCTATTTCACTACACTAACTTTCCATACTCGATATAAGTTTTCTATATGCCAGACATAGTTATCAAATATTTATGTATTGCCAGATAAATATTTCTTAGGAATTGTTATCACTAACAGTTGCCAGATTGCATACGGTGCCTTTTTATTTTTGCGAATTAACCGCTAATATGAAGAGGTAAAGGATAACTCACGTGCAGTAGTTTTGAGTTTTGAGCAAGCATAAGAAATTTTCGTAATTTATTTGTCTTTTATGCATTCAATTCTAATTAAATACACTCTACCAGGGCATTTTCATTTCAATTTCTTTTCAATTCAATTCTATTTTATTCGCGTCCCCAGGAAATTTGAGTTCCCTCAAACGTAAATCTACTGATAAAATACCCGAAATGACGCACGCCGCGCCTGCCGAAATAGATGAATACGCGTTAACAATCTTTGGGCCCGATTAATTTTATTTATCTTTTATATATTATTTTATGTATTTATAATTAAATACACTCTACCAGGCATTTCTCTTTTCGATGATATTTTCCTTTTTGTTAGGAAAAAAAATCAGAAATACTGAAATTTTCTTCGTGAGTTTACTTTTAAACAAGTAAACCTTTGGAAGTTATCACTATTTTAGAATTTTCACTTGTGAGTATTCCAGACTGCATGGAAGAATCTTATAAATATTACCCACATTTCGAAATTTTACTATTAATATTCCAAGTTACGTGTAAAAATTTCAAAAAATTACTTATAGTTATAAATATTACTTCTAAAAGTAAAATACCTATACGGTTTTAGAGGCACAAAATTGCCCCAAAATCGTACAGGAATTTTACTATTTTTTTTTTAATGTCTATATTAAAATGACGCACGCCGCGTCTGCCGAAATAGATAAATACGCGTTCACGGCCCTAAACGTTAACAATCTTTGCGCCCGATTAAGTTTATTTATCTTTTAGGTATTATTTTATGTATTTATAATTAAATACACTCTATCAGGGCTTTTTCTTTTCGATGATATTTTCCTTTTTGTTAGGAAAAAAAAATCAGGAATACTGAAATTTTCTTTGTAATTTTACTCTTAAACAAGTAAACCTGCTTGGAAGTTATCACTATTTTAGAAATTTCACTTGTGAGTATTCCAGACTGCATGGAAGAATCTTATAAATATTACCCACATTTCGAAATTTTACTATGAATATTCCAGAGTTACATGAAAAAAATTCAAAAAATCACTTATAGTTACAAATATTACTTCTAAAAGTAAAATATCTGTACGGTTTTAGAGGCACAAAATTGCCCGAAAATCGTACAGGAATTTTACCATTTTTTTTAATGTGTATATATTAAAAAAAACTATAATAACGTCATATTCTCATTGCAAAAAAAAGGTTCCAGCAGAATACTACGCTTCTGTGACAGTCTACTTCAGCGATATCGTGGGATTCACCGAAATAGCAGCTGTCAGCACGCCGCTAGAAGTAAAAAAAAATGTCATACGTCACAATTTAGAACACAAATTCCATTTCTTTCTTGTAATCCTGCAGGTGGTCACCTTCCTGAACAAGATCTACAAACTCTTCGACGCCCGAATCGAATGCTACGACGTCTACAAAGTGGAAACGATAGGAGATTCGTATATGGTGGCGTCTGGATTACCGGTGCCCAACGGTACCACTACTACCTTATTAAATAATCTTTTATCCTTTAAAAGAATATCTCGCAGGGAATAAGCACGTCAGCGAAATCGCTAGTATGGCTTTAGATTTGCTGGCGGGATCTTCCCAGTTCAAGATACCGCACAGGAAATCGGAGAAATTACGTATTAGGAGTGGGATACACACCGGGCCAGTAGTAGCGGGGATTGTAGGTTCGAAAATGCCGCGTTATTGCCTCTTCGGGGATACCGTCAATACTGCGTCCAGGATGGAATCAACTGGCGAAGGTTTGATATTCCTGTTGAGTCTGTTTTTTAACGTGGATAAATTGATAAATACATTTTTTCCCAAACGCTTAGAAAGTTGCATTTTCCATACATTACCCACTTGGCAAAATAGCATGACTATAACGTCGTCTAAATGTTATCTTGTAACGCGAAATGTTACAAAAATATATGCAATGTACCACATGCAGTAACATTTCTACGACTGTTTAATGTCCGCCTAAGCGATGTTACGAAACAATATTTCCCAGTAATGTTAATACGAGGTCTTCGAGTAACATTACTTTAACATGACGATTAATGTTGAAGTATAGCTTTTCCGTAACATTTCTCATATGTTAAAAAGAAATATTGATACAGTGTGGCAATTAAATGTTTCTATAAATATATCTACACTAATGTTTCCATTAGGATCTTTTATTTACTCCAAAAGTTCTTGCTGCATTATACAAGAAACATGATGTTGAGGTTTATCGAGAGGTTATATTAATTAATATTAAAACAGAATCTCAATCAGTCTTATTGAAATTCAATGTTAATATTATAATTTCATGTTACCCTCGATAGATCGGGCCCCTCTGTTTATACGAATTTATCTTCACTTAATAAAATTACAATATTAACATTAAACATTAATGCCAGAAAAATATAATGGATAAGACATTTTTATAATCTAATATTATAAGTCTTTTTTGTAGTTATTTTTGCAGATACATTAAAATGGTCAATCATATATTATATAGTTCTATGTAAAAACTAAATAGTAATACTATGAATAATATTATAAATAGCTATTTAAGTAAACGAAATACATTAATAAATACTTTAAAAAGTAAAATGCTGCTTACAGAAAACAATAAAGGTATTTATTGATTAAAAAAAAAGTACATTAAATTCCATTTTAATAAACTTCAGTATTGGAAACAGATTATGGGACACATAAATTAACATGAAAAGAATCTAAACAAAAACTCACAACACATAAGAAAAACGCCCCGAGATGCATTCTATTCCTTTGAACATTTTGCTGTTTTTCTATCAAATCTTTGTTCTACATAACGAAACCATTCCATGACAGTTATTTCGTATTCTGTATCTGTGAGTATAATATTTCTTCTAATTCTCTCTGAATTTAAAAAAAAAAGACGCCGTCAAAAATAGAGATCAGAAAAAACTATTTTATTTATACGAAAATTGAGGATAAGCTGCATATTTTATATATAACACTCTTTATAATTATTGTAAAATTTGTATTTGATCAAGAATTACTATCAATTCTAAGAATGACATTACGTGTCATTGCTCGTCCTTATAGCACAACAGGTAGGTTTAACTATAACATATATAGGTTATGATATACATAATACATATCTGTCTTAAAGATCTTCAATAAATTTGAAAGGATCGACATACCTAAATGAGCATTATAAATAAAACTTACCTGATAATGTTGATTCATTATTGACGGGAATTTTTTCTCATTAAAACAATTGCGACGCACAATCCTAAGATGGTCTTATCCACGCCCTGTCCAGTCATGATTACCGTATATTGTGAAAGAGGGGGTTCACAGGTTCACGCCAACTCATGTATGCGCGAAACGAAAAAACTTGTTATGGCAAGCGATACTAACTTTTACAAGTGCGCAGTGCGCAACCACAACCCCACTAACATGATTATTATAGGCTACAAAAAAATGTTAAAAAATTTCATCACCATTATTTACTTTATAGAGAAAATTTGCTCCATTAGTTTTGTGTTTTCAAAATTCTAAATCTGCAGAAACAAATATACGTATCTTACACTTTATAAAATGTAAATATATTAATGTTACAAGCGCAAATGTTGTAACATTCCTTGTAATGATTCACCTTGTAAATATGGCAATGTTACAACTAAATATTACCTCAACATTTCTGACAACAAAGTCTTTGTTTTTGCAACATTGTTTTAAAATATTCCTGATTACATTGAAAATGTTACTGTAATGGCCTGCAATATTTCTATCATTATTTAATGTTGCTGCAAAATTTCAGTAACATGTTTTTGTTTAACATCGCTGTCTAGTAAATAATGTAATATTACTGGGATATCTGCAACATTACTTGCCAAGTGGGCTGCTACTTGTTTTTGTCACATTGCTTAACAATTTTAATGTCGTTTTTCTCCGCTTTGAATTGAATTTACGGAAATAAATTTTAATGAGATTAGTTTTATTTACTATTCACATATGTTATGGAAACTGACGTTGACTGAAGTTGACAGTTTTGAGAAAATATTTGACAGGTTAAGCTTGCTAATTTGAATTCACCAGTTGTCACGGGTAATTGTTTTTCGATATTTTTACTTTACAGCTAACACAATGACGTCATTCACGTCATATATTAAGAAATTATAATTAACCGACGTTTTATTCACGTCATAGTGCTATCTGGCCTGTTTTATTATGGGAAAATGGAAGTGGCTGGGAAAAAATAGTAGTTACTCAAACCTCGTTAAAAAAAAAGTGCTTTTGCAGACTAACATAATACTATTTTAGCATCGAAAATCCATATAAGTTTGGAGATGAAGAAAGCCCTCGACGCAATAGGGAGTTACAAGATGGAGCATAGAGGATTAGTCGAAGTCAAGGTTAGTGTAATCATTAAAAAAATTGATAAAAACACCACCGTTTTGAATTTAATAGGGCAAAGGTCTTATGGATACCTTCTGGTTGACCTGTAAAGAGGGCGGAGTGTCCTCAAAGTACGACAGCGAAACTGAGAGCGCGCAAGATGAAGACAACGAACCGATCTTCATGCGGAGGCTCAAACAGAAGACATAAATTTCGTTTCGAAATCCAATTGGGTAATAATTACCTGCTCAAAAACGCCGCTGCCTAATGAATGGTCGAAGATCGCGTCCTTAGATTTGAGAATAATAGTTTGTTTTGCTCCCCCCAGTGTTCGTGAAAACAGTTGGATCGACATCTATGTGTAGATTTAGGAAGTGTGTGTTTTTTTTTTTCTGAGCTTTTAAGCGATTCCGCGGTTACTGTGTAGTATTTTTTTGAAATGAGGTGTAAACTTGTATCTTAATTAATAAATGTTATTTAAATACCACCTCCTAAATAAAAACTCCCTAAAATCATACAAAGCTATATGATCAGATAAACCAAGATTTTATGTAATCATTTCTCTTCAAGGTAAGTGGCGTATTATTTATTTTCATTACCTACTTAAAAAAAAAAAAGATGAAGAATAAAATTGTAGGATATAAATAAATAATAATAATATAGTTTTATCACATTCACAAGAACATAAATTCAGCATATAAAGAAAAAAATATATTGCACATTTCACTATACGTTTTTCTACGTTAATACTTTTTATGTCAGACAATATTAGGTTAAATAATTTAAATTTTCCATTTCGGTGCTATAATCAAGCAATTTTGCAGTTGATAACAATGCTAAAATTTATTTAATACGACCTATAGTTTCCAGAATCTTTTTATTTTAAGATTAACAACTTTATGCAATTGTCATATGACAATTCCAAATTTAAATTGCCCGCAATTATTCTTAGTAATTTCAACGTTAAAACATAAAATTACCCACTATTTTTTACCACCTTAATAGTTACTTTAATGCCTTTACGTTGAATTCACTTAAAATAGTGGCGGGAAATTTAAATTTGGCTATTAGGGATCTGTCATAAATTACATCATTATTCATTTCGCTGAAGGTTCTTCTAATTTAAATTCAACTCTCAGTGGTGTGAACGCTTCAAATGGAAAATCCTGAATCTTTATTTAATGATAAAGAAACTCTTTCATAAAAGCTGCTTTTTTGCCTTTGAGAAACTTCTTTTGTTCAAATCTAGGCTTATGATATAATAATAAATAAATGACTCGTTATAAGATAAATTTTCACTATAATTAAATTGCATTTGTAATATTCATTCCAAAAATCCTTGAAAGCTAAATTTAGCTTCAAAGCCAAAGTTTTTAGGTTCGTTTTGGTTCTCACTTCGGACGGTTCTATTACCGTTCAGAGCAGTAGACCAGCACCGATCATGACCTTGTCGTGTAGTGGGAAACTTTTTACTACGCACGTGAGCGTTTGCTTTGAACCGTAATAGAACCGTCCAAAGTTGGAACCAAAACAGACCTTTTATATTTTTTATGGGAAATCTTTTGTTCAATTATTATTATTTACTACTATTCACCAGGAGATGGCACCACTATTGCAACAATTTAAATTTTAAAAATAAGCCCTTTTAACATTCAGTTGTTTACATTATTCACTTAAAAATTCCTTTCATAAACTTTTCTGAAAAAAAATAATAAATAAAATATTCAAAGTGTAACTCATTTTCATCACATCAAAATTACTACTTATATCTACTTGTCAATAGCTGACGCTACTGTCGAAGTCATTGATTTGACTATAGTAATTAATATATTTGTTACATTAATTAAAAAATGGTCCAAAAAAAAAAATGTAACACAAAACGTTAATATTTTCCTCCTCTAATGTTCATTGAATATGACATAAATCACAATCCAACACTAAATACCAAAATCTAATCAATTTCCAGTTATTTCGTTTATGTTTTATAGTATCTTCAAACTAAGCAATATAGTTAAAAATTATGCTCTTATTATAACAGCAATATACCTAACAACTAACTTTGATATTTAAAACTATTGTAGATATGAATAATAATCGAAATACTACAAGATATCACGATTTTTGTAACTTCCTCGTATTCTTAAAGCCTAGGCAGCAGTATTTTAAATAAATGCAATATAAATATATTAGTATGTTTGATGAAAATTATAATAAAACGCAAAAATCTTATGTATTCTTTTTTTCAAATTACCACAATCTGGTCTGGTACTAAATAGCGACATCTATTTTCCAATATATTTTCTTAATTATATGTTATGGTCTTTTTTAATCAGTTAATATGGTTAAATTTTGTGCTTCCGTTTTAACGCTACCACACCTAGCTATTACTTTTGATATTTAAAATTACTTTAATTATTATGGATGATAATCAGAATCAATAAAAATTGACAGCCTTCTGTAATATAATATTTTGAAACCTAACGTAGGATGGCAGTATCAAGTGATTAGGATTTTTTTTCATTAATACTTTATTTAAATTTAAATTGATTATTCTGATTGAAAATGCGCTTTTTCACTTTAAAATCAGCACACCTAGCTCTCTGGATATTTAATTCATTTAAATTTATGTTATTTTTTTTATTTTACTTTTTAATTAGTTAAGTGTTGGTCATGCTGATATAAACTTGACATTTGACATAAGTAAACTTTATCAACTCAAATTTGAAATACGCGCAAATATTTTTCGTTTTTTAAACAAAACTTACAACATAATTGTTACTATAATATATCATCTGATATCATCGAAGCAACACCTAGGCGACATGTGACAATAGACGGCGTTAACGCTAACTGTACGGTAATTAAAAAGCGTTTACTGATACAGATTTTCATCCGTATGTAAACGTGTTCAACTGACGTGGCTTTCACTATGTATTTTATCGATACAAACTGTGATCGTTAATGTGGTGCTAACTGTAATAATTTATTAACATCGTCAAGCAGTATTATGGAACGGAGACGATTAGTTAAAAGCAGAGAATCGGAATCTCTCTCAATGGAAAATGGGGACGTCAATCCTACGAGCCAAGTCACTTCTAACCTCAAAGGCGACGAAGCTAACATAGCATTGCTATTTTTTCTGTACACCCTGCAAGGAATTCCGTTAGGATTGAGCGCCGCGATTCCGATGATATTACAAAACCGCGGCGTCAGTTATAAACAGCAAGCCGAATTTAGTTTTGTCAACTGGCCGTTCAGTATGAAGTTATTGTGGGCTCCCATAGTAGATTCTATGTTTTCATACAGATTCGGAAGGAGGAAAACATGGTTGATACCAACGCAATACCTGATAGGTGCTTTCATGTTGCTCCTAAGCTCGTATGTCGACATTTGGCTAGGTGACGATAAAACAAGCCCGAATATTGGAGTTTTGACTCTGTTATTCTTCTCCTTGAATTTCCTCGCTGCGACGCAGGACATTGCAGTGGACGGTTGGGCTTTGACAATGCTGAAGAAGCGAAACGTTGGGCACGCATCGACTTGTAATAGTGTTGGACAAACAGCTGGTTTTTTTTTAAGTTACGTTTTATTTATGGCGTTAGAGTCGCCAAGTTTTTGCAACAGTTACTTGAGAATCGTTCCCAAAAACGAAGGTGAGTTAACTTAAACATATGTACCTTCTTGTTCTAAAATTGATTTTCACTTAGGTATAGTGACGTTATCGGGGTTTCTGATGTTTTGGGGTTGGGTTTTTATTTCGACCACTACGATTGTGGCAGTATTAAAGAGAGAGAGGGAGGTGAAGGATAGCGACCATGAAACTATCGTCGAAAGAGATTTAAGGACGGCGTATACTTCGTTATTGGAAATTTTAAAATTAAAGCCTGTCCAGACTTTGGTGGTGATCTTATTGACGTGTAAAATGGGATTTTCCGCTACCGATAGTGTGATGACTTTGAAGCTAGTTGAAGCTGGGATTCCCAAAGAACGTTTGGGTTTGATGGCTGTTCCTTTGATTCCGTTACAGATCGCTTTGCCTCTCGTTGTATCAAAATATACTACCGGTAAGTTGCTTTATTTTTGTTATTGCTAAATAATTTTATTTCGTGTGTTTAACAATATTTTTTCTTCTCCTTCCCTAAAAAATAATCTATGAAATATTTACACCAATTTTTAGCATCATCTCTCATTCTTTCTGCTCGAATATTTTGTATTATTTTACTTTTTTGTTTTATTTCGATTTATTTTCTTTGCCGTTGAGTTTTCCTTATATTGTTTGTGTTTTCTTGGTTTTAGCGGAAATTTTGTTTTAATTATTAAATAAAAAATAAAATTTTAATAGGATTTTATTGACCTGACGTTATTAAAGTATAATTAACTTAAAACGCATTTTTTTCCTCTACTGAAATTTTAAATTATTTTCAAAATATCCAGAATTTAAATTAAAACTTACCACGACATTTTACTTGGCTTAAACTTTTGCATGACGCTACTGATTTGAAATTTTATAACTTGATTTTTCATTACTTGTTCGATTTTTTTTTAATAATTAAAAATTTTAGTGGCACACTTGCTATATATAGTAACAGGCTTTAGATAGTATTCTAATAGCATTGTTTATATACATACTAGTTAGTCAACCTTATGGACAAAATAGTTAACGGATTTTTGAACATTTTGGACAAAAGCGGTAGATGGCAGCACGGCGTTGATGTCCGTCTCGATTTAATATAAACTTTTATAGTTAGACTACTACATACAAGATGGCTCTCTTACGTGTCGGTAAAATATTATTTAATTGCAATAGTTACCAGTTGTGAAGTTGTAGGCAGATTGTAGGTGAGGCCCGGGAAAGGAGAGGGTGGATAGGCGATGACACTGTGATGACGGGCCACGCGATAATTCTCGTGTTTACATTGAAATGTTTGTTTTATTAGGAAGAATAAATATTTAGTTTGATAATATATAATCGTTATTTTTTTAACATTTTACTTTACTTTTTTTTAGTTTCTAATTTAATGTTATGCTCTATATATGTGTGTAGTTCTATTCTAATATTTTTTATTTGATTTACTTATGTTTACTATTGCATAATAGTAGAAATTCGTTTTTCATTATAAAATAAACATGTAGTTGGGAGTACAAATCGCCATTATATTTACATATATGCACCACGTTACTTATTAGATTTGTTTGTTTGTCTGAAAAGCAGTCCATGGAATTTTACGCGTTTGTTTGTATTTTAGAGCATGATTTGTGCGTGTTTGTTTGTTTAGAGCAAGCAAATCCAGATCACAAAGAGGATCCTCTTTCTGCTCGCGATCCGACGTCCGAGCAATTACGAGCAATTTGTGCAACATAACCTAATCGCACTAACATCGTGTTGGAAACTGTCGTTTGTAAATGTAATTCCGATTTTATACCTGTATCAAATATGCACGATATGGATAATATATATTACCAATGTGATTGATGTAAGAGAACGATCATTATATTTTAAAAACTTCACTTGGTAGGTACATAAATACTAGTACATGATGCATTTTTATTGTAGTCTAGATTCATTAGTTTGAAAAATTACTTTTACTTTTCCTATTCATAATAGCTGTGACAATAAGTAAATAATAAAATTAAGGTTATATTGCAATCGAGCTCGTTTGTATGTACCATCTTTGAATCCAACTCTGAGACGCTCTCAAGTTACTCTGATGACGTCAGTAGATACTGCTCCAAGCACACAAACAAACAAAGCTATTAAAAACAGCATACATGATGACGCGTTCGCGCTCTTTCTCTTGATTGGCTGAAAAGTTACGATGTAACCTTGTATATGCGGATGTTGCCCCCAAAGGTTACCTCGTAACTTTTCAGCCGCTCAAGAGAAAGAGCGCGAATTTGTCATCACGTATGGTGTTTTTAATAAGGAAAGTGGTGCATATATGTAAAAATAAATGGCGATTTGTACCCCCAAACTATATATTTTTATCATTATATAAAAAAACGAATTTCTATTATTATGTAATAGTAAACATAAGTAAATCAAGTAAAAAATGTTTTGTAAATATAAGAGAATATAAATTTCCCGCCTTTACACCAGTTGAAGTTAGCGACAGTATCGCTATACACGGGAGAAGCGAAGATAGCAATAGGAGAGAGGAGGAGAAGAAGGTTTTCGTATATACGTTCGAACGAAAAATCCGCGTTTTATTAAAATTTTAAATATAAAAAGGCCATCGAACTACAGATTATATATTATCAACTAAATACTTATTCTTCTTAATAAATAAACATTTTCTGATTATTATATAATCATAAATATAAGTAAATTAAGTTAACAAAACAACTTATTAATTTAAAAACTAAGAAAATAACAATTGAAAAGTAGATTTATGTTTTTTTTTCTCGGCAAATTTTCGTCCTTTAGATTTAAATTTCTCTTTTCAGTGATTTTTGTTTTAAGTTTAAATATTTTATTCTTAAAAGAAAAAACCTCAATTTAGAAAATTGTACAATTAATGTTTTGTCAACAAGAACGGTGCCTTGCAATTACTTTCAATTTCTTTATATTTATACAGAATACCTCAGAATTCTATCTTCTAATGTAAACAGACACGAGAATTATCGCGAGGTGCGTCATCACAGCGTCACATGCATCCACCCTCCCTTTTCCCCGGGCCACACAATTCGCCAATGTCAGTAAATCACCGGTAGGGATTCCGTCGTTTCCGCAGATAGATAAAACACAGAAATCTGTCTCTCACTCTGACCGAGATACCTGTTATATTTATCACGTTTTCAAATCAATTTACATTCGCCGATAGAGTGCACCACTTCCCTGAGCAATACTTTATTTTTTTCGAAAATGCATTACGTTGACTAACTAGATATATTTAAACAATGCTAATAGTAAATATATGTTATTTCTAATATTTTTTTTTTATTTTATATGTTTAATAATAATAATTATAAAGGAAAATCATACAACGACATAATCATACTCCATATTTTTTACTTATCCAACTTATCACGTTAGATTTCGCTCGTTTTCTCTTTATATTCAAACCATCTATCACTGCTGTGCGTCTTTTAAGATACCCCTTATTTATCGAAGTTTTGTATTCGTAGAATATCTTCCAACCCTTACTTTGTCTTGTGTTACTCGCTCCCTTCCTAATCTTCACGTCCAACATCTGTCCTCTCTTCATATCGTAAAAGTTCACTATTTTAATACCGGCAAAGATCTTATACAAGATGATTGGAGGAAACGTAGCTCCACCCAAACGTAGAACTAACACTTGTCCGCTAGCCCTGTCTAGGTATGCAGCTTTGTTGGATTTACGCGTTTCAAAACGAATTGCGGCTCTTGTGTGGAACATTTGTAGAGCTTCTCTTTCAGGATTTTGTATATCTTTTTATCTTTGTATCTCCGCCAAGCGTTCTGTATCAGTTTAGCCGCTTGAATGTGCCGATCTGATTGGTACTTATCTTGGAACAGAGATCTATAGTGGAATAGGTTTCGTCTAGATAAAAATCGTGATTCTCGTACAGTATGTAGAATATGGGGTCGTCCTTTTTGCCGATAAATATCCTTCCAAGTGAACAGATTCATGAGGTTTTTATTTTGAATTTGACAATGTAAAATTGGCAGTTGTAGAGTAATTGTCAGTTATTTTGACGTATTTTGGGAACAATTTTTTATACCAACTAAACAACAACAAAAAACGGTTGGGTTTAACGCGTGATGGGATATCTTCATTGAACCAAAAATTGATTCTCAAGCAATGAAAGAAATCGTTGTTCACGTGAAATAATGCATTAAAATTGTTCCAAAGAACGAGTTCATCAAATCAATGAAACAAATTTTGTGAAATGACGACAGAATTTATTAAATAATAATAATAAATAATTCATTGTATTAATGAAACCAAAATCATTGACTGTTGGATCAAGGAGACTAAAAGGGGTCCTTATAATTTGAGAAGTTTTGGTCTCATTAATTTATTTTGTTCTGTATGTGACGTTTGCCAATTCTCCTTCGCCGGGTATACAATGTTTTTTTTGGTAAATACACCAAATCACCTTTTTATAACCATGTTTGAGTGAAATAGAAGAAGCGCCATCTTTACAGCAATGGTTGTAACACATACCTATTGAAAGCTGCTACTATATGGATAGAAAACTTCACCATAATAATAGTGCTTAGATCACAGAACCTCTTTACAAAAGTGTGGGCTAGATTTGGAAAAAAAAAAGTAATTTGAACATAATATTAACATTAAATTAACTACAATTGTAGTTAGCGTAATCCTTATTTCTTAATAATATTCACTTTGTTAATTGAAGAGTACTTAATTGTTTAAATGAAATTAATGGATTTGTTAAATTAATAAACTAGAAGTAACAAAATAATATGATCGCTTTTTATGCCAATTATTTTCATAATTTTTGCAATATCTCTAAAATAAACGAGATTTAGGGTGTGTTTATTGGTTTCATTAACGACAATACGTAAATCTCGGGAGATGTTGGTAGTTAGTGGATATAATTATTACTGCCATGTTAAAAGACCGATGTCCGTCTTAACACTAGCTTTTTTGCGTCAGAAACAGCAATTCGTAAATTTTGAGGTATGTCGAAGATCTTGGCAGACCAATGTCCTTCTTAACATTTGCGGAAATTAGTTAATTAATTATTAATTCGATCCGTGAACTAGTGTTCGAGTACTATAAAGTTCCACATCCATATAAAAATTTCTCGTTCATAACTTTTTCATACTATATCTAAAATATTGTAAAGCATTGCACAATATTTTCTAGAAGATTGTGCTACAATATTTTCTGACATTTTTATTGTTTTTTTTGTAATTGTGGCATACAACACTGCGAAATTTTTAAACAGCGACGATTGTTGTTTAAAAATTTCGCGCAATAGTAAAAATTCTTGCTACTACTTACAATTCTTACTCCAACAGCGAAGTGATTACAATGCGGATTTTTCTCTGTGTGGTAGCTTGATGATTGGGTCAATGAAATATATTATTGTTGTAACGAACACCAATTTTGTTTTAAGAACATTATTTGGTTTAGTAAATGAGCGCGAGTTATCAATTTTATGTATGCAGTCCAGTAGAAAAACGAAGAAAGGCATCGATACAATGAATATTACTTATTGATATGCTAATAGTAAATGGTTAAAAAAATTTGCCAGGCAATCAAATTTAAATTTCCCGCAATTATTTTTAGTAACTTCAACGTTGACACATGAAGTTACTAACAATTTTGTATTACATTAATAGTTATTTTAATACCTTTATGTTGAAGTTACTGAAAATAATCGTGGGAAATTTAAATTTTGTTGTCTGGGTAACTTCCTTTTTGAATAAAATTCTTGCGTTAGTGACCTTATTTTAAAACATTCAAGTTGAAATCACGAAACAAGCGGAACAAAGTTTTGTACTAAATAAAATTAACGAGACATGAATGGGTTGGTTTTTTTTGCGTGATTGCTTTTGAATAATTTCTATGTTTTTAGATGTTATTAGTGGTAATGACAAGTATTTTTTTTTGCTCTGTCTCGAATGGAAGTCGTTTGAAACCGCTTTACGAAATGTCAGAGAGTAGGAAAGAGCGCGCCGCTTTAAAATTAGAAACAGACATATAACCGTGTTTTCCACCACATGCTTAACGCCCAATACACGCATCGGTGCGTATTGCAAGGTCATTTTATGCATAATATAAGATCCCTATACTAAAATTATTTGTCGACTGCGGTATATAATAATAATATGCTATGTTTATGAAATAAGTGGCGACATCTCTTGAACAGCAGCGTAAACTGTAATAATATTAGTTTCAACTATTCACGTACAGATGGCTTCTATGATTAATTACTGTGTGCTGCAGCGACATCTATCGGTGGTAAACTCTCTCATTGTAGAAATTTATTTATGAACTTCATTTACCGTGTGATGTACTGATGTACCGTATAATAGAAAACGTGTTTATTTTTTTTATTATTTTACTATGAAAATCTTTTTTACGCAGTCGTATCTACTAAAAAAAATCACGAAAAAAGAAATATGATCCTATATATATCTTTTTCCGATTGAACGTTCCTGAAGGTACTAATCTTGGCCCTTTTTTGTTTCTTCGTTAAAAATCCCCTATATTTCGTCTAACAGTATTTTTTTTGCCTATAATTTTAAATCATGACACACAGATGTAAAATTAGTACTATATGATATATACAAGCTGTCCTATCGAATTAGCTCATTAGATTTTTCCAAGAACTTCTAGTAAGAATTTGAATTTTGCAGAGTAGTCAAGGCCTACTGTGATCTACGGCATCATTTGCATAAAACTAAGATATTTGCAATTTTTGACGATTTTTTCGTATAAAATTAAATAGTTAATGGTTTATTAGATATTTGGTTGTTCCAATAATAATGTAAAAATACAAGGACGTAAAAGTATTTAGTGTTATAGCAATATCACTGAATCACATACAGGACAGCCAAAAAACGCATTTCCAATGTGGATTATTTTTAAACTATATATTTATTATTGCCTACAATTTTAAATCATTGACTCTATAAGATTGAACGAATCATCCCAAAGATATTTAATAAACGAATAAAAGTGGGCTAAGATTAGTACCTCGAGGAACCCAAAATGAAAGAAGGCTCGAATTATATAGGGTTATAAATCCTTTTGTGTGGATTTCCACAATCAAATAATAAAAAAAGGTATATTATATAGGCTGTCTCACCGAAGTGGTTTATTACAATTTTTTGAACTTGTAGCAGGAATTTTGAAACTTGCAGCGTAGTCATGGTTCACTGTGACCTACTAAAGCTGTAGTCAATAAAAATATATTTGAAGGTTAGATAAGAGTAATAAAACTCGTTCTTTCGTTCATTTAATATTTATTATATGATTACCAGTTTCGGCTTTTTAAAAAAGCCATCTTCAGATCAACGTCAGAAAAGGTAAAATTGTCGATTATCAAAATAGAAAACACCAAAGATGAAAATAAATTAAGCGGACACCAACAATTATACATATACATAAATTAAATATAAAATTTAAGTATAAGAAAAAACTTTTCACACAGAATGACAATGATACAAATGATTCAAACAATGAAAACCGTGTCTAATGTATTTATTGTAAACTCAACTGAATATAAAAATATATTTTATTTAACAAGTTTAAATCATATGACACTTACACGAAAATTTAAATTGATGTGACATTGTTAAGGAATTCACCAATAAGCTCCAAAAATCAGAAAGAAGAAAGAAATTTCACCATTAAAAGATCTCTTATAGGGTGACTTTTGATTATGAATTTACATTTTCTGATCATTATCTTAACATTTACAATATGAGATCTTCTAAATTCTTTTGTTTTTCCACCTCAATTGAGTGCTTAATGAATTCAAACCAACAGTTTTACATTACAGGTCCAAGACCGATGGATATCTTTGTCAAAGCCATTCCATTTCGACTGTTATTCGGCTTCATTGCCGCGTTTTTAGTTTGGATTACACCGATTATAGTACCTGATGCCTCAGTCGGGCTGCCGTTTCTGTATTATGTACTTTTATTGTTTAGTTATGCTTTGCATCAGGTAAGTTTTTTTGTTTTTTTGTTAGTATAAATAGCAATCAACATTCAGTTTCTTTTTAGATCTGTGTTTATTGCATGTTCGTTTCAATCATGGCCTTCTTCGCTAGGATAAGTGATCCGTTAGTCGGAGGGACCTACATGACCTTATTGAACACCCTGTCGAATTTAGGTGGGAATTGGCCGGCTACAGTCGCCCTCTGGTTAGTCGATCCCCTAACTTGGAAGGAGTGCATCGGTGGGGTGGAAAATGAGAGCAATTTCTGTCGGGATTCTCTCGAACAAGAAGTAAGTTGCATTATAACATTGTTTAAATATATCTAGTTAGTCAACGTAATGCATTTTCGGAAAAATAAAGTATTGCTCAGGGAAGTGGTGCACTCTATCGGTGAATGTAAATTGATTTGAAATCGTGATAAATATAACAGGTATGTCGTCCAGAGTGAGAGACAGATTTCTGTGTTTTATCATCTGGGGAGCGACGGAATCCGTATCGGTGATTTTACTGGCATTGGCGATTGTGTGGCCCGGGAGAAAAGGGAGGTGGATGCATGTGACGCTGTGGATGCACGCACCTCGCGATAATTCTACGTGTTTGTTTACATTAGAAGATTAGAATTCTGAGTATTCTGTTATAAATATAAAGAATTGAAAGTATATTTGCAAGGCACGTTCTTGTTGACAAACATTAATTGAACAATTTTCTAAATTGAAGTTTTTTTTCTTTTAAGAATAAAATATTTAAACTTAAAACAAAAATCACTGAAAAGAGAAAAGTTAAATCTAAAAGGACGAAAATTTGCCGAGAAAAAAGAAAACATAAATCTACTTACCAATTTTTATTTTCTTAGTTTTTAAATTAATAAGTTGTTTTGTTAACTTAATTTACTTATGCTTATGATTATATAATAATCAGAAAATGTTTGTTTTATTAAAAGAATAAGTATTTAGTTTGATAATATATAATCTGTAGTTCGATGGCCTTTTTATATTTAAAATTTTAATCAAACGCGGATTTTTCGTTCGAACGTATATACGAAAACCTTCTTCTCCTCCTCTCTCCTATTGCTCTCCTCGCTTCTCCCGTGTATAGCGGTACTATCGCTAACTTCAGCTGGTGTAAAGGCGGGAAATTTGAAATTTAAAATGTAGCCTACTATAAATCGTTATTTTTTTTTTACATGTATGTACCATTTTACTTTACTTTTTGACTTTTTCTTAGTTCTAATTTAATGTATAGGTACTCTATGTATATAGTTTTCTTATATTCACAAAACATTTTTTATTTGATTTACTTATGTTTACTATTACATAATAATAGAAATTCGTTTTTTATATATGATAAAATATGTAGTTTGGGGGTACAAATCGCCATTTAATTTTACATATATGCACCACTTTACTTATTAAAAACACCATAAATGATGACGCATTCGCGCTCTTTCTCTTGAGCGGCTGAAAAGTTACGAGGTAACCTTTGGGGGCATCATCTGTATATACAAGGTTACATCGTAACTTTTCAGCCAATCAAGAGAAAGAGCGCGATGCGTCATCAGGTATGCTGTTTTTAATAGCTTTGTTTATTTGTGTGCTTGGAGCAGTATCTACTGACGTCATCAGAGTAACTTGAGAGCGTCTCAGAGTTGGATTTAAAGATGGTACAAACAAACGAGCTCGATTGCAATATATACTTAATTTTATTATCTACTATTGTCAAATTGTCAGCTATAATGAATAGAAAAGTAAAAGTATTTTTTCAAACTAATGAATGTAGACTACAATAAAATGCATCATATACTAGTATTTATGTACCTATCAGTGAAGTTTTTTAAAATATAATGATCGTTCTTTACATCAATCTCATTGGTATCATTATATTATCCATATCGTGCATATTTGATGCAGTATAAATCGATTACATTTACAAACGACAGTTTACAAACACGATGTTAGTGCGATTAGGTTATGTTGCACAAATTGCTCGTAATTGCTCGGACGTCGGATCGCGAGCAGAAAGAGGAACCTCTTTCTGATCTGGATTTTGCTTGCTCTAAACAAACAACACGCCACGAATCATCATCTAAAATACAAACAAAACGCGTAAAATCCTTGTATCTGCTAGATCAGCCAAACAAACAACCTTATTGCAATTGAATAATATTTTGCGGACGCGTAAGAGGGCCATCTTGTAGTTCGTAGTCTAACTATAAAACTTATATTTAAATCGAGATGATTTTGTCCATAAGGTTGACTAACTAGTATGTATATAAACAATGATTATAATCTTTTTTGATACATCTCATTTTTATCTACTTTAATTCTACAGCTGTGTGTAAGCAAAGGTGGAAAATGCTCAACCCAATTAGACGGCTATTATGTGGAGACACTAATTTGTGCCGCAGTAGGTTTTACGTGGCTGATATGGGCTAAGCCGAAGATAAAACGGATCCAATCATACACAGATACCGACTGGAAATTGTCTAAAAGGAATAGGTAGTGATGGCTGTTTAATTTTCTAGGACTGTCCTTTTAGTCAATTCAAAGCAGTGATTATATACAGTTTCTTAATATTCCTTCGAATAAACTGACAATATAAAAGCTGAAATAATTTATTTAACTGCGGAACTGGATTCCCTAGTATTCGTTGTTGGATTTTCCTCTGTTCGATGTACAATTAGATAATCGTGGGTTATTACATATTTTCGTACTGTTTGTAAGTTTCTTTTTTATATATTTATATGACAAACGTGTTTGTTTTCGTCCTTAATTTATGTATTGTAAGGTAATTTTGTTATTAGGTGTGTATATAAATATAGGGAGAGAATATTTATAGAGAGTTGATTGATTATTATTGTGAGAAGAGAGCAAAATATTCTGTTGAAAACATGTTTTTTAAATAAATAAAGATTGTGATTTTTTTAATTGTGTTTGCTTACTTTTATTATTCTTGTTTTTACTGTATGCTTTGATCATATATACTTTATTGATTTATAGATCCATTTAGGTTAACTTCAGGATTTTTGATCAATTAAGGTACGTATGCAGAAATGGTCCTTTCAAAATACAAAAATGCTAGGATAGTAATCAGTGTTATTTCTGGGTTAAATTTATTTGTGATGGAATTATGTTAAAAAGATAATAGAATGACCTATGTGCCTCTTCATGTGTATGTTTATCATAATTGTTATCATTTCACTAATTATTTATTATTATTATTGCTAATTATTGTTATTTATAATGCGACACCACTGGTACAATTGCAATATAATCTATCTATCTATCTATCTTTTCTCTCTATTGTAGTGTAAATTTATAAATGTATATGATTAAAAAAAACTTTAAAACATTAATTAGAAAAACTGAAACAATTATTCATAATAGGGCGTCTATAAAATTACTGTCTACCTTAAGACAAACGCAAAAAATAGAATTTTCAAAAAAGTAATAATCTTATTTATCTATACATAACCCAGCGCCATCTATGTATCAGCAATTAAAAATAAAGCATCCCTAAAGTTTTCACTATTGTTCAAGAGATGGCCTAATTTTTATCTATTCTTAATATAATTAGAAATAAAATAAAAGTATCAAACATGATAATAGTATAAAAATATATTTTAATTTAAGTATAGATTAATCTAAATTTTTATTTCTAAAACTCACAACGAATAATTTTTAAGAAAAACTTAAACACATTTTCACTTTTTGAAATTAAAATATGTAACGTCATCTTAAATTTAGATGTGCTAATTTAATTGCGATATTTATAATTGGTAAATTTATTTCATTTCATAAATTTAATTGAGTAGCAAAACTTATGGGGAAAAAGAAACTTTTGCAGTTATAAATTCAGCTGTTCTATTACAGATATCTGTACCTATTGAATATTACAATTGTAATTGGGGATTTGTATATTAGAACATAGATGTCGCAAATAAATCATGTTTCAACAAAGCTTTTGCCTTTCATCAATAGATGGCGCTGCATATTTTACGAGTAAAATAAAAAATATAAGGTGTAAATGTCGTTTTACACCTAGCTATTTATTGGCTAATTAAAGTTGTTACGTGTATAACACGGATTCAATCCGTGTTTTACACAATTTAATAATGTCGATCTAATATTGGTTCCTAAAATCTATTTGTTTTTCGCAAATGTAATATAACCTAATTATCAAAATTTTTCACTTGTATATGATTAATAATCATATACAAGTTTATTACTAATAATCTATTATTTAGATACAAATAATGCAGCGCCATCTGTGTATCAGCAATTAAAACTAAAACACCTCTGAAGTTTTCACAATTGTTCAAGAGATGGCCTAATCTTTATCGATTCATAATATAATTAGAAACAAAATAAAAGTATCAAACATGATAATAATATAAAAATATATTTTAATTTAAATATAGATTAAACTGAATTTTTATTTCTAAAACTCACCAACGAATAATTTAAAAAAAAAAACTTAAACACGTTTTCACTTTTGAAATTAAAATATGTAGCGTCATCTTAAATTTAGATGTACTAATTTAATTGCGATATTTACTAATGTAAATTAAGTTTTATTAATAATAATTATCAAATTAATTTACCAGAAATACCTGGTAAATTTATTTTATTTCATAAATTTAATTCAGTAGCGAAAACATACCGGGGAAAAAAAATTTGCAGTTGTAAGTTCAGCTGTTCTATTACAGATATCTGTACCCATTGAATGCAAAAGACTACAACAAATTTCTGTAATAAAGGATCTTTATATTAGATGTCGCAAATAAATCATGTTTCAATAAAGTTTCTATCTTTCATCAATAGATGGCGCTGCATATTTCTAGAATAAAATAAAAAATGTAAGATCCAATATTGCTTACTGACATCTATGTATTTTTCGCAAATATAACGTGATAATCAACATTTTTCACTTTTATGTGATTTACAAATCAATTATTACTTATTTTGTGTACATACATGCATGTTATTGTGATAAGTAAGCATAAAATAAGGTATGTTCTTCTGAATGATATTCCACAACGAGGAATTAAGAAAATAAAAAATATAATAGCTCTTCATTTAAAAACCGACAAGCCAATATATCAAAATTGAATGTTTCGAAATAAAGGGTTATGTGAACAGATTTCTATCTCTTGTTTACGCTAAATACAAAAAAAGCTAGTGTTTTCGAAAACCCCTTATCATTTCACAGTATTTTACATCACATTTCCAGAAACTATGAAAATTGGAAAGGCCTGCATATTCTTAAATTTATTATTTTTAATTTTCAGAGAAATCTGGTTCGATGACATCACTGCTAAAACTGATACGATACTGTAATTGAGTATAAATCCAAATACTAGGCTCCCTTCCATATTTATGCAGATTCTCTTCTTATACATAGTTCTTATAGCAATCGTTATACTACATAACTAATAATCTGGATTTTCAGGAGCAATTTGTGCTACATCCTTCAACATTGTTTGCATTTATCACATTACATTACTTTAATTTTCATGTTCTTCAAACACCTCTTCTCTGATCGAACAACACAAATTCACATTCAAATTTCTTCACGGCTTTATGAATTGTTTGTTAACTAGTTGATAATCTGTACATTCTGAACGACAAGTTTCGCATACTTATCTTATGTCTTTCCACTATTTCTTTTCTACTCTGAATCCTCCCAATTTAACAAAATCTGTGATTTGAATGAAGAATAATTGTCAAATTTTTACACGTTACATATTTGATGGAAATTGTAATTGTCAAATACATGGCGCCATCTCATGACTAATAATAAAAATTTTAAGTAATAGAATTTTGAATTACCTTACGGCGACATCTATATCTGATTAGCAGATTCTCTCATTGCAGAAACCTATTTGTTCTTATAAGGGGGCGTAATTATTTTTTTGAATTAACCTTATGACATATATTGCATCAAAATAAACAATATTAGAAGTTAAATAATAGCAGGAATTTTTGTAAACTTTTATCTTATTTAGGCATTTATTAGTGATTTTCTATATTATTAATGATTATCCGGCGACATCTGTATTTCAGTAGTGAAATATGTATCTTATTGCAGGAACTTCTTTTCTGGTAAAAATATAAAATAATCATTTCACATTCATTGTTCAATATTTTGTAGGAAATAAATAGTTTTTTATTTATGCAATGATACAAATTTCCATTAAATTTTGGTTTAAGTAAGCTATTGAATAAATCTTTAGATTACCCTATATTTTCTTACTGGCTATCCAGTGACATCTGTATTTCAGCAGTAGAATCTGCCAGTGCAGAAATCTACCTTTCTGGCTAATAGATTTATAATAAATGTTTAATTTAAAGACCGATTTCTTTATGAGAAAATGTATTATATTTCTGCTTTTTGCAAATTATTATATATCTTTCTTTCATACATTTTTGCAGAAATCATTAAAAATACTTAAGGAAATTTGAATTTTTTTACAAAAATAATAAATGACTATTGATCCCATACACCTATTTTTATACATATATGTATAAAACAACTACTTAAAGCTGTTACAAAAAAAAAAAAACGAATGAAGATAGAAGTCAAATTCTATATTATGGAAGGGATTTTTAAGAAAAAAATCACATATTGTTATGTACAAATTCATTTTATTTATTAAACAAGTGCATTCAGATCTAATCGTGGAAAGAATACGACAAAAAGTACAACTCTGTATAATTCCCAAAACTAGGCTTACAGCACTCTATCACAAGCTTAAATATATTATTCTATATAAAAAAAATCGTTCATCATTCCTACATACTACCAATCAGAGGTATAAGCGTGAATCTCAATTAATTTTTCAACATTTACCCTACTGATGATAGTTAGATAGGACTAAATAAATGTATCTTCATCGATTCATTTTAGGTAGTTAAGGTAAGGTAATAAGATATATTATGCAAATATATAATAATATATAATTATTATAAAAATAGTATTCGCGATTTTTTATTATATCTCTTTTTTTTTCTTTTACACTTTTCACATCAATCAGACATCTTTCCTCTACGAATATTATTTTAAATCAATCTGTTTTCATCTTTTTTATATTATTTTCGACATCTCTATTACAATATATATATTATAATAATTATTACAATAGTAATTCTATCATCACATTTATTTTTATACCATTGAAACATGGAAATCTTAAATATTATTGTTACAATATAATAAAATATTGGGAAAGGTGAGGTCAGAGGGAAGGTAAAAAGTTAGAAAATTTTTTAATGTGGTCATGGATTAATTTTTTAAATTGAAGAGGGAAAAACGCACTTTGTAATTTTTATATAATTAATTTCGTCTTAATTATTAGAAACACTGCGAAATAATATTGTTTTAGGAACTCCCCAATATGTTACTTGGTCACTCGTAATTGTTTAAATAAATCTTATTTACGAAAGTTTGGAAGAACGACAAATCATTTGGAATTTTAACGAAAAATTTTGCCAAATTATTATAATGGTGTTCATGATCATTTGGGCAGTATTGTAGTGTATATAAATCCTCTATTTAAAATGAAACAACTTAGTGTTAGCAAAACAGTTATTTTTTTTTAAAGAATCATCCCCTCTCACAATGTCACTTTACAGATTTTTTTCGGTTAATTAATTTTTTAAGAAGTACCAACCTTTGCAAAGCAAAAATTAAAATAAAATAACTATTTTTTATTTTCAATTCAATATGAATACATACATTGTAGGCCAAAAGTTTAAAATAGAAACAAAAAAAATACAATTAAATAAATAGCTCCAAGAAAATAAGAGAAGGATCACAAAATTCCATGTTCGTATTATTTTCTTTTTAACTATGTTTTGAAGTTAAAAAGAAAATAATACGAACATGGAAATTTTGTGGGCAACCAAATTTAAATTTCCCCACATTAATTTTTAGTAACTTCAACATAAAGGTATTAAAATCAATAACTATTAATATAATACAAAATCGTAGGTAATTTCATGATTCAACGTTGAAATTATTAAAAATAATTGTGGGAAATTTAAATTTTTTTGCCTAGAGTTGATCATTTTAACTCAAAAATTAAAAAAAAAAGTATTTATATCCTAACAAATTAAGGTGTTTCACTTTTAAATAGGGCATCTGTTGTATAGACAGTGTTCAATATGTGCGATGCTTAAAAATATGCTTACTGAATTTCTCTTTTCAACAAATAAGAATAAAAAAAAATAATAGAAAAAAAAAACATTTATTATAACATTTTTTTTGAGAGAACAAAGATTTTCTTCCTATAAACATGAAAAAAAAGTGCGCTAGGAATTCACATGAAATAAATAAATTAGTGGTAGATTACATATCAAGCCCGGTTTACATTATCCCGATAGAAACGCATAGTGCGTACCGGACTTTACATCATTACACATATAAAATTCTACTTTTTTTTATTTATAATTGTTATTATAAATAGAGTAAAATTTGTTTTATTCGCGTATCTATTTTTAATATTAAAATTGTATTTTCCGTTAAAAAAATAACTTGGCCTTTCATTTTGTACAATAAGTCTTTTTCGTTTTGTTATATAATTACTAATTATATTTTATAATAAAACAAATTTTACAAAATTGCAACAAAAAAAAAAGAAGATGCTACTACACAAATTGTATAATCAATAGTGTTTAGTCTATTTACAACATAGTGTTATCAAATATTACATGTAGTAGTGGTTAGGTTGTTAGGTACCAAGAAAATTCGATTTTTCTCGTTAAAAATCTGTTTTTGTGCTAACATTTACAAATACGATTGTTTACTTTAAGTAACTCTACTGGATTTTTATTTATTATTACACATATACAACAATTATATTTCCGTATGTATCTTTTTAGGAAGGAATAAATTATTAAATTACACAAATAATAAATCAAGTTAAAATTATTTTACTTTTACATTCGAGCAGGGGAACTTCACGTCAGTATATCATTTTTTTTTTAATCGAATGAGATCACCTGATTGGTGGAAGGAGGTCACTTAGAGCCAATCACGTTCCACTACTCAGAATATTCATACATAAACATATAACCTCACATAAAATGACAGCTAGACGTTTAATTGTCAAAATTTTAAAGAGAAAAACTACCACGATTTCATTCATACATTTCTAATAATAATAATATAACTATAATCGTTTATAATCTGCTAATTTATACATATACAGGATGTTTCAAAATCACATATTGGTGATGAAATTTATTATACAGGGGTAATTCACGCAATAATTGTGCCCAAAATACGTCATGTTCAAAAAGCTTCACTTTTGGGATGTATGGTTATTTTTTAAAATTAATTTTAGATTACACAAGGTGTTCAAGAAGCCTTAAACGTAACAAAATTATGTTGTTTTTTTTTAGATATATATAAATTGGAGTCTGCTATGTATTAATATTGCATTTTTGGATTCTTCAATCAAAATAAGTGTCTGTTTTAATACGATTTATAATATCTAAGCCTAAAAGTTTTTTAAATAATTTGAATTTTGTGGAAATCTACTAACCTAATTTTCATGTTGCAAATACTTAAGAAGTATTTCAGTTTTGTAAGCGAAATTTACAGTGTAATAGACCGCATTTTATAACCAAATTATATTAAACTTACACACCTTATACAGGGTGTGCAAGAATTAAAACGAATTATTTGGCGTTTTTTTTAAATATCGCTCGATAGGTAATTAAAAAGTGGTATTTTAATGCAAATTAATGAAGTTATAACCACTTAAAGTTCTCATTTGACTAGTTTTGATTTTTATAACACCCTGTATAAAATGACAAAATTATTATAATTAGGATACAAAATATAGTGTATTGTTACACTTCAATGCAAGTTTCCCCCACCCTCATTTAATTTAAGCATTTAAAACATGAAAATTAGATTAAATTTTCACAAAATTCAAATTATTTAAAAAAGCCTTAAGGTTTTTAAGTTATACAAACCTTAAAAGTGACGCTTATTTTGATCGAAAAATACAAAAATGCAATAATAATAGGAAGCACCATTTAAAAAAAAACACAACTTTGATACCTTGGAGGCTTTTGGAACACTCTGTGTATATGAAAATAATTTTCACCCCCATATATCTCAAAATTCAAACTTTTTAAAGTCACGTATTCTGTGAATAACCCCATATATTACCTGACGAATCTCATTTGCGAAAATTCGTCCTGAATTTCTTTAAAAATTGTCACACTCTGTACATATAATAATTAGGGAAAAATAATAATATTTCTATAATTGACATTAGAAACTAAATATGAAATTTGGCATTGTAACATCTTGATTCAAACAGAAAAACAAAGAACTACTACATTATATAAATTTATTATAAATTAGTTAATTATATTTTATATGAGTGTGTTAAAACGAAAAAAAAAAAAGAATTAAAAATATTCAGGTTTAATATACTTAAAATGTTCCTCCACATACATATTATACAAATAACAATGAACTATACAAGAAGCACGCAACAAAATTTGATAATAATATTACAATAAAATGGTTATATAATTATAAATCGATGTATCCATGTTAAGATATGGATAGTTATTTAAATATTAAATAAAAATAAGTTATGTTTAAGCCGTTTTTACTTTTTCTTTTTGTAATTTGAAGCGAAAAGATGTAATTTCTTTACGTTAACATGTTCGTTACAGACCGTCGAAAACATACAGGGTGTTCAAAATATTTTCGAATTTTTTTAAAATCAAAAATTATGATAGCAGAATCGATTTTGATTGAAAATACATGAAAAAAAATAATTATGTAATTATTAAGAGAGAATTGCTAAAAAGGATTAATGAATAAACAATATACATATATACAGTGTGTTTTAAAATGTTGCTTATCAATGGGTGATTTATTTCTCAAAAAAATTAATAAATAGTTCTGCTTTGTATAAAACTCAAAATGCATTAAAGACATTTTGAAAATATAAAGTTTCTTTTAAGAAAAATAAAAATGTAATTTTTCAGTAAGTTCATTAATTTAATTCATTAGATATACATAATTTTTAAGTTGAAAAAAGGGAAAAAAGCAAAAAAACAAAATCCCAGTAAATTTAAATTTCCCGCAATTATATTTAGTAACTTCAACTTAGAGGCATTCAAATAACTATTAATGTAATACAAAATCGTAAGTAACTTCGTTTTAGTGTTGACGTTACTAAAATAATTGAGGGAAATTTGAATTTGGTTTACTGAGATAGAATATGGAATTAATTATGTTTTATTTCTGATTCATCTTTTCAATTTTTTTAAATTCTAAGATTCATTTAATATACAATTTTTTGAAGTGCCCATCGGTGGAAAGTTAAAATAAACTTAAAATGATTTGGATTTTTATTCCAAAATATCCGAAAAAACCACGATGCCCGATTAAAATTACTAATATAACGAACATTTTTGAATTTTAAGGATTCGCGCCAAAAACGAGGGCGTGACCCAATTTAACGTTTACCACACTAAGGGTGACATTTTGTTAATTTTTCGACATCTCCGTAAAACGAGACCCACAATATTTAGTGCGTAAATAAACATTAAAAAATTTGCACCCAACGTGGGGCCCCAACTTTTTTAACGTTAAAAAGTTGGCGCCCAACGTGGGCTGCATTTTTTTAACGTTTTTTTACGCACTAAACGTATACACAAACATTATTTATTTACTTATCTAGCGGTAACAAACATACATGAGGTCTTGTTTTACTGAGATTTTTCAAAGAACTAACAAAATATCATCCCGCGCGGTAAACATTAAGTTAGGTCACGCCCCCATTTAGGGAATCTTTTAAATTAAAAAAAATGTCTGTTATACTACATATTTCTTCTCTTTCTAAGATTTTTTCAAGGCTCCTTATTGCTTATGCTTAAATAAACGAAATTCAATGAATATTTTCAATCAAAAGTATGAAAAAAAATATTAAAAAAACATTTTATACATTCACATTTAGGTTAAAGATGATTTTAAATAACATCTCTTGGCCATTCCTATAATCAAAATGTTATTAAAGCATTGCGAGTTTTAATCGAAGTGACATTTTTACTTTTTTTTTTTACAAATTAATAATAATAAAAAACCATTTGTAGCTATTTTTTTGGTACGCACTATATATGTATATTATATATAATCAACAGCAGGTAGCATTCCAATAAGGCACTGGTAGATTTGAGACCCAAAGTGGGACATCTTACTAGATCACCTTTCACGCTATTTTATTTATACAAAGATAATATGAATAATTGGCCTATAACGAATGTGTTAATTAAACGTAGTCAATTGAAAAAAAAACCTTTTTGGAAAAAAATATTTTTTTTTTATTAATTATTCACAGGTAACAATTTTTTTGTCCTGAAATCGTAAAATTGGCAAGATAAAAAAAGATTATTATTTAACAATATGAGATCAAAAAAAAAAAAACAAAAAAAAATATTTGTACTTTGCTTTCTCTATAACTGAAGGAGTCGGATGAGAGGGGGCACCACTCGCCAACACTTTACCTTATTACCTTAATTATTTAACGATTAAAAAAATCATTTAATTCTCTCATATATCTTGTTTTTTTTTTTATGTTTAAAGGGGGCACATGGATGATTTATGATCGTTTAAAAAAAAAGGAAATTATTTTATATATGCATAATTAATGATGATGTGAAAACCAAAGAGCCCAATAGCGCCCCAAAATTAATATACAGGGTGTTAATAATTTTGTGTCAATTTGCTTTTAATGTAGTGTGTATGATTTTCTAACACCCTGTATATCATTCTATCATAAAGAACACCGGAACAAAAATAAATAAATTAATTATTAAAAAAAAAAAAAATAGAATAGCGTTATTCTAAGGAGCAATATGCCCAAAACTTAAAAAAATAAATGACAGCTTTTTTTTAGTAAAAGACAGACATATACATATACACATACAGACTAACAAAAACTATACAGAGTGTTTTTTTTTTAATTCATCTGGCGAAGTATGTAAATAACCTAATTTTAATTAATTTAATCATTAATAGTAATAAATTAATAATATACAGAGACGAACAACAAATAAAATTAAAAAAAAAATTAAAAATGATGAGAAATTTTGTTTTTCTTTTTACAGGAAAGCATACTGTAATAATAATATAAATATTTTATGGAGATGACTTTATGCTTTTGGTAGTCGGACAAGAGGGGCACCTTTTCATAAATACGTTGATTCCCCTGGAAATACACCAAATGTTAAACCCAAAATAAACAAAATTTGTGATTAAAAATTAAGAAAAAAAAAATCAAAATAATTTTCGATAGGTAGCACACACAACAACATCGAGACACTTTTTTTAAAAAAACAAAAAACAATCAAACAGCAAAGCACATAATAGAAGAAATTAGACACAATAAAAGGATAAGCAGGGGGAGAAAGATGAACTGTACCACAAAATTAGAAAAAAAATCGAAAAAATACAGCGGGTCAAGGGGGCACGCTAAATACTTAGAAACAAACAAATTTCTACAAAAAAATTTCGCGAGAAAAAAATTGCAAAAAAAAATAATGAGAAAGAGAAGCTTTTGGATTAAAAAAGAAGAGAAAATTTTCTTTAGTGTTTGTCATATACAATTTTTCATTCCGATAAATAAAAATTTTATTATTGATAATTCAAATAAAATAATCAACATTATTTTTTAAGAATTTAGTTTCTTGATTTTAATATATTTTTAATATAATAAAAATTAGTTTCACAATTTATTTATAATTTCCGAGAAATTTTTGATGTAGTTTTGAACGCAGCTGTATTTTTTTGTAACTTAAAAAAAAGTGCCCTCTTAAATAGAAAATTAAATTAAAAAAATTTAAATCGAAAAGCTTCCCTCTGCAAATTATTTCGGCACTTGTTAGCTAAAATTAGTAACCAACATAAAAAGACAACAAACTACTACCTCCTACGCACATTTAGAAAATAAAAAAGAAAAGACACAAGAAGGGGGCGGTCATGCAATAAAAAAACAAGAAGTAGCAAACACATAAAAAAATATTGAAAATTTGTTTCCATTTGATTTACCTTTATATCTATATGATTCCACTCCAAAACTTTTGTCGGATCTTTTTTTTTTAGATTATATTATTTATTTTTTATTTTGGATAAGAGAAAAGAAATGAAAATAACTTTAAATTTGTTTCCATACAATAATTGTTTCTTTATTCACGATAAAAAATTACAAATTACAACGTTTTGTTATTTGTACTGTTTATTTATAATCTCTCCCTTTAGTTAAAAATATTATCATTAGTTTTGGTTTCTTTTTTTAATTATTATTTCTGGGATTGTATTTTTGATTTTTTTTTTATTTGTAAGTAATAAATAAAATATTATTTTTCTAGTTTAGTTTTAGGAACTAAAAAAATTAGACATTTAGTTTAAAAGTACAATAAAACCCCTGAATCAAAATAAAATTAAATTAAATAAATATAAAGACTTTTAATATTGATGTAAAACTACATGTAATATAGAAGACAACTACAATGAACTATAATATTTTATTACAATATTTCCTCGTTCTTTTTATCTTAATTTTATATATCTACTGCAGCCTTTTCTCAAACTTTCATTCATTTCACATAATTGACATTATCGAATTCAATTCCTTACACACTCTGAAGTTAGTCACGTACGCTTGAAACTTATCGAAGTGAACATTAATCAAATATAATACTAGTATACATATGGTCAAAGACGTATAGTTCCGCTGGCGTACTATAGAGCGGCGCCACTGTAGCTTCTTCGCGGTGGCAGTTAAAAAGCGGCGGGGCAAGAGACGTACGAAAATAAGCAGTGGACCAAGCGAACTATGTATGTACTTGATATGGAAGCACTTGAGTATTACAGCTGTGGGTAATTCAGAAATCTATTCCTATTGGCAAAATTCAAATTTCCCGCCATAATTTTCCAGTAACTTAAAACATTCAAGTCTGAATTACCAGCGATTTTCTATTACAATACAATCTTGACCAGTAACTATAAATAATCGCGGCAAATATGAATTCTACCCCCTTGGCATATAAATAAGTGGATGGTCTGAGGATCGGATGCTAGGTGTTAGTTCTGCGGTTTATATTTATCCAAGTTATTTTACAGAATGAATGAATGTATGTTTGGAGAGTTGTTCTTTGTGAATCCATCTATTATACTTTATCGCTATTTAATTAATAACGTACTAAACAGAGATACACTATAATGATTTTTATTGGTGATTTATAAAAATTCCAAATTTTATGATTTATTATAAAAAGTCTGCACTTGTACTTGGTTGCATACCTATAAAATTTTCTTGTATTATGTCTCATTTCCAAAAGCAATCTAAGATTTTCTAAAAGCAGCGAACGAAAAAAAAATGAAAATCTTTCCTAGAAATAAATGCGGGAAATTTGAATTCTGCTTATTTGCTCCTTTTTTCTATTTTTTATCATTTTTTTTGTTACAAATATATAGTTTGACAGTTCTAACCATTATAAGATATGTACAATCATATAATATCCAACAATTATATTTTCTATATTGATTCTACAAACAACGAAACAGAAAAAGTTCAAGAGCGACAAAAGCTTATGTCTAATGCTAGCGTACTTGTACACTTTGATAAAAACAAAATTGAGGAAAATACCTTAAAAGTGCAAACAGATAATAATAATGTTGCATATTTTTTTTTTTGTAAAGATCCCTCCCAGTAAACCAAATTCAAATTTTACGCAGTTATTTTCAGTAACTTCAACCTTAAAACTTGAAGTGACCTACGATTTTGTTTACATTAATGGTTATTTGAATACCTTTAAGTTGAAGTTACTCAATATAATTGCGGAAGATTTGAATTTTGTTTACTGGGCTGCGATTGAAACTTGTACTGTAATGTTTTCAGTTACATTTTAAGCAAAATGATAAAAAAAAAATTTTGTTCGATACGCAATCGACTATCCTATGAAAACAGTAAACAATAATTTTGGAAACATATATGAGCTTATGTTTTTCAAACATCATGATATTCCTGAGATTGAATTTAAAAAAAAAAAAGAAAAATTTATAGATTTTATAGATACACTTTTTTAATGTTTTCTGATATTTTCATTTCAGTTTTTTAGCAAGATAATATTCTTTCGCTGTTAACTGCAGATATATTGACAAGAATTAGCAAAAAAAAAAACATAAATTTATATATCAAGAAACAAAGATTATTTTAAATGTCCACTAGTCCACTAAAAGCAAAAATATTTTATCACCGCAAATAAATCAACAGTGGTAAATAAGATATAATATCTGCTATGAAAAAGTTAATAGGTATTTGACGAAATAAATAAAAGCAAATATTCCGTGCGTAGCTTCGCTTTAACACAAAAATATGTTTTAATTTCATTATAAAACGAATATTAATCCATTGAGCCGATATGTGTGTTTTGGTTTTTGTTTTATTTACTAAACTATTACTTGTTTTGACTACTTTAATATTCATTTCTTAATAATTTTGCGAAATGACAATTCATTTATGAATGCTCTACCTTTTCGCTGCGCGCGCAGTTAAACCACTTTCACGTTTGTGCAACGGAAAATTCCACTTACGTTTAATCACGTCAGATCATGTTTAATATTTGTTTGGTCGTACACTTTTCTAAAATCAGCCTAGCTGGGACATCTATAGTACGCCAGCGGAACTATTCTTTGCCCGTATATACAGTGAGGTCGTAAATGGTCCCCCCCTCCTGATAACTTTTGAATGGTATGAGATAGAGCAATGAAACAAAAACCAAGTGAAATTAGAGATAATTTGTGATTTTTTGCCTATAGAGATGCGCACAGTGCTTCTGATGTAAAATAGAGGGCGTAGCTATCTTTAAAATTTTAAATAGGAAGTAATTTGATTTAGAAGCTCATTTGGAAGATATTTCCATTACTTTTATGGCAATGCAAACAGTTTTACGATTTTCGAAATTTTTACCAACTTATCCAAGATTAATAATTGGAGTACTTACGCTACTTTTTCTATAGCCTGTATACTAAAAACTAAATCTTTAGTAATTTAACTTAAGAAATTTTTTAAAAAAATTCTGCATAAACACGTGTCGTTCTAGTTGTCCTCTATAGTACATATTCACTTTCAATTTCCTAAAAACGCAGGAGTTCCATTGCGTATATGTATATCATGTTTCTACTTAAATATGAGGCAACAAGCAAATCTTATTACTTAATGATTTTGCAAAAAGGTTACGTAATATAAAAGCTGGCGGTTTTCTAGGAAATTATTATTTAATATTTGAAATTAAAGATGATACTAAATAGTTCCCTAGTAGCAAAATTCACTTTTTGAGAAAATGGAATAAAAGTTCTAAAAACAGCGTTCGAAAAGTCCTATTTCGAGGTTATGTGCGAGGCGTTTTTGACGGATGTGGTAGCAATGATGCAATGATGTGGAAGGAAAAGTTATTTTTAAGAACGCTTAATGCCATTTTTAACAACCATAATATGTATAACACAATTAGAAATGTAAGTGAGATGTCAGTTGTGTTTGAGCAATAATGAGATGCAGTTTGATTTGACAAATTTCTGTTATTTTGAATTTCCTAATAGCAAAATTTATATTTCCCACAATTATTCCTAGTAACTCCAACAGAAAGACATTGAAATAATTAGTAATCTAATACAAAATCATTGGTAATTTCGTGTTTCAATGTTGAAATTACTAAAAATAATTGTGGGAAAGTTAAATTTTGCTACTAGGGTTATCATTACTTTCTTTAAAAAAAAAGACAACAGGTAGGTTTATTTATAAGAATAACTTGTACTTTTCTTTTCAATTTTTTTTTTTTATTAAATTAACGTGGGACTGGTTTCGTACCTATAAGTACATCTTCAGGCCTGTTAGGAGTTAATTGCAATATTGAGAATGGCTGCAATTGTACTATATTGGTATGTTTTATAAAAACAGGTAAATTATATAAATCAATTAATATAAAACATAAGACGATCGGAATTAATTAAAGTAGTTATACAATTAAATATTCATCAGTGAATTTTTTATAAAAATTTTAAAAGTATAAAAATTGTGGTAATGATAAAATAGAATTAGCTACTTGGGATCGTTACTTCATACAGAGTGTCTCACAGCGAAACCGTTCATGAGAAGTTTATGGGGTTTTAGCGAAAATAAACATTTGAAAATTCAGAATTAGATATAATCGATTATATTCTCTTTAAGTAAAATATTTTCAGCGTTTCCGGTTATACCGGAAGTTAGCATCTACTTTACTATTTTAAATTGAACACCCTGTGTATTTTTATATTTTTAAAAATTTGAATTTACCTATTTTTAAGCTTTATAAATAACTTTACTTTTTGTAATTTGATCTGGCCATTCTAGTTATTTCATTTTTTCTAAAAAAAAAAAAAATTGCTCTAACCAGACATTTGTTCAAAAAATCAAAGAACACTTGATTCCTGGGTTGTCAATCTAGGATCCAGAATACGCTATCTTTTAAGGTTTTTATTTTATTATTATTAATAATCTTGAAAGCTTTTACACAGTTATGAAAACTTGGACAAATGCCATTTTTTCAGTTCTCATCTTGCTTTCAAAAATTGAGAATATCTTTTTTTTTCCAGCAGGGAGGAAAGTGGACACTTTGAGGGAGAAAAGTTGTACTTTTCCTCCCTAGGGCGAAAAGTAAGTGACATTGACATGATGAAACTGTACATCTTATAATATGTGACATTATTGATAGATGACATTAGTACATTCGACCCAGTCAATGGGTCAATTTATGAGATAATTGCTAAATTATTAGTTATTAAATTTCAATTAAAGTATTATTAAACATTTTATTTAAAACGACGCTAACTTGACAGTTCTCAAAAAATATTTGACAGATTAAGTCTACTATCTGTCATGTCACTCACAGGTGTGTCTTTATTATTTTTAGACATTTAGTTAAAATTGGACTAGCTGGCTCGCTTTCGGCTCGATTTGTAATATTTGCCCGCGGCCTGCAATAACACTTTCCTCACGTGATTTGAATACTATTTTTTTGCCAGCTTAATCTGTTGAATATTTTTTGAGAACTGTCAAGTTAGCGTAGTTTTAAAAGTGTTTGATAATAGTTAAAGTTGTACTTGGAGGAGTTGTACTTTTCCTCCTTGGAAGGAGGAAAAGTACAACTCCTCCAAGGAGGAAAAGTACAACTTTTCCCCCTGTTGGGAAAAATATACTATTTTTAATGGACATTTTTGATATATCTTGAAAGGTAGGGGTAGTTTATATAAAATGTAACTTTACATTTTCTCAATTAACACCCAAACTAGTAATTTCAAATCAATACTTTGAATGTAAAACATTATGTTTATGTTAAGAAAAGCATCAACTTTTATTCCACCTAATTTTGCTCGTAAAATCAAAATTACACGAAATATGTGCCTCATACTTAAGTAGGCTTTCGTAATTCTAATATTTTAATTTGAATTCAATATCATCTTTAACGCAGTGGTTACCACTATTAATATCGTTATGTCATCTCCTGTATACTTCACACAATTAATTGTACATTTTTACAATTATGTATTTATTATTATTTTTTCTTCGAATCAATCAAAGGCAAAATCATAATTGGATGTATTGCTATTTCCATTCGTAAATTATTTATTTAATTATATTTTAAACGGCATATTTCGGCTTGAAATGAGAAAACGATGGTTTTAAGGTTTCTACTATATAGATAATTTTAAAACCCAATGAGAATCCAATCCCATTTCAACTGACTTCAACATACATTAAATCGTCATTATTTAATTTTTAATAAGTCAAAACGAAACGAAAGAAGAACTAGAACAAGTATACACTATTAAATGGAGAGAGAGAGAAATAAAAAGAAAACGACTACATATATATCTTTTTTTTTATCATCAAGCTGTGAGTAGTTCAGAGTGTTGGTCGCTAGATGTAGCGGACGTGGTAGTTAGTTGTAATGTCAAGTCAGATTCTGATAGTAGTCTATAGCCAAACGCCCTGGGATCCACATTATCCAATTCTAAGACTATAGGAGGTGTCGGGAAAGAGAGAGAGAAAAAAAAACTATGTTAGTTCCTCGATTAGTCATGCTTTTATACTGAAGAAGAAAAGGTATAAGAAAGGAATATTAATACACGTCAAAAAGTCACTGTTCAATCTTTAATACACGCACGGAACTTATCTTACGTCGAAGAAAATAAACAAAATAGAATTCACATGCATGCATTTTATTTCGGTAAAACATGAAATTTAATTGTGACTCTTTGACAAGAAATAGGTAAGAGATTGATATCAAAGGAGGTATATTATATGATTTTAGTTCTACGTGTAGATTGTGTCACAATCAAGATTAAATAAATCCTTGATTACAATTAATAATTTTAATTTCGGAAAAAATCTTTTAAAATTCTTTTTTTTTTATTTTATAAAATTCAGCCCTGCATAACCTAAAAAATATTTTTAATTATACAGAGCGATCCTGAGTTAGGTGAAAACACACTTATTCCGTTATTTTAAAAGGAACACCTTTATGCAGTAACTAACCAGCATAATTGTCGCAATTTTTTTTTTTAACATTAAAATATACATAGTAGAGGAAACTGGTCTAAAATGGCATACTAGGGTAAGACGACACAGCACAAAATATTACGTTTCCAAATTAATAGCGCCATCTAAACTGCCTCAACATTAAGCTGGTTTTACACTTGTCAATATTTTCATCAATTTCTACATTTTAAAATTGATCAATTTGTAGTTCTTGAACTAGAACTTGTTGCCGTTTTATACTTGTCAATAAATATTAGGATCTTCATAGAGATCAATATCTATTTCTTAAAATAGAACTTGCTGCTGCTGTATTACATTTGTCAATTAATAGAACTTGAAATCGGGAATATTAGAATCAGTTAGTTTCTTTTGAAACGATCGGGGTGGTAGCGCTCTGCCCCAACAGGGATATTATTATTTCTTGGAATGATGTTGCATACTTAAAACAAAGGCGGGTAAAGGTTTGAGGTTAAGCATTATCTGTCTCGAAGATTTCTTCGAAGGATTTAAGGTGGATTTCTTGATCAGAGATACACATACACATCTGTATTGGTATAACCATTGTTTAAATATATCTAGTTAGTCAACGTAATGCATTTTCGGAAAAATAAAGTATTGCTCAAGGAAGTGGTGCACTCTATCGGTGAATGTAAATTGATTTGAAAACGTGATAAATATAACAGGTATCTCAGTCAGAGTGAGAGACAGATTTCTGTGTTTTATCCATCTGCGGAAACGACGAATCCGTATCGGTGATTTACTGGTATTTGGCGAATTCTGTGGCCCGGGAAAAGAGGGTGGGTGTGCATGTGACGCCTGTGATGACGCACCTTGCGATAATTCTCGTGTTTGTTTACATTAGAAGATTGGAATTCTGAGGTATTCTGTTATAAATATAAAGAAATTGAAAGTATATTGCAAGGCACGTTCTTGTTGACAAAACATTAATTGAACAATTTTCTAAATTGAGGTTTTTTCTTTTTAAGAATAAAATATTTAAACTTAAAACAAAAATCACTGAAAAGAGAAAAGTTAAATCTAAAGGACGAAAATTTGCCGAGAAAAAAAAAAACATAAATCTACTTCTCAATTTTATTTTCTTAGTTTTTAAATTAATAAGTTGTTTTGTTAACTTAATTTACTTATGTTTATGATTATATAATAATCAGAAAATGTTTGTTTTATTAAGAAGAATAAGTATTTAGTTTGATAATATATAATCTGTAGTTCGATGGCTTTTTTATATTTTAAAATTTTTAAAAAACGCGGTTTTTTCGTTCGAACGTATATACGAAAACCTTCTTCTCCTCCTCTCTCCTATTGCTATCTTCGCTTCTCCCGTGTATAGCCGTACTGTCGCTAACTTCAACTGGTGTAAAGGCGGGAAATTTATATAGTTTTTCTTATATTTACAAAACATTTTTTACTTGATTTACTTATGTTTACTATTACATAATAATAGAAATTCGTTTTTTATATAATGATAAAAATATGTAGTTTGGGGGTACAAATCGCCATTTATTTTTACATATGTGCACTTTACTTATTAAAAACACCATACATGATGACACATTCGCTCTCTTTCTCTTGAGCGGCTGAAAAGTTACGAGGTAACCTTTAGGGGCAACATCTGTATATACAAGGTTACATCGTAACTTTTCAGCCAATCAAGAGAAAGAGCGCGAACGCGTCATCATGTATGCTGTTTTTAATAGCTTTGTTTGTTTGTGTGCTTGGAGCAATATCTACTGACGTCATCAGAGTAACTTGAGAGCGTCTCAGAGTTGGATTTAAAGATGGTACAAACAAACGCGCTCGATTGCAATATAACCTTAATTTTATTATTTACTTACTGTCACAGCTATTATGAATAGGAAAAGTAAAAGTAATTTTTTCAAACTAATGAATCTAGACTACAATAAAAATGCATCATATACTAGATATTTAAGTACCTACCAAGTGAAGTTTTTAAAATATAATGATCTCTTTTACATCAATCACATGTGTATCATTATATTATCCATATCGTGCATATTTGATGCAGGTATAAATCGAATTACATTTACAAACGACAGTTTACAACACGGTGTTAGCCCGATTAGGTTATGTTGCACAAATTGCTCGTAATTGCTCGGACGTTGGATCGCGAGCAAAAAGAGGAACCTCTTTGTGATCTGGATTTGCTTGCTCTAAAGAAACAAACACACACAAATCATGCTCGAAAATACAAACCAAACGCGTAAAATTCCATGGATCTGCTTTAGATCAGACAACAAAACAAACCTAATAAGTAACGTGGTACATATATGTAAATATAAATGGCGATTTGTACTCCCAAAACTACATGTTTTTTTATAATGAAAAACGAATTTCTACTACTATGCAATAGTAAACATAAGTAAATCAAATAAAAAATATTAGAATAGAACTACACACATATATAGCATAACATTAAATTAGAAACTAAGAAAAAGTAGAGTAAAATGGCAAAAAAAAATAACGATTATATATTATCAAACTAAATATTTATTCTTCCTAATAAAACAAGCATTTCAATGTAAATACGAGAATTATCGCGTGGCACGTCATCACAGCGTCATCGCCTATCCACCCTCTCCTTTCCCCGGGCCTCACCTACAATCTGCTACAACTTACGAGGTAACTATTGCAATTAAATAATATTTTACCGACACGTAAGAGACCCATCTTGTATGTAGTAGTCTAACTATAAAGTTATATTTAAATCGAGACGACATCAACGGCGTGCTCCATCTACCGCTTTTGTCCAAAATGTTCAAAAACTCCGTTAACTATTTTGTCCATAAGGTGACTTAATCTAGTATGTATAAAAGCAAATGGTATAACTGAAAAACGTAAGATCCGTATCTGACCGCGAATTCCACTATTATTCACACTAACGGGTAGACCACGACTTGCTGAGTCCCAAAAGGACATTCATTTTTTTCGGAAATGAAAAGAAAGTAGTGAAAATTGTGTTTGAAAAGTGCTATTTCCAGGTTATGGTCGACGCGATTTTGACGTTTATTAGGTGTGGTCACACTGCGGCAGCAGTGAAATTTACTAAATGTAACCAAAAAGTGTTCATTATAGCCACAGAAAAAAGATATTATATTCCAAAACTTTTTTTTTAGCAGCTTTATGCCCACCACTTTTTGCGTAAATAATGCCCATTTGCCCTTTAATAACATATATTAATTTGAAAATTGTAGGAGGGGTATAATGCGTCCATATAAAGAGAAGGTGTCATACCTCATCATAATTTTGAACACACGAATACTGTTTAACACTGATTAGTAAACAAAGCATATTTAATGTACAACAGGTATTTTTAACTAACAATTATAAAATGTATCTTTGTTATTAAAAAAAGAAACAGCAAAATAAGAATTTACTGCAATTTCAACAGTTGTGGTTCAACAGTTCTTTTCGTTCTTACTATCTACGTGTTAGTTTCGTTTCCTTTTTGTTTAATCTACATTTTCATGTTTATTTCTTTAAATTATGAAGTACATAATATTAATCTGAGTCAATTATTTCACGAGTACCAATTACGGAAATTCCTACAGAATTGAAGATAATTTGATGCAAAAATAGAACAGGTTCTAAGTATGTTGGTTTCAAGTTCTTGAAATCAATCAATTTCTTGACAGATGTAAAATAGTTGGATATTATCTTAAGCTTGAACAGAACTTAAACTAGAAATTGAACTTAAAATCGAACTAGAAGTTGACAAGTGTAAAACCATTATTGACATCAAGTCCTCCAAGTCCTAGTTATTGATCTAGAAATTGACAAGTGTAAAACCAGCTTTAGCTAGTTTGACAGTTGACTAAGCTACTCTAGGCGCTGTCAACGGAAACGGCCATATTTGTTTTTAGTTTTCCATTAAGTGAATTTCACTGCTGATAAATCTTTTTCAACGGTTCTGAAATTTTCAATGTAAAGTCCCACACGTAAGTCTAATCTCCAATAAATTTAAATTTTTTCGACTTTGCAATGATATATCGATTTTGAAGTTTTGGGGTTAGGCACAGTTGGCTATGATCTCTTTAAAAAAAAATAATTTCATCTACGCCGTACTTCCGATTACATCGAAACTCATGGCCAAACATTGATATTTTAAATAGAAACTTACATTTTTTTTCAGTGTATTTTTAGGTTCTACTAGGAATTTTAAAGCCAATTTTATAAAACATCTACTAATGCTCATTAAATTCGAGTATCAATCACTAAGTACTCGATTTCTTAGTTAGTTTCGAATGCGTATTCGATTTCACAAGGACAGCCCGCTAAATGTTAAACTCAAATTTGATATCCGGTTTATTAGTTGATACTGGGGACCTCTCGCAGCACTTCTATAAAATATTAACCATAGATGACGAAACGCTAATTTTTTAGAGTACAATATGATTAACCTAAGTACCTAAATACCCAACTAGCAGCTTAGAGCGTAGTGGTGAAACACCTAGCGTGTAATCCGTGTACAAAAGAAGGTTTAACTAACATAGACTGCTGGTAATATTGCTGGTATTATTATAGATATAATGCCAATAAATTGATATTATTATTATTATTAATTAGGTATATATGAAAGTAAATATCAGTAATTAGTAACATTTTAGTTTATTTTAAAAATAGTATAAAAAATCCGCTTCATAAAACCATTTCGTCGCACTCAACAAAAGTGCGTTTTATGTATCTTGTGTTTTAATATACTACTCCTGTAAGAATTCGAAATTCCATTCGGGGTATAATACAAAGCATTTAAATTCATTTTATTAATAAGTGATGATAACTATTGTCGTATTTGCTGGAGCAGCGTCTACTCCACAGGAAATGATAGTCCATTTTGTTTAAAGTCGCGCGTAATTAATATAATACGGTATTTATTTTAAATTTTATCTGCTTGCTTTGTCTATTGTATGTTACAATTGCTGATCAGCGAATCCCACATTACTTTGTAGAAGGGCGCTTTAAAGTGCAGAAAAATAACGCCAACCACCATTCTTGCGCCCTCTTGTAAAGAGAGGCGGAACGAGTATAGCGGTGTGCACTGACGTCATAACTAAAGTTCATAAAATGCAAATTTTTGTAAACATATTTAAGAAAAAAATAAAAATCACAATTTTTCCAAATATTGTTTCATTGAATTACATATTTTCATTTTTTTCGCTTTTACCAGCTCAAGCTATAGTACTATTTCCAAATTTGGTTGATACTCAAATAGTTTTGTCAATTTTTGCATAATTAACATAGCGAAAACTGAAAAGTACGATTTCAGTGTTAGACAAGAAACAGAACGACATGTATGTCTAACAAGTATGCATTTTTAGAGTTTCATTTCTTAGTTGTTCATTACTACTAGTTATTGCTTAAATGTTTTTGCTTATTAAGTATTCCTATCATTAGCTAAAAATACTGGTTATTTATTTCTACTGAGTTTTGTAATTTCGAAACCTAAATAAATACTTCGTGCGTGCAATAAACATTGTGATGCTTAGATTGTTAGTGTTATCAGTTTTGGACTACCGATTTCACTTTAACGCAGAAAACAAAAAAAGATATGACAATTTTCAATAAAAGTAATGTCTGCTAAGTGGTTTAGAGAGAAAATGTTTGTAAAATTTTATTTATTCCTACTAGATACAGTCCCTTGAAACAATTGTCACACTGAAAACGTACTTTTCAGTTTTCGCTATGTTAATTATGCAAAAATTGACAAAATTGTTTGAGTATCAATCAAATTTGAAAATAGTACTGCAGTTGAGCTCCTAAGAGCGAAAAAAAAAATGGAAATTCAAAGAGACAATATTTGGAAAAATTGTAATTTTTTTTTAAATATGTTTATAAAAATTTGCGTACAGCCTCAAAATTGAATTCTAAGCAATTTTTTCAAATATTTTTTTAGATATCATGTCATCTAACCTCACTTTTTGCAGATTCACGGCTTATTTTTTAAATTTACCGCCATACTAGTGGTCATGTGACGTGTGTCAAAATAGATTTTGGGGTTCCTAGACATGCACAACGTATCCCCCAAAAAAAGTTTTAGTATATTTTAACATGCCGACTGTATGAAATATAAAACTATATTAGACTCTAACGTCTGACCATTTATGGCTAATATTTACAAAAGTATTTCGAGAGCTTCTCAATATAAATTGACAAAACCAGAACCAAATCTGAGTTTAACATTTGGCGGACTCTCCTTATTAGATACAATACCTCGTACTTATAAAACTTACTTTTTAGCTTTAGCTGTCAGTTAGTTATGCAGAAACATTTGTAAATTTCGTTTTGTCCAAAATGAAAAAAAATAGAGCTGTAATCAAAGATTCATTCTTCGCTAGGACAGTCTGTACTACAATTTCGTTGGAAAAAAAATAAATAAATACACGTGACGATGTATTTGAAAGTAATACACCGTATTATTGGTTGAATATTTGCCCAGATATTTTATCCTTTCAATTTAAAAATAAATAATTATTAATTTGATTTTCATAAAATCGTAATATCTGATCTATATTCTAAAAAATATCTGAAAAAGCTCTAAATACGTATGATATTTTAAAATAATAAAAAAAAATTTACTAATAACAACTTCTTTCAATAATCGTAACATGTATTTTCTCAACTTATTCATACACACAAAACCGTTCATCAATCTGCATGCCTCCTTTATCGTTTACTTTAAGTTTTAAGAGATACACGTGCAATAAAAATACCTCCCCTTTTTGTCCGACAGATGGAAGCACATTACAGCGAACGAAAATAGGATAGGTGAACATTTTACATAATATACAGGGTGTATACAAAGTGATGATGCATTTCACGCCATACACTCTAAAAAACGTCAAAATTAGCAAACACGATGCAAAGAAATCTAGTAATAATAATGATGATACAGAAAACTAATAAGAAAAGACATTTAATGGTACAGGAGAAATGACGGAAGAGGCATTTAATAATAAAAACTATGTTATTAAATGGATTTAATAATAATAATAATAAAAATAATAAAAAAATCTAAAATCACTACTGGTGTGCACGACAAAACATTACATATATTTAATATATTATTATAAGGTACGCGAAGTTCATTTGTTATACTTTTACAAGGCCAAATTTTCTTTCAACTAAATAATTCTCAAGAGATTACTAAAAAAATTACACCAACAGCAGTAATCATAACAACAATATACAATAAATACTAAAATCGATATTATAAAATTAAAAAAAAAAAATACGGGCCTACGAAGAAATATTAATTAAAAATATTATACACACTTGAAAGGGGAGAGGGGGGGCACGTCATTAGAATAATAATTATTCTTTTATTTTATATCGATCAAGAAATTGATTTTTTTTCAAACAAACAATAATTCAATCACGAATAACGATTGATAATTACAAATTAATCGTGAAGAAGGACTAATAAATACACATTATTCGCGATTAATGTAACAATTTTAACATTAAATTGAGCCACCAGCTAACTGATAAAGAAATTTTTTTACGAGATGGCTTTCATTTGTTAACCTCTGAAATTAGTTATATCCGTTTTACAATTAACATGTTAACTTTTCTAAAGATTTTAAAGGTAAAATCAGTGCTTACTGGAGGAACATCTATTATTAAACATCGCACATGCTAATACCACAATTTTTTTTAAAATAAATACGTCAGTTAGAGTTCTATTACTTAGAGCGATCGTTAGAAGCTTGAATAAATATTGCCACGACGGTAATGAAGTCTAAGTAAGCACTGAAATTTACAAATAATTTGAGGAGCACCTCTAAAATTCGGTATAATGAATGCGCCTGAAGAAAATCAACTTTGTGCCCATATCACGTGTCATTTTTAGTGAACAATCCTGTTTCATCTACTTTACACCTTTATTCACCCTTCTTTTGAAATTAAAAGGCGTTGCACGTTTTTAAACTGTGGAAATAAATAAATCTGGTTCGTTTTTATTCTTTCGAAAAAAAAAATGTTTTTTTTTTGTCTGTTTAGGAATTTATGATTTTTTTGTTTATTTTTTTTTAATGCCAGAAAAATTAGCAAAAAAAATATTTATTCAAAATAGAAATTAAAATAAAACAAATTGAAGTATTGAAGAGATACCTTTCGTTTTTTGATCAATGAAAAATGATTTTGTGAAATAACAATAATTCATTTAATTAACACACAAATAATTGAATAACAATTAAAAAAAGCAGTAATCAACATCTTTTTTAGGTGAATCAGTGGCTATTTTTTTTTACATTGTTTCATTTTTAAATTAATTAAAATAAACTTATTTGAATTTTACAATACAAAGCCCAGAAGAATATTGTTGAATTTTTTTTATATATTTTAATTTTTCTTGGACCAATGTTTTTTAATCTAATCATTTAGGACCTGCGGGTAAAAGATAAAAGTAATTTTGAGATAAAAATTGAATCAAAAAGAAAAAAATAAAAAAAAACAAAAATTTCATATTCCCACCCCAATTATTTTATATTAATTTTTGCTTTGGAAAGAAAGTATTTTTTCCTATTTTCCTGTATTACTAAAAAAAAATAATTTTAAAAATCGAAAAATAAAAACCATATTTATTTTCTCACATTTTTGAAAGGTGTAAAATACCCCCTATTTTCAAAATAATAATAAAAACAAATATATAACATTAAAATCCCCACTAGAAATATCCAAAAAAAATTTCCCGTAATTTGAAATTGTGTATATAACTTTTTTTTTTTATTATTTTGAAAATAACAGGTATTTTACACCTTTCAAAAATGTGAGAAAATAAATATGGTTTGTTTTTACTTTTCGATTTTTTTTTAATTAATTTTTCTCTTTTGAAATACAGGAAAATAGGAAGAAATACTTTCTTTCCAAAGCAAAAATTAAATTAAAATAATTGGGGTGGGAATATGAAGTTTTTGTTATTATTTTTTTTCTTTTTGATTCAATTTTTATCTCAAAATTACTTTTCAATCTTATTTAAACAGATTTTTTTATCATTTACGATCTGCGAGTAAAACATTAATGATTGATAATTACAAACTATTCAGTTGAGGAATAATGAATAAATACACAATTTAAAATTAAAAAAAAATTGCTGAAAATTTCTTGAGGTAATTGGCTATTAGTGCGGGATTTTTGTTTTGAAAATAAGAGGCATTTACGCCTTCCTAAAAATGTGAGAAATTAAATTTGGTAAATTTTTTTTTTTGTTTTTTAATTTTTTTAAAATACAACAAAAAAATTTATATTTTTTACAAGCAAAATTAAATAAAGTTAAAGTTTTAATTTTTTTTATTTTAATTTTTATTTCAAAATTACTTTTTAACTTTAATTCAAACAGATTTTTGTTCATTTAGGCTCTGCGGGTACAAGATTAATGATTGATAATTATAAGCTGTTCATGAATAAGGAAAATACACAATTCCAAATTTGTTTGAGTTGGTTATTAATGTATTTTTTTTTTTTAAAATAGGCATTTACGCCTGATTTTTGTTGTATTAATTTTTTCTTTTTTTTGTTTAATTTTTTTTTAATTTATTTTTTTAAATATATAGGAAAATAATAAAAAAATATTCTTTTTCAAATTAAAAATTAGAATAAATTGGGGTGAGCTTTTCTTTGTTCAATTTTTATTAAAAAATTACTTTTTAATCTCATTTAAACAGATCTGCGAGTAAAAGATTTAATAATCGATGATTACAAATTACTCACAAATAATAAATAAATATAAAATTGTTGGATATTTCCTCTGTTGGTTGTTTCTTTTTTTTTGAAAATAAGAGACGTTTATACTCCATAAATGTGAGAAAACACATATTGTATGTATTTGTTTAATTTTTTATTTTTTAAATTTTTTGTATATATAGGAAAACAACAAAAAATACTATTTACCAAAGCAAAAATAAAAAAAAATCGGAGTGGGAACAATAAAATTTTCTTTTTTTTTTATTTTTTTTGATTCAATTTTTATTCATTTCAAAATCACTTATTTTTATCATTTATGATCTACGGGTGTAAAACATTGCTGATTACAAATTATTCACGAATAATGAATACACAATTTAAATTAAAAAAAAAAAAAATGCTGACTGTATCTTCTGGCGATTATTAATATAATATACTTTCTTTAAAAATAAGAGGCATTTACACCTTCTTAAAAATATGAGAAAATAAATATCGTTCTCATTTGCTTTATTTTTTAATTTTATTTTTTTTTTTGTTTAAATTTTCGTTTTATTATTATTTTTTTTTTAAAGATAGATAGGAACAAAACAAAAATACTTTTTTCCAAATAAAATAAATTAGTGTGGGGATATGAAGTTTTCTTTTTTATTATTTTTTTTTTAAGTAGAAAACAAACTTAAAATTTTCCTTATATAATCAAATTTAGAATGCACTATCTCGAGTAGTTACACTACTTTAACGATAGATGTCGCTTTTTTAATATGTAATTTAAAGCAATTCTCTATAGATGTCGCTCGTTGGATGATAATAATAAATGTATACTAATGACGTGCTTACCCCTGCCCCTTCCCCTCCTGATTAAACCCACTATCTCTCAGATATTCTACTCTTTTTTCTTTTTTCCTTTTTAAGGAAACCACTTCCAACCAACCAACATCCACACGCATCGAAACGCAAAAACCTTCCTTCAAAATGTTAGTTCTTTCTCATTTTCTACTGTACAGAGGATTGGTTGCGCTCGTAGTGGCCGATCAGCGAGTTATTATCACCGCATTCATCGTCAAGGACACTAACAGCGGTACATCTCTGTGCAGCAGTGACACTCCGAGCAACACAATGCATCATAGTGGACTCACCGCTGTCCCATTCGTCCTCATCGTCCGCTGTGTCGTCTTCCGTAGTGTCCGCTTCGGAACTTTCGCTCGGCGTGGTGTTGAGGGTATCGGGGGCCACCGATTGCTTAACGGGCGGTTGCTTCGGCGGCGTGGCCATCCAGGTCTTCGTCTGTTGCGGTACTCGTCGAAAAATCACCGTCACCTAGGATACAGATTTGAGATGATTTATATGGTCTATCGTGTGAAGAAAAAAGAAAAAAAAACTGGGATTTTGGACTCGAAAGGCTTTTTTCACGACGAGCGAAATTGAATTGATGTTATACAGTACGATCAATCAGTGGCGGCTCCTCTTAAAGGTTTGAAAATAATTATAATATATATAATTTGAACTCAATAGAATAATAAATAATAATAACACTATGTAACAATTTCTATTAATTTTTTTTTGGTTTGTAACTGTTATTCCTATTTTCTTATGTCAGAAAAGTATAAAACAGTTGCTTATTCCCCACAAACTTTCCTTTTGTGACAAAGACAATGTATTTTAAAATTTAACAAAGCAAACCCAAACGAGAAGTACATATTATGTTCTCTTCGACGTGGAATACGGGAACTAAAGGCATCAGTGCCGGGAGTAATTCATATACGATAGGATGACAGTAAATATGTCTGTCCAAAGTTGACAAGTATCTGCATTTTCGGCTTTAGATTTGTTTTTTCGTATTTTTGGAAAACAAAAAAAAATATCACAACGAAATGTCTCAACCACTTCACCTGCTTTGATATTTTTGCTATATTGTTCAGGCGCTATTTAAATTTTTACAGATCCATGTTCCAACGTCCTCCACTCAAAACGTTACACTCCTAAGTTGATATAATAACTCGTCCCCACGATTTCAGCAGCTCAAAACGTGTGTATATGTACTTCTCATTTCACTATACTATTTTTCTAATTAGATGATGGCTTCAAGAGGTTGCAAACTGAAGGCATACGCGTTTTGCTATGTTTGTGATCAGTTTATTAAGACAAGAGGATGGTATGGGGGAGAAAGGATCCATGAGATTTGCAATTCCAAGCACTTGGCGGGAACCCACTGACCACTGAAGCAACTGCTACTTTTGCATTGTGGACCCTTCCAAGCGCCGTACTGGCAAAAATGCACTTGATGATAGTGTATCCGGATCTTCCTTCATCCATGGCCCCAGTATGTACACAGCCCTCAGCTTCCATTACCTACTCCTCCTAAGATAGATCAGGCGTCTTCAATTCAGCTAGCAGCGAGTCGGAGTGTGAAGAAAAATATTGTAGAATCAGATGACATGAGACAATGTAGAACGACTTAGTTAGAGATCTTGGACTCTCCAAGTCCAATGCTGAGATTTTGACTCTAGCTGAAGTAGTGGAACTTGCTGGATGAAACTGTGCGAGTCGTAGATCAGAGAAAGCGTCACCAAACTTTTTCCAGATTTCTCACCTATCTAGATGGGCTCTGCTTTTGCCACGATGTGACTGGGCTATTTGAGGCAATTGGATTTGCCTATAATCCAAATGAGTGCGTCTCTTCATTGACAAGCTCTTTAAGAAGCCTCAGAGCAGTACTGGCGCATAATGGTAATAACTTTCCATCTCTTCTCCTGGGTCATTCAGTGGACCTCAAAGAGGATATTAACATTTCAAGATCTTGTCATTGCTTATGGAGTTGCAAGGTGGTTTCACCAAGATTCCATGTTATTTGTCTTTGGGACAGCAGGAACACAATGCACATTACAATAACGCGACTGGCCACAGAGGACCAGAGTTTTCTATAGGGAAAACAATATCAAATGAGAGCCCCTGTACACCCTCATAAGGTGCTGATGCCACACTGCACATCAAGTTGGGGCTTATAAAACAATTTGCGAAAGCTCTAGGTACGAGTCAGCAGCCATGAAACACCTTGAAAATATTTCCTAAGCTATCTGGGACGAAGGTTAAAGCCGGTGTCTTCGTAGGACCTCAAATTAAGAAGATTATCGACTGCGATGACTTTCCTAAAAAGCTCATCGTAACGAGAAAATATTGGAGATATACACTGTGTTCACTTAAATATGACTACTATGGGACAAAAAAAATATTATTGAATCTTAAAAAAAAATTATATAAAATAAAAGGCAGTGCTTCTTTGGAAATATATTTGGGGTTTAAAATTAACTTCGTAATTTTGCTTATAATTAAGAAAAAAAAAAAATTGTCTGAGAATAAATCACCCTTATTTTTAAAGATATGAAGAAGTTCCATTAGCAAAAAAGTGCTTCAAATTCCTAAATATGCTAAAATACCAACTTTCAAGTAAAAATCGAAAAAAAAAACATTTTTACAAAAAAAATTAAAAAAAAGCATTTTTTCAATGTTTGGCTCATATTGTGTAATTTTGTAGAATTCCATTTCTTTGATTTCTACTTTGAAAATTTGTATTTTTGACACATTTAGACAGTTGAAGTACTTTTCGCTAATGGAGCTTTTTGGTATCTTTAAAAATAAGCATGTTTTATTCTCAAGAGACATTAATTTTTTTCTTAATTTATAGCAAAACCACGCATTTCAATTAAGTTTGAATATAAAATATGTTTTTAAAAGAAGCACCAACTTTTATTTTACATAATTTCCTTTTTATAAATTCATCAATAAAAATGTTTCCCATTTGTTTCATACTTAAAATTTTAATTTAGCTAACAGTTATTTAATAAATAAACTTTACCATTTAAAAAACTCACCCTGTATGTGGTGTTTTAGGATTATTAATTTTAAGTTCAAAACTTCACTTCTTATCTATCAAAATTAGTACATTTTTTTCAATACTTTAGTAACTTTCCTAATATATTTACTTAAAGGATCTTTTATTATATATTCTTTTATAAGGACCACTTTCTAATATGTCTTCAACGTCTTCTACATAAGTATTCTTATCAAGGATTACTATTGATTAAAAACTGTTGTGGGAAAGAGGTTTATTTGTATTTCGTGTTAGTTATCAGTATATCTCACGGTGATCGAGCAACCTTTAATTTAATCCTTTTAATTTAATCAATTTCTTTGTCAAGAACAGAAACAGTAGTGTCATCTGCATAGCACACTACAGCAACTTCACTGACAAAATCAATTATATCGTTTAAAAGTATTGAAAATAATAATAATGGCCCCAGTACTGATCCTTGTGGAACACCAATAATGGTCGGTAAATAAGCCAAAGTATTACCATAGTTAGTGCTCACTTCCACAAACGGAAATCTATTTGACAGATATGAGAAAATCTATTCCGCTTCTGTAGAAGTAGTTGCGCTACGCGTCTCGGTCACTCAACATGATCCCTCCACTGTAATGAAGCATTTTTCACCTTATAACTTATTAATACTATTGTGCATTTGCACAATTATGACTTTGAACCCATTCAAAATGATTGTCGTAATAAAAAAAACTGTTTTCCGGAAAAATTTATCTATACTTTTACCAATTAATGAGCGAAGTTAGCTACATGCCAAATTTCATCATTAAATGAATTTCTTGACATTTAGCGACATTGGCGTTCGTGTTGTAATATCTTTCGATTATTTATCTTATAATTTTTTTCAAACCGTTTATATTTACATCTAATATCACCTACAATAGTATTTCTGAATACTGTAAGAAAATAAGGGAATTTATCTGTGGTAATTAGCTCAACAAACAGGTAAAAAATCAATATTAACATTAAGTGAAATTACATTTTATAATTTTATAGGCTTGTCATACACTTCAGCGCAACGAGCTGTCAAAAGAAAGTTACATTTTCATCTATAAAGTTTCTACGGTACAGGAATTATTACCATTAGATCACGATAGACGATTGGAATATTGTCATTGGTTTAATAACAATTTAAGAGATGATGACTTAAATTTATACAAATCATTTTTCTCGGATGAAGCCTGGTTTTATCTAACAGGCATATCAATTCACAAAACTATCGTATCTGGTCTGCAGAAAATCCACATGAATTTCGAGAAACGCAATTGCATCCTATAAAAGTTGGAGTTTGGTTAGCTATGTCCAGGCAAAGAATAATAGGGCCAATTTTCTTCGAGGAAACTGTAAACAGCCCAACTTACCAACAGATGTTGAATTGTTATTGCAGAGTTACAAGAAAATGAGCTTGAAGCAGTTATTTTCAGCACGATAATGCTCCAGCACATACTGCTCGACAAACGTGCCAATATTCTCAACAGTTTATTGCTGACAGGGTCGTTAGAGCACAAAGATGCCACCAAATCGCCTGATCTACGCTATTAGATTACTTCATGTTTGGCTATCTAAAAAATAGGATTATAGAAACCGCATGCGTTCCATAGAAGACTGGGGAGATGCAGTTTTGTCACTTAATAATTATACTAATGTATGGTTATAATTTAAAGTAATAAATAAATTTAGTTAAACACAGTTAGTACTGATTGTAAAATCATAATTTAGTAAAGTTAAATTAATTACATTTCATTTTTACAGCAGATACACAATCCATAGTCGTTTATATAATGCGAGTTCAAATATAGGTTACGTTTTCCTTATTTATGACAGATCCGTTTACTTTCTTGTGTTCCAACACTGACTTAGTTAAAACCTTCATTACAAACACGCGGCATATACCTACACCGTGTTACTATCTATAGGAGCGGAATTGACAATCTTTTTTGAATCTCATAGTATTTGATTCCACATCAATTGTAATGGAAAAACTGACAGTTGTCACTCGTCCTTTGAGTGACATACAACCTTATGTTTTATTTTTTACATAAAATAACCGAATCCAACGCCGATAATCGTCCGGAATGATGCGCAATCACTTCAGAAACGCGCGAAAGCTCCTGCCGATTCTGAAAATCCCCGCCAGGCAACATCACATCACCGGAGACATACTCAGACATACCACCACCTTCGGCACCGACTTCCTGCGCAATCGCAACCTATACAAAGGCCTCGCGTTCACCCGCGAAGAGCGCTTCAATCATGGCATCTACGGGATGCAACCCGCGGCCGTCAAAACCATGGAAGAACAATTGGAGGTGTGCAAACGCTCCCTCAGCCGCCTACCGGACAAATTGGACAAGTACATCTACCTCAGTGGCCTGCACCGCTGCAATGAGAAACTATTCTTCAGACTGCTCACGGAAAATTTGTACGAACTGTTGCCAATCGTCTACACGCCCACTGTGGCGAAGGCCGTGCTGAATTTCGGCACAATCTATAGGGAATTGAGGGCGCTCTATCTCAATATACACGATAAGGGGCACCTTTACGACATCATGAAGAATTGGCCGGAACCGGATGTCAGAGCCACCGTGGTGACTGACGGTCAGAGGTGCCTTGGATTGGGTGATCAGGGTGTCAATAGCGTTTGCATAGCTGTTGGAAAGATGGGACTGTATACGGCTTTAGGTAAGTTACAATAGGAATCGTGGCCAGAATTGAAAGTAAACGATAGAAACATATAAAAATGACTTAGTGCCGATATACACAGAGATTCAAAATGATTGTCAATTCCGCTCCTATAGATAGTAACAGGGTGTAGGTATATGCCGCGTGTTTGTAATGAAGGTTTGAACTAAGTCAGTGTTGGAACATAAGAAAGTAAACGGATCTGTCATAAATAAGGAAAACGTAACCTATATTTGAACTCGCATTATATAAACGACTATGGCTTGGTGTTTCTGCTTGTAAAAATGAAATGTAATTAATTTAACTTTACTAAATTATGATTTTACAATTGAGTACTAACTGGTGTTTAACTAAATTTATTTATTACTTTAAATTATAACATACAATTAGTATAATTATTAAGTGACAAAACTGCATCTCTCAATTCTTCTATGGTATGCATGCGGTTTCCACAGATCCTATTTTTTTAAATAGCCAAACATGAAGTAATCTAATGGGGTTAGATCAGGCGATCTTGGTGGCCATCTTTGTGCTCTAACAAACCTGTCAGCAAAAAACTGTTGAAGATATTGACAGGTTTGTCGAGCAGTATGTGCTGGAGCCATTATCGTACTGAAAATAACCTGCTTCAAGCTCATTTTCTTATAACTCTGCAATAAACAATTCCAACATCTGTTGGTAACGTTGGGCTGTTACAGTTTCCTCGAAGAAAATTGGCCCTATTATTCGTTGCCTGGACCAACCTAACCAATCTCTAACTTTTACGGGATGCAATTGCGTTTCTCGAAATTCGTGTGGATTTTCTGCAGACCAGATACAATAGTTTTGTAAATTGATATAGTCTGTTAGATAAAACCAGACTTCATCCGAGAAAAATGATTTGTTTAGCAAGTCATCGTCCCTTAAATTGTTATTAAACCAATGACAATATTCCAATCGCTTATCGTGATCTAATGGTAAAATTCCTGTACCGTAGAAACTTTATAGGGATGAAAATGTAACTTTCTTTGACAGCTCATTGCGCTGAAGTGTATGATAAGGCTATAAAATTATAAAATGTAATAAACTATTTCACTTAATGTTAATATTGATTTTTACCTGTTTGTTAAGCTAATTACCACCAGATAAATTCCTTATTTTCTTACGTATTCAGAAATACTATTTTGGTGATATTAGATGTAAATATAAACGATTTGAAAAAATTATAAGATAAATAATCGAAAGATACTACAAACACGCACACCAATGCCGTTAAATGTCAAGAAAATTCATTTAATGTATGAAATTTGTATGTAGCTAACTTCGCTCATTAAATTGGTAATAAGTATAGATAAATTTTTCCGGAAAACAGTTTTTTTCTTACGACAATCATTTTGAATCACATGGTACATGATACATACTGCTGTGGTTAGGCAACCCACATACCGCTGAATGTATTTTGAGTTGCATATTTTGATTTGTCACTTTCTTCCGGGTTGAATCATTTACCGAGGATTTTCACAGATTTAAATTTTGTTTTGTATAATTTTAGTTAAAGAGTTGATTATATGATTTATTTAATTAAGTGTTAAGTTTTTTTTAAATTAATTCCATTCATTTAAATGTCTAGCGTTTGCTAGTTTGATTTTATGCTTATTCTACTAGATTTTGTCGGTGAATTGTGCGTTTGCGTTGTACGTTTTTAGGAGAGAGGGTTTTTGTAAGAAAAACAGTTGTGAGTGAGTTTTGTCAGGCAGTTCCTTGTTCGACTATTAACGTGAGTAGACGTATTTTTGTAAATCATTGTTGCCATTATGCGTTGTGTTCTCTTGTTAGTAATTTTCAAGTCGTTAGCACACTGTATTAATTTCTGATTATGGTCCTTTACAACATGTCATTATTGTGGTGCAAACTTCTCCTAGACCTCTCACCACAAACTGCAATAAACTGGACGTACTGCTATGGACCGGCATTCCATTTTTCGCGTGTGTATTTTAAGTGGCATAGTTTTAAGTTGTTTTCTTTCGTCCGAGCTGAATCATTATACCGAGAATTTTCACAAATTTAGGTGTTTTGTATAGAGTATTAGAGAGTTTATTGTATGATTTATGTAATTAAGTGTTCAGTTTTTTTAAATTAATTCCTTTCATTTGTTTGTCTATTGTTTGAGAGTATAGTTAATGCGTTTTCTACATTTTGTCGTTGAATTGCACGACTGCGTTGTAGAGTTTTGTCAGGGAGTTCCTTGGTTGACTTTAACGTGAGTAGATGCATTTTTGTAAATCATTGTTGCCATTTTGTAATTATTTGAGATTTGATTTCTGTGAATATTTTGTCCATCAAGGAATTCATTTTATAATAATTGTTAATATATGATGTGTGCACATTATAGATATAAGATCATTTATTATTTTTGTTCGAGAAGATATATTTTCAGTTTAATTTTTCTCATTATAATTTAAAGAGTTAATTTTTCCGTTTTTCTATTTTGCTGTTTCGTTTTTAATTATCAATCACCTCGGTTGGGTGAGTAGAAGCATTGTTCTTGCTTGTAGTTTTGTTTTTGTAATTTTCTAGTAATTGTCCACGCTAATTTATTTTGTTGAAACCACGTGAATTGAAATTATAAGATTTTGGAATATCTTGCTGGACAAACAAATCTTTTACTTTGCATAGGATATAGCATTGTCCTAGTGTAATTTAGAATCAAGTGCAGTTTTTATTTTAGGCCAGAACTCTCAGTTCACGGTTTTTTTCTGCACAAATTGTAATTAACCCTTTTTGAATACAATTTGATTGTTATTTAGCATATTTGGGTTAAAAATTCTGTTCTTTAATTAAACCTTTTCAATTTTTCCGGTAATTAAGAAAGTCAGATTTCTTTCACTCACAATTTACTTTTCGTGGTGAGATTCAAGTCTTAATTCGCGAGGGTAACTCTGAGGTTAATTGTTCTTTTACGCCCTCTAAAATTTTTATCCGTTAAGCTAGCTAATTTTTATTTTTCTTTGTCGTCTTTAAAATTCATTTTGCAATTTCATTTAAATTCAATCAGTACACAGCAGTACGTTTCAATAGCAAAGCTATCATCATCAGCAGTAACACTGAACTCAGTGAGTTGCTGTAGCATTACCAGTACCACAGTTTGGAGTATTTTCATCATGTCATTATTGTGTTTTTCCTTTTCTTTCAAGGTTGTATCAAACCGCATGTGTGCTTGCCGGTCGTTTTGGACGCCGGCACCAACAACAAGGACCATTTAGAGGATCCATTTTACGTCGGCTTGAGACAGCCGCGCGTCACCGGTCAGGAATACGACGAATTCGTGGAGGAATTCATGCTAGCGATCACGAAGAGATTCGGCCAGAAGATGCTGATCCAGTTCGAAGATTTCGCCAACATGAACGCCTTCAAGTACCTGCGCAAATATCGCAAAAGATATTGCGTGTTCAACGACGACATCGAGGGCACCGCGGCCGTGGCCGTAGCCGGCTTCATCTCCTCCAAGAGGATACTGGATAAGCAGCTGAAGGATCACAAGTACATGTTTCTGGGAGCGGGAGCTGCCGCCGTGGGCATAGCGGATCTGCTGTGCAAGATGATGGTGGGACTGGAAGGGATCGGCATGGACGAGGCCAGAAGCAAGATAGTCATGTTCGACAAGAGGGGATTGGTGGTGAAATCGAGAACGGAGGGTATCAGGGAATGGCACGCGCGATACGCCGTGGACCACGCGCCTCAGAAGGACTTCCTAGCGGCTGTCAAGAAGTTTAAACCGAGCTGTTTGATCGGAGTGAGTACTGTTGGAAAGACGTTCACGCCAGAGGTGCTAACAGCCATGGCATCGTTCAACGAACGCCCATTAATTTTCGCCCTGAGCAATCCCAACGAAAAGGCAGAGTGCACCCCGAAAGACGCTTATAAATACACTGAAGGTCGCGCCATCTACGCCAGCGGCTCGCCTTTCGGCTCGATCACCTACAAAGGCCAAACCTTCCACCCCGGTCAAGCGAATAACGCTTATTGTTACCCGGGTTTGGCGTTGGGAGCGATCGTTTCCGGCATACACCACATCACGGATGAGGTGATGTTCGCCGCGGTCAATTCCCTCTGCGAATGCACCACCGACGAAGATTTGAAGGTGGGACGGTTATATCCGCCTCTGTCGGGCATACAGGAGATATCGGTCAACATAGCGACGAAGATGTTGGAGTACTCGCTGAGCAAAGGCATATGCAGGGTGTTCCCGGCGCCGAAAGACCCGAAGGCGTACGTGAAGAGCCAATGCTACAGTTACGAGTACACGTCTACGTTGTCTCCGAGGTGGAAATACCCGAAACACCCGCCCCCCTTCCCCCTCAAACCGATGGAAATTCATCATATGAGAAGATGAGCTGGCCGAAACGAAGTGAGCACGTCCAAAATTACGAAATTATACAAAAAAAAAACAATAAATAAACGATAAAAACACTATTTTTTGTTATTTACTTGACGATGAAGCAGTATTGGCCCTATACTCCACCTCACGCACGTATACAAGTTGTTTTCACTATTACGCTGATTCACCAGCTCTGTAAATAAACGATAAAAACACTATTGTTTTGTTATTTACTTGACGATGAAGCAGTATTGGCCCTATACCCTACCTCACGCACGTATACAGGTTGTTTTCACTATTACGCTGATTCACCAGCACTCTAAATAAACGATAAAAACACTATTGTTTTGTTATTTACTTGACGACGAAGCAGTATTGGCCCTATACCCCACATCACGCATGTATACAGGTTGTTTTCACTATTACGCTGATTCACCAGCTCTGTAAATAAACGATAAAAACACTATTGTTTTGTTATTTACTTGACGATGAAGCAGTATTGGCCCTATACCCCACCTCACGCACGTATACAAGTTGTTTTCACTATTACGCTGATTCACCAGCTCTGTAAATAAACGATAAAAACACTATTGTTTTGTTATTTACTTGACGACGAAGCAGTATTGGCCCTATACCCCCACCTCACGCATGTATACAGGTTGTTTTCACTATTACGCTAATTCACCAGCACTCTAAATAAACGATAAAAACACTTTTGTTTTGTTATTTACTTGACGATGAAACAGTATTGGCCCTATACTCCACCTCACGCATATATACAGGTTGTTTTCACTATTACGCTGATTCACCAGCTCTGTAAATAAACGATAAAAACACTATTGTTTTGTTATTTTACTTGACGATGAAGCAGTATTGGCCCTATACCCCTCCTCACGCATGTATACAGGTTGTTTTCACTATTACGCTGATTCACCAGCGCTGTAAATAAACGATAAAAATACTATTGTTTTGTTATTTACTTGACGATGAAGCAGTATTGGCCCTATACCCTACCTCACGCACGTATACAGGTTGTTTTCACTATTACGCTGATTCACCAGCACTGTAAATAAACGATAAAAACACTATTGTTTTGTTATTTACTTGACGATGAAGCAGTATTGGCCCTATACCCCACCTCACGCATGTATACAGGTTGTTTTCACTATTACGCTGATTCACCAGCACTGCAGTTGTACGAGCAAAAAGAACTACAGCAGAGAATAAAAGAAAACTGATATCGTAAACGAAAATGTGACGGTTGCTTCGACTTACAGGCGACGTACTTTCATGTCCTAGTGGAGACGTTAATTAATTTTTTTTAAGACTAATTGTCTGTAATTTCACTACGTTTGATGCTTCTTAAAAACTAGGATACTGTTACCCATGGAAGAAATCATTGACAATAAGAGGTGCAAAAGAAATTGTTAGTTTTTTGTATCACTTTTTTTTGTCTGTGCTATGTATCTATTCTGCATTCAGCGTCACTAAATATCGTCTCCATTAAATATATCTCGGAAAAAGAGATCGAGACTTGGCCATCCGTTTTTTGTTATCTGAGGTACCCTATTCTGACAAGCAATTTGGACCACCTCATATACAGATTTTCACTACTACTACGCTGATTCACCAGCACTGCAGCTGTGCGACTTTTTTTTTCTTTATTTTTGACCGACTTAGTTTGATCGCATTAAATACAGGTTGTGAAAGTGTTCGAACTAAACAGAACTTGCAATATACCGGGTAAAAGTGTTAGTTAGTTAGAGTGGCCAACTTTCGTCTGTGCGCCAGGTCAGTACTAACAATAAGTTTCATACATCTGACATTAACGTTTAACACAAGTATACAATAACCGGTGTTGGGAAAGAGCAAATTTATTTATTAATTTAGCTATAAATATTACATACCGTACGCGCTATTCTAAATGCGAACACTCACTAATAAATTATTTGTCTTTTGTTTTTTCAAGTAATATTTGAATACCTACTTCTGCTAGTAATTGCCCCTGATATTTTCAGTAAACGTCAGCACGATAATTGGTGTTTGTTTGAAATTGTTTTTTAATGAAAAGCAAAACGGTTTCGAAAATGGAAATTAAAATAAGTTTCAAGTAATGAAAATAATATCTCCGGCTAAATTGTGATTAGAACTTGATTAGTGATTAGAGGAAACAATATTAGTCCCAGCCAAAATAGTGCTTAAATAAAAATGTACAATCAATACACGACATAACTAATTATATATATATATAAAATAGATGTAATAAACAATGGCATGAATACGTCCGCCTAGTAACAGTAACTCATACTGCCTCCCTGCTCCTATTTGACTACTGCTTATTCACCTATTTGAGCGATAGATACGTCCCCACCCCCGATTTTTGCGATGCCGCTAATTCACGATGTATCTAGTGTTTGGGGTTGATTCGGTTTAGCTGTATAAGCCCCTTACTATTTGATTACTGCTTATTCACCTATTTGAGCGATAGATATTACGTCCTCACTCCCGATTTTTGCGATGCCGGTAATTCACGATGCATCTAGTGTTTGGGGTTGATTCGGTTTTAGCTGTATAAGCCCCTTACTATTTGACTACTGCTTATTCACCTATTTGAGCGATAGATATTACGTCTCCACTCCCGATTTTTGCGATGCCGGTAATTCACGATGCATCTAGTGTTTAGGGTTGATTCGGTTTTATCTGTATAAGCCCCTTACTATTTGACTACTGCTTATTCACCTATTTGAGCGATAGATATTACGTCTCCACTCCCGATTTTTGCGATGCCGGTAATCACGATGTATCTAGTGTTTGGGGTTGATTCGGTTTTATCTGTATAAGCCCCTTACTATTTGACTACTGCTTATTCACCTATTTGAGCGATAGATATTACGTCTCCACTCCCGATTTTTGCGATGCTGGTAATTCACGATGTATCTAGTGTTTGGGGTAGATTCGATTTTAGTTGTATAAGCCCCTTACTTATTTTAATATTTAAGTAGCAGAAATGTGTATATATATATATAATTGCTAAAAAGTTTGTAGGATTAAGTGTTTCAAGATTTTTCTCATTAAACCGTGTTTGTCGCGATGATAAAACATGCTTATATTTTGAAGTTCAACATCTACTGATGTAATACACGCATAATTTAAATAATCTTTATAGGTAGATAACGATTTATCGCATACTGTACAAACTATTTTGGCATCACCATAATCTAAACCCTGGAACTCGCCGATATTACTTTTCTACATTATGAAACAATGGTCGTTTTCTGGGATTTTCTACGCCGACATTGTATTACTTTTACAATGCATAAAACGTTAACGAAGGATTGTACTAGCTCGCATCAAGATTCGACTAACACTGATACTAGACACGAATCGCAGGAAGTGGTGACCAAAAAGAACTAAAGCAGAGAATAAAAGAAAACTGATATTGTAAACGAAAATGTGACGGTTGCTTCGACTTACAGGCTACGTACTTCCATGTCCTAGTGGAGACGTTAATTATTTTTTTTTGAAGACTAATTGTTTGTTTAAATTTACTCCCTTGAGAATATACTATGACTAAAGGCACTGTTTCTTTTTTGATATAAGATCCTGGTAGCAAAGTGACGTAAAATGACGTCCAAAAGACGTCGATATTACGACTATTACGTCATAATTACGTCCATAACACGTCTATTTCACGTCATTTCAGGTCACACAGCTACCTGGGGTGTGGTACAGCAAAACGGGCACCTACCTTAAAATTCTCCGCGAACACCTTATTCTGCTTGTCCTTCTTATTGACTATGTCCAATTCCCGCTTGCTCAACACCAAAACTAGATCCTCAGTATTGTCCGGATCCTGGCAATCCTTGACCACAAAGAACGTATTGAACCAGAACTGAAACTGTTTCTCCTTCTTCAGTTTCTTGTTGTAGAACTCCACTTTAACGTCACCACAAGTGGGTGTGCACACACTCAAGTCGATAGTGAAGATTTCGGAACGTTTCACCTCGTAAAGTTCACTCTTATGCAATCGGACGCACTGCTGGAAGCACTTGCCGTCCACCTCCTTCAGATTCTGCTGTGAGACGGCGAAATACACGGACCCTTGACCGCCGGTGAAGTTCGGCGAAGGCTCCAACTTTATCCTCCTGATGTACAAGGTTTCGGGTCTGTAGGTCAGATGCTCCTGCATCATTTGGGCATAGTAGTGGACGTAGCGCAGTTGACTCGGTATGGTGACTCCACGGCGATCCTGGGTCCTCTTGCTTCCGTAGTAGCTGAGGGCGTCGTCTGCGTTCGCGAAGCATTTACTGTGTAGGAGGTAGCAGCAGATCATGGTGCCCGTCCTTCCTTTGCCGGCTTTGCAGTGGACCACTGCCACGTTGTCTTTGTCGGCGCTGAGCCATTGGTGAACGTTGACGCAGAACGGCTTTATCAGTTCTATCTTGGGCGGATTGTGATCGTCGAATGGGAAGATCTCGACTCTGTTGTGAAACTTGGAAGTATCGTAGGAACGTTCGGAGCAGAGGTTGTAGATCTTGTAGTGGTTCTTGTGCTTCGTCTCCATGAATCGCACAACGTCGTCTATATTGTTCCTGTAGACGCTTTCTATATTGCAAGCCGGATACCCCATGGCTATTAATACGCTCGGTAATGTCTAAAGGGTTTGAGGTTAAGGAAATACATCTTTTGAGATGATACAGAAAAAATAACTATTAATTTTACGTCATAAAGTTATTTTTTATGGCAACTAATAGACTGTTTTAGCTGATCCAATAAAATAATAATAATAATACCGTAGAGTGGGGCAATTTCGATCGCATGGGGTAAAATCGATCAATCCTGATTTTACGGCAATTATTTAGTCTGGCATCTATGGAAAGAATAAGAAAGTTTTGCAATACAGTCATTTAATAAACTTTGTTTATAACATAGATAACTGGCTTTTTAAGTATTGCATTAAAGTTTCTCGTGTTAAAATAGTATATTAAAGTACGAGTTTCATAAGGCATGATTTTGTCGCACGAGTTCAAGTTTAGAAAACGAGCCGCAGGCGAGTTTTCTAATGAACGAGTGCGACAAAAAGCCTTATGAAACGAGTCCTTTATACTATTTTTTCTATTTTGCATTATAAATTGATAATAAATACTTAATAAAAATCTCATTAAAAATGTTGAGTTTTATTTTTATATGAAGTTGGTCACATTGACATACGATTGACATTTGACGAATTCAAAATTCAAATTCGGCTATTTAAATTGTTTAAACAATATATTTCATAATATAGTCTCTGTAAACTGTAAAAAATGAGTGATACTGAGACAAATTTATCTTGTACGCCACCACAACTGCGTGAAATTGCGGATAACGCCGTCATAAATTTATTACCGAAAAAATCAAAAGCAGTATATGAAAAATGCTACCATCAATTTGAACTATGGGCTGTACAGAATAATGTCAACACAATATCTGAAAACATTTTATTGGCATATTTTTGAATTACAAGTACCAAATAAGGAATCTTCTACCTTATGGTCTATGTATTCCATGCTTCGTTCTTGCTTTTCCATTTATAAAAATACAGACATATCAAAATATATTAAATTACAAGCCTATTTAAAACGATTCTCTGAGGGATACGAGGCTAAGAAATCTAAAATTTTATGCATTGAAGATATTAATAAATTTATAGAAGAAGGTTCTGACGCATTGTATTTAGCAATAAAGGTACGATATTATTTGCAAAATGTAATTTTTTATGTAATGGATTTAATTTTAGATCGTTTGTATAATGGGTTACACAGGTGCCTGTAGACGAGATGAATTAACAAATATGTCCATACATGATTTAGAATTTAAGAGTGATATTATTTTGGTGACAGTACCTAAAACAAAAAATAATATCGTAAGAGTTTTTACAATTACGGATGAAAGATGGATTACTTTAATTAAAAAATATGTCGCCCTGCGACCAAAAAATATTAATCATTCAAGATTCTTCCTTACATATCGCAATGGTTATTGTATATCGTGCCCGATTGGAATTAATACGATTGGCAAAATGCCCAAATTAATAGCTGATTTTCTAAAATTGCCCAATTCAGAGTTTTATACTGGACATTGCTTCAGACGTTCTAGTGCTACACACTTAGCAGACGCAGGCAGTGATTTGCTGACTATAAAACGTCATGGTGGATGGAAGTCATCTGCGGTAGCTGAGGGTTACATCGAAACATCTATGAAAAGTAAAGTGGCTGTAGCGCACAAATTATCAGGGCCAAGTACATCTGGTCATTCTAGAGTTATATCATCGAATGATTCTCAATCACAAGAGTCTACCATTAAAGCCAATAACATAACTCAGCAAAACTATGTTACGAAGAATTTGCCTAGCATAACAATACATGCTCAAGATACTTGTTCCGTCAGTGTAAATGTATACAGTAATTCCACGTTTCATAACAATAACAATGTAAACTAAATTTATATAGAATTTTTGATTAAAGTATTTACAATTTACATGCATTAAACGTCAATTTTGCTTTCTGTCATAATGTATTCAATACAGCCAACCTATAGAAATGAAAAAAGGCGTATCACAATGAAGCACTTTTCGATACGCAAAAGCGTGTTACAATTGCGTTTTTATGAACGCAAAATAGAAAAAAATAATTTCCGATCGAATGACAACGACTAATATTTCATACGGACGGAAACAAACTACTACTGGGGAATCCCACTAGGACTAAGCGAATTTTCGAAAAGGGATAAGGTGAAAAGAATCAATTGTCATTCATTCTTCACCGTTTCTTTTTTTGACTTTATGAAAGTGTTGGAATAACAAGAGAGTAAGGGGAAAATTAACACCTCATGGGGTAATACCGATCAGTTTGAAAAGTAAAAGAACAAAGAACATGCTCATAGAACAACGTAGAAATATGACATACTCATGTTTCTGCGCTGGTTTTATTGAAAATTATGGTGAGAAACTATAAAAAAAAAAAGTATGGCCTGGCGGGAGACAGCAATATAACCCCAAATACCTCCAAAGCGCCATCAGGACAGTAAAATAAAACACTTCATCCATTATAAAAGCATCGGAAAATAATGGGGTGCCATATTCATTACTCTGTAATTGGCGAAAGCTGTTGGGGGATGCGAAGACATGAATTATTATTATTATTACTTCAGAATACTTTAAAGAACCGGTAGTTTCTAAGGAAAAGAAAAGATGACTTTTGTATTTCTCCAAGTTGACGAAATTTAGGAGATTTCCAAAAACCAAATTATCCAGCTGGTCATAGAAGGGGAAGCTACGTTTTTGAACTGAGAGGGAAGCGCGTTGAATGAAATTTTGTTTTAGTTTTAGTTTATTGAATTATTATAGTTTATGTCATTATTTATCTGTTTGTCATTTCTATAATACATATTTTCTGTTATTTCCGTAAGTTCCCTTTTTTTAAATTCAAATTTTTGTTATTGGATTTACCTCGTGTAGCTTTCAAATCGGTTTTTATAAGAAAATAGATGAGTGATTGGAATTGCCCCCTATTATGGGGCTAAAAACCGATCACGCTTGATGTATTAAAAAAAAATAGTGTTTTAATACATTGGCTTAATATACTTGATGGTATGTGTAGCTAAAAGATGTATGATTATATATAATTTTTTTCAAATTTTTTCGATCAATAATAATAATTGCAGCTCAGAAATAGTACATAAAACTGATCGGAATTGCCCCAGTTTACAGTATTGGGTTTTATTGTCATTGAGACATGATGATGATTTAAAGTTGCATTAATACAGATCGTGAGATGACAATACAGTGATTGTCAAAAGTCCTACTGCGATAAATCATTGGAAAATGTTCCTAAAGCTATATAGAACATAAATTAAAGCAAGTGGGTACTACTGTTCCACCGAACTGGGTCATTAGATTTTTTTGAACTTCTAGCAGGAATTTGATTTTGAAGCTAGCGTTTGAGTCATGACCCACTGTGGTCTATTTAAGGAAAATATTTTCAACTTTATAGCACTTTCGGCATACAGGGTGTTGATATCAACTTTCTTATTTTAAATGGAATGGTACAATTTTTATCGGTACAATGATAGGGTTCCCTATCCCTGAACTCAACCGTTTTTGAGATATTTGCAGTTTTATTGATTTTTTGACGTTTGCACTGTTTCAAGTGAAATTAAATACGCTGATGACGGTTATCAGATATTTAGTGCGTTCTACTAATGTCGATGTAAGTACAAAGCCGTAGGTAGAAAGTGTTATGGCAATAATGACCAAATCACATACAGGTTGTTCGAAAACACATCTCCAGTATGGATACCTTTAAACCAATAAAACTTTTTTATTTCAAATGGAACATGGTATTTTTTACTACAGCATTGAATGCAGCGAATTCTACATCGATTGATATTAGGATTTAGTATACCTATTTTTGATAGTTTTTGAGATATTAGCATTTATTGCCTAAAATATGACTAATTTCCAAGTTTCGAATAAATACAATATTTTTTCCTAAAAACACTCTGTTATATTATTTTTTAGAATGATGCGTTATCTTTTTTTGCATTGTTTGGTTTCCATACCTGAGATATTTATCATTGGGAAGTTTTTCCAATAATTAGCAAATTTTATGTAATTGTAATTATAAAATATGAAACTGGCCATAATTATTATTCGACAGCAAATTACATGTTAATATTTTTGCCTGCTTATTAAATACATCGAAAATAAGTTAAATTTAAAAAAAAACTAAAAAACTATTATTCTGAAAGAACATTTATATTAGACATTTTCGAAGACTTTTAATAGTTTGTTCCTGATTTATGCTATCCGTCTGTATCGCTTAATACCTAGTTTAATGCAAAAAGCCAAGAGGCTGCATTGTTTTCGGAGACTCCATGTCAAACGGCTCCCATACAAAGAAAATACCTGCTCTAGTAAGTGAATAATATTTGAAATATTATGGGTGTATTTAGGATATCTGCTTTAATTTCCCTTTGTATTTTATTTTCTTGAGATTTTTATTCATTGCAAATAAATGTAGGTATCTAATCATTGTTACATTCTTCATGAATGTAGAATAAGTGTAAAATGTTATTTGTATATGTAACTGTCAATGTTTTTCTTATTTCTTTCGATTTACAATATTTTACTTGTTAGAAGAAAATGTGTGAAGGAGTTGACAGCATTAGGACTTACTATAAAAGATATGACTTGTTAATACTGCACAGGTTTATCACTGCGCAATTTGGTAAATTACCAACAATGAATATCAGTTGTTTGTTAGCACATCTCATGGCCTACTAATATCTATTAATTAATGTACGCCTTCTATGACTAAAAGACATTACTATTAGTAAGAAACTAGTGAACGGTAGATATCTGAAACATAAATATTTAGATAGGTTAGGCAAATAATGTGCAGAGTATTTTGTAGGAAAAAACTCATTTTATTTATTTGAAACTTGGAATTTAGGCATATTTTTAGTAATTTTTTGCAAGAAATGCTAATACTTCAAAAACTATTAAGAATAGGTATACCAAACCCTCCTAATATCAATCGATGTAGAATTTTGGGCTGCATTCAATGCTGTAGTAAAAAATACCATGTTCCATTTGAAAAAAAAGTTTTGTTAGCTTAAAGGTATCCACATTGGAGGCGCGTTTTTGAACGCCCTGTATGCGATTCAGTGATTATTGCTATAACACCTTATAGCTACGTCCTTGTATTTACAAGGACTTTAGTAGAACCACTAAATATTTGCTATCTTGTGAAATATTTGATTTTATTTGAAAGAGTGCAAATGTCAAAAAATCAACGAAAATGAAAATACCTCAAAAACGGTCGAGTTTAGGGATAGGGAACCTTCATATAAACTAGTTGCAAATGACTCGCCAAATTCAATTAGACATAATATAAAATTATACCATTCCGTTTAAAATAGGAAAGTTGATCAACACCCTGTATACCGAAAGTGCTATAAAGTTGAAAATGTTTTCCTTAAATAGATCACAGTAGGCCGTGTCTACACTGCAAGTTTCAAAATCAAATTTCTACTAGACGTTCAAACAAATCTAATGACCCAGTTCGGTGGGACACCCTGTATTGTAAATACGAAAAATTAACTTAATCAATGCCAACCCATTCTTCTGCCTTTACTCAACTTATAGTTGAAAATTCGTTGGCCAGTTGACAGATTCCTCATTTAAAAGGGCTTAATTATTGCCATCAAATTTTGAAAAAGTTCTTCGTAGTACTCTATTTCGATTTTGGTATTTTTTCAAAAATTCCTTAAACGGTGATTTATTTTTGTATAAAAAAAACGCCAGAAAATCTTACCATTAATTTATATTTACCAAAAAAGTGATTAACCAACACCAATGCATAAGACTGCTCCAGTATAAGACTCAAATCGAGACTTCCCAATAAATCATTCCTTTTTTTGCCTCATTCATCCGATGGTGCAAGTCAAAAATAAAAAAAAAAGGATACAAGTTAAATCTAAATTGAACCCGTCTTTCTTGTATCGATTTCGACGCTTGCTGACGATGCCCTTGATCATATTTGACATACTTTCCTTATCCAGCTTCGATGACCGGTTACCGTTAACAATGGCCGCTGTCAGACAAGCTTCCGGATTTCCTATAACTTCTTCACTGCAAGATACGGTGGAATGTTTTCCAGTGCATAATTTTGACCCCTTATCTGTAATCAGAATCAAAAGTTTTGCAAAAGAATCTAAACCTCTCTATCGTTCGTCGAAAGCGGTCAAAAAATGCCTTTCCCTTTTCCTTCAGAGAGAAATTCTAAAAGCAGAGTGATATATGCTAATTAATTTAAAATATTTCTATTAGGATTACGTGATTTAGGATTTTTAACTCATATTCTAGGAAAAATAATAGCAAAGAGGGAGATTTTTTAAGTGCTATGTAACGGATGGTAAAAAAAAAAAAATTAAATTGGGATATAAATTCTTAAAAAAAAATATTTTAGCTCACGTCACACGGAAATTCAAATTTTTAGCCGCAAAAGATCGTGACTCAATCTCGTGGTTTTCCTAATTCTTACTTATAATCATGCAAAATATCGGAAATCATAAAACAAATCACCACAGTTCTGATGTAACCCAAACATAATTACCACTGATAGATACAATATACAGGGTATTCCACGTAACTGGTTCATTAAAAGTTTATGATGTTCTATTATTTACTTATATTTGAGATTTTGGCACCAGTATCTGTTCGATTGGAACTATAAATGTAAAATATCGTAACCAAATATCACTTCCGGGTTGACCGGAAAGGATGTCAACTCTGTTATTTTAAATAGAATGATATAATTTTTATCATTTTTGGATTCTACAACTATAAATACGTCAGTTTCCATTAGCTATTCCTATAGCTACATGTTGCCGTTTTTGAATTATTTAAGTTTTTCTTTTTTTTTAGTCATAATCATTGCATCGTTGAGAAATTAATATCTCGGTTAATACCACAAGTAGAGACTCCAAATTTGCTATGTTATGAATGTAGATATAACTCTAGGAAACGGTAAGCACATTTTACATTCTAACATACAGGATGTTCAAAACTGATGAACAAAGTGACATATTTTCAAATGCAGAAAACTCATTTTTTTTAAATAGAACACCCTGTATTTTAATTCGGAATTAGGAAGTAAATATCATCCCCTATCGCCTTATATGAACATTCCCTATACCTATCTTTAATAGATTTTAAGATATGAGCGACTTTTTGTTAAACAGACTAAGTAGCCCTATCTTTAAATGTTTGTAGCTAGCTCTGAAATGGATTCGACGAAGATGTGATCATATTTTGCGCCGGTTAATTATGTGTATAAAATTTTGCAAATCTCTCTTCTAGATTTTACGTACAAAAAATAGGTAAGTACGTTTTTATTTTGTATGTTTGATAGTCCATAATTAGGAGAGTCGTAATAGATAAATAGATTAAATTCGAAAGTGTACTTCTTAATTTTTTCATTAAAATACTATATAGGATCAAATTGTTTTGGCTACTAGTTTCGACATATGGTAATTGTCTTCTTCAGACCTCAGCATGATGCCATAATATTTGAGTGTTGCGGCCGGACATTTCTTTTCCCGCGATGTCCGGTCAGCGAATCATATAACTATAATCCAATTTTAATACACTGTTTGCTAAGTTTTTTAAATTGTTAGTTGACTATTATGGGATTATTTGTTTCGATCATATTTGTAATCTTAGTAGGCGACGATTGTAAAAATGAAGTCCAAAAAATAAATATTTAACATGAAAATCACAAAAACATGGAAAAATAAACACATCAATATAAATAAACAAACAATAAACCGTACCAAATAATACCATGAGATTCAAAATGATTGTCAATGCCGCTCCTATAGATGGTAGCAGGGTGTAGGTATATGCCGCGTGTTTGTAATGAAGGTTTGAACTAAGTCAGTGTTGGAACACAAGAAAGTAAACGGATCTGTCATAAATAAGGAAAACGTAACCTATATTTGAACTCGCATTATATAAACGACTATGGCTTGGTGTTTCTGCTTGTAAAAATGAAATGTAATTAATTTAACTTTACTAAATTATAAAATTCAGTACTAACTGGCGTTTAACTAAATTTATTTATTACTTTAAATTATAACATACAATTAGTAGAATTATTAAGTGACAAAACTGCATCTCTCAGTTCTTCTATGGTATGCATGCGGTTTCTATAGATCCTATTTTTTAGATAGTCAAACATGAAGTAATCTAATGGGGTTAGATCAGGCGATCTTGGTGGCCATCTTTGTGCTCTAACGACCCTGTCAGCAAAAAACTGTGAAGATATTGTCAGGTTTGTCGAGCAGTATGTGCTGGAGCATTATCGTGCTGAAAATAACCTGCTTCAAGCTCATTTTCTTGTAACTCTACAATAAACAATTCCAACATCTGTTGGTAACGTTGGGCTGTTACAGTTTCCTCGAAGAAAATTGGCCCTATTATTCGTTGCCTGGACATAGCTAACCAAATTCCAACTTTTATAGGATGCAATTGCGTTTCTCGAAATTCGTGTGGATTTTCTGTAGACCAGATACAATAGTTGTGTAAATTGATATAGTCTGTTAGATAAAACCAGGCTTCATCGAGAAAAATGATTTGGTTTGCAAGTCATCGTCCCTTAAATTGTTATTAAACCAATGACAATATTCCAATCGCCTATCGTGTTCTAATGGTAATAATTCCTGTACCGTAGAAACTTTATAGGGATGAAAATGTAACTTTCTTTTGACAGCTCATTGCGCTGAAGTGTATGATAAGCCTATAAAATTATAAAATGTAATTTCACTTAAGGTTAATATTGATTTTTTACCTGTTTGTTGAGCTAATTACCACAGATAAATTCCCTTATTTTCTTACAGTATTCAGAAATACTATTGTTGGTGATATTAGATGTAAATATAAACGGTTTGAAAAAAATTATAAGATAAAATAATCGAAAGATACTACAACACGAACGCCAATGTCGTTAAATGTCAAGAAAATTCATTTAATGTATGAAATTTGTATGTAGCTAACTTCGCTCATTAAATTAGTAATAAGTATAGATAAATTTTTCCGGAAAACAGTTTTTTTCCTTACGACAATCATTTTGAATCACATGGTACATAAAAAAATAATGAGAACACTAGATTTTCGATATAACCGCCATTTTGTCTAACGCACATTTGTAGTCAGATGTATTGAGATTCAGAAGAATTAACTATGTTATGGGCAGAATGAGGTGTGAATCATTTTGAAACCACATTTACCCTCCTATATATCAAGTGGTACATCATCCAACAACTCTCTAAATTCATTGTCAAGAAAGTATAGTTAATAACGTGCTCCTTTACGATTATGTACCATAAAAAAAAGTGTGCCCTTAAAAATTTATTTCAAATAATGCCTCTCCATATGTTAACTGCTACTGATGATCCAATGTCTTGATAGTATGGGGTTTAACTATGTCATAATAATAATAACTCAGCACTACAGGCCGTGAAGGCCCTTGGCTAGAGTGTGCCGGAACACACCGAGCCACTGAGAAGTGTTGTCCGAATGGTGACCCAACCAACAACCGGTACCGCATATTGCTGCTTGACTTTCAAGATTGGCAATGATGCACCCTTCCTTCTCAGCCGTACTGCCGGCTAACTATGTCATACTAATAAAAATTATGGCGGTTCACGTGATAATTCTTCAGCAAGATAGCTTCTTCGAAAATAATATATTAAAGAATCTTACTTCTCCTGGCTGCTGTTTTTCTAGCTCCCACTGACAAAACATCAACTTTCAATTGAAATCACATTGATGTAGTCCTTGGAGCAATTGATAGTGATAAGGACAAAATTTACTTGTTTAAAATGCGATGAAATTCCTGTTATGTCTAATACGATCGTCCTAATAGAAATATTACACTGCCTAATACTGAAAATTCGTTCTTTTTAGTGGTTACAGACCTTCAGTTAAAATAGAGCTCATTAAGTTTCCTTTCAAAGTGGAGATGTTTTTGACTATACATACGTGAAACCAGAAAACAGTTTCTGTCACATTCTCACAGTACATTACACCATACTAATTCATTCTACTTTCGAAAACTTTATTTTCTAAAAATAATTTAATTACTTGCACTTAAACATGATTAAACGTCAAAAAAAAAAACGACTGTCATTAGAGAATCGCCGCCTACTAAGATTACAAACACAATCGTAACAATGAAAAATTAATGAAAGGTATAATGACTATACTATGACTATATAAATAGTGGTTAGTTTTTTTTTTTTTTTTTTTAATAAAAGTACATATAAATAAATTGCATAGCAATTGTCAAAAATAATTTTATTTCAATTTAAGTGCAATTTAACATTTACACATTTTCTTGTGATATTTAAGTAAAAGAATCTTTATTCATACTGCAGTTTTGAAATGAATACAACTATCGATCATTAAAATTAAGGAACTTTATAGAATAATTTCTTACTTGTTTGTCATATAAAAAACGCGCGAGTCTTCAAAAATAAAATCTTTTTTTTTTTCGAAAATTTAATTTGAACCATTTCGTATGACCTATCAAGTTATTGTACATCTCAATTACACATTTTAGAATAATCTCGCATTTAGTGGATCAAATTCACCACCGAAATTCAGAAATTTTTTAATTCCTTATTATTTACACCCGTTATCATTAAAAAAGTGACGTTATATGAGCCGTTGAAAGTCAGAGTGGTCTATGTCAAAAAATAAGGTTTTGAAAATAAATACAGAGCTAGATTCTCCACATTCAAGTCTATTGCTTGACCAAGTTAAAAAAAATATTCTTTTGGTATTTGTTTAAAACATCACCACTTTATTTTTTGTGCCGTAACAGGTTACCGCTAGTGTTTAAGGGCAAAATGGTACAAGTCCGACTTAGCCTACTATAGCTGTAAACGTATTAGTGAGCATCAGCTTCAGATAGTGTATAGTTGTAAGAGTATCAATCAGCTGGTACTGCGATAAAATTAGAAATATGAGTTCTAGTGAATCAAAAGTAGAACCCTTTAGTGCTAGTGGAAGCGAATACGAACCAACCGAGCGGGAGGATTCAGAATCGTCGTTATCAGGTACTTCAGTAAATTAGTATTTTAATGTGTACACAAAAATATAACCTTACAATTTGCTCTAGGTGATTAAGGCCCAATCAAAGTCAAAACGTATGGGAAAGAAACGTGTCAGAGAGCCTGAGAAACATATTAATCGATTCGGAAAAGAAAAAGAAATACAGGTGAAGAATATATTAGCACATCAAAAAAGATTATTCCTGCTAAAGTTTTTAATAACGTAAATTGTAATTGCAGAAAACTTGCTTTTAGAAGAATTACTGAAGGGAGAGGAATTAGCTTTTGAGAATTTTTGGAAGATGGGAAACTTTTCTTTCACAAAATGCTACATTGTGGGTTTGGTTAAACAAAGTGAAGTAAAGATGCATCGTCCAAGAAGTATACCAGAATGCCAAAGACCGTAAACAAATACATATTACGTAAATATTGGCAACATTTCACATAATGTATGTAAACAGTATTTTCTTCAAACTTTTCAAATATCAAATGGTCGATTGGAAAGAGCCCTAAAACGTGCGTGTACCTCATCTCCAGGTGAATATTTACGAGGAAAAGCATGAACCTGTGAACAAGACAATCCGAAGAAAAGGTGCAATATATCCGTGATCATATAAATAGTTTCCCTTCTTATCAGTCCCACTACACACGAAGTCATAATCTAACAGAAAATACCTACATTCTAATTTAAACTAAGATTAATGTACAATCTTTACAAGGAGTAGTGTGTTGATGAAACATGTCTTTTGTAACGGAAGCAATTTATAGAATATATTTCATCGAGATTTTAAATCTGCACTTACATGTGCCTTCAAAAGACACTTGGTTACAGTGCGACTGTTCAAGCAAAAATAGATTATGAAACCGATGAACAAAGAAACACGGCTTGAATACGAGACATATTTTTGCATCTACGGCAAAGCTGAAAAAGCAAGATCTAGCTTGACAAGCGACAGGTCTCTGTCTATTTTGGATAAAGATGTTTATGGATTTACTTTCGATTTACAGAAGGCACTACCCTTTCCAGTTTTGACATGTTCAGTTGCGTACTATAAAAGAAACATGTATGTCTACAATTTAGGGATACATGAACTACATGAAAAAGAAAATGCATTTATGTACGTATGGGACGAAATAACTGCATCGCGAGGGACGCAGGAAAGCACATTATTGCTTATAGTGATGCATGCGGTGGTCAAAATCGCAATTTTAAGCAATGTTTGTTTTGGCTTAAACTTTTAGCGGATACTAATATTGAAGTAATTGATTATAAATTCATGGTTCCCGGACATTCTTATCTTCCCAATGACCGCGATTTCGGGCCAAATAGAGCAATATGCTAAGAATCGATCAATATACGTTCCCAACGATTAGTATACAATAATAAAAAAAATGCAGATCAAAAAATCTATTTACGATTTGTGAAATGAAGCAAAACCACTTTTTTTCGACAAAGCCATTGGAACAGTCTGTAACTCGTCAATATAAAAATGAAGATAACGCTCCAGTATCCTGGCTACAAATCCAATGGTCACATTTTGAAAAAAATCATCCTTACAAGATATTTTACAAAATGACCCTTAACGAAGATTTCCCGTTTGACGTAATTGATGTGCAAACAAAACGACAAGGTGCACCTCGAAATTTGAAACATGTTGTGTTAACTCCGTTATATGAATCCCCACTCTTAATCAATGATAAAAAAAAGAAGAATATGGAAGAACTTTTTCAGTTTATTCCTCCCGTTAATCAGAAATATTTTGTAGATATTATTGGAGATAGTAGTGTTAGGATTATGGCCCTCTTGAATATGTTCAAGATGAATAAATATTATTTGTTTTGCTTAATTTTACAAATATTACGTCAATATTTTGTCTTTATTAATACCAATAAAATCTGATGAGATAAAAATTGTAAATGTTTGTATTTTCCCAAGCACCACCGATACCAAGTGTATACTCATTTCAATGATACGTTAAAATGCATAATGGTCTATGTCTTCAAACTGCAAAAAAATGGTAGAAAAATAAAAATAAGAAGTAATTACTGTTTACAGATATTTAAGTTAATATGCATATTAAAATATTTTCGCCAACATAATTCGGACTTTATTTTCAATAATTTTAGAAAATACTTTAACTTTACACTTCCATATCTCAGAATACATTTTTTTGACTTAGATCACTCTGGTTTTCAACGGCTCATATAATCATCAAATTTGTATTTTCTGGGTCTATAGTATTACAGGAGTGGAATTAAATTGGAAATGCGAAATGTACTCTATAAGTAATTCCTGTAAATAAACTTTACTTCCTTCCTCGCCACCAGCTTCTATTCAATTTTTCATTTTTTTATCATGTCTTCTACAAAGGGTAGAACTTACTCGTATTTAAAATTTCTATGGCATAATAAATAATTCACACAAATCAAAAGAAAGGAATTTATATTTTTTTTTTTCGATGAAATTATGGAGTTTTTGAATGGATAGCTTGGAAGAATATAATAGATATTAAAACTTATACCGCAAAAAAATCTCCCAAAGGCATTTCTTCATTATAATTACAAGGGTATGATCTGCAATAAAAAATGCAATACTGCAAAAGGGGTTTAATAGAGACGCAAAACACTTTAGAGCAAATTTTATTCGTTTAAATCCGCTGTACTCTTTTAGTTCGGCAGGCTATTCTATATACAAATGTATACCTAACCTACTAATATTATGTACAAACTTCTATCAACCAAGAGAACCACACTAAGGTTTTATAAAACTTGCAGATACGTTATCAAAGTTAAATAAGTACATATATAATATGTACATACATAGAATTTATTATTTAACTTGTAGAACATATAATTTAAATAAATTACAATCCTAATTGTAACTGTGGCAGGCAATAAATCAATTTTATTCACTTTTAATTGTTTAATAAAATCACCTATTATTTTATTATAAAAACTGGATTGTAGAGAACAATTTATTTAAAAAAGAAATAATATCTCCTGTTCGTAAAAGCTGTATAGTGTAAAATAATTTCTTTGTTGTAAAGTAATAACGAAACAAAAATTGTTGCGTTTAGCCACTCTTATAACATACCGTTAATTTAGATCTTAATTCTTGAAAATACAATTAACAAAACTGATTTTATACAGCAAAATTGAGCCACAAATTTCTTTGTTTCAGTATTTAAATTCCGTCCAAGAGAAAAAAAATAATCAATACTTCCAAACTATCACAAACAAAGAGATATTATAATATAGCGAAATACGTGGATATGTAATTAATAATTTCGTTTTAAAAAATCGTTTTTTTCACTATACTTGCAACCGGGCTAGGTTTCAATTCTAAATTAATTCCTGTTTCTATGTAAGATCCGTAACCTTGAAGGTTTTTTTTCCGTTCAATTTCTCTACCATGAATGAATATACAAACCGCACACACACACAAGCAGAGCAATGGAGAATACACAGAAACAGAGACGCATACATGTATGTTCTACTTTAACATGTAAATTTATTAAATTTTAATGTTTAAAATTTGAAGATGTGCAACGTTGGGATTAACACTAAATTTTGGTGGGTGCAAGAGAATGGATATGTCAATAGAATTAGAAAGAAAATTAATGTGAATCTAGTTAGCAAGTCTTACAATAAAACATTTTGTGCGTATATATCTATAGCACAGGAAATCAATAGGAAACTACACGACAAAACGCATCCGCCAAGGATTTTTTTATATTTATTTAAACGTATTGCAACCGCACTTTATTTATGACACAAGTAATCTAGGTTATTGGGTATCGTTATTGCTACTACTGCTACTTACTCGTATTTATTCGCGTTACTAACCTCCAAATCGAGTCTTCGACTTCTTGCAGCAACAACCGAAACACAGACCCATAAAATCAGGGGTGCTTTAACTAATCTCCCGTGCGAAAAGAATAAACGAAAAAATCTAAAACACTATTAACAGTGGTCCTTCCTCCTTTATAAAATGTCATTTGGGTATCCTTAAGTATATCACAAAAAAATAACACCTATAGAGATTAATTTACGAATCCTCAATGTTTTTTTTTTATCGGTGAAGATCACATAAACTACGCGAAAAATACACACATCGTTTATTCCCCATTTTACATCCGAATTATACACGGAAGCAACGCGAAATCTTCAAGACACCCTGCCGCAATCTATCGTACGTACAGGCGAGAAAGACGGCCGGCACTTTCGACGTACCGAAGGGTGCCCCTCGTAGATTTCGCTTCGCCGTGATCCAACATCATCACCAACAGCATCGTCAATGGTGTGTCCTGGGAACGTTAGCGTCTGTAGCCGCTTCCTTGTCGTGGTTTCATCGTCGTTTTCGGCTGGCGTTTCCTGGGGCTGTTTGACGGGGACGTCTCATCCGTAGGGTTCCGTCTACACCTGCGTCGTTCTGCTCGCAACTACCACCGAACACCCTGCATGTTGTTATCTGTGGCCTTTATTTCGTGAACTGTCTTTTCGGTGAGATGCGGTTGATGTCGCGAACCGCCACTGGCGGCGCTGAATGCGTGAGCGATGGTAGCGCCGCGTTATTAGGCGGTATATTCGTATGACTCGATAAATTTTAAATCGAAATATAAATTCAATTAAAATAAAATCTACTTTATGAGATTCAGATGTAAATATATACCGATGCATAAAGAAATAAATGAACCGGAAAGAAATACAAGAAAATCAAATTTAAACATATTTAAATTGTAATTTAAATTGATTACTTAATAATTACGTATTTTTAACACACTCTTTAAATTAGTTATATATCGCTTTTAGAATCCCTTCCTCAAGATCGTAAATATAAAAAAAAAAAACTAAAGTGAATTCTGTATAAAACAAGGATGGAATACAATAATACATAATTATTATTTATATCTTTTCACCTGAATTAATGATATCGCATATTAAATTATATCCTTACGTGTGATGTAATGTCTTTTGCGGTTATTTTTTTTTATTTATTACTATATTTGGTTAAAATCTGCTTAAAAAAATCGATATTCGCTTAGATCTTCCACAAAATAATTTCGGTGTTAAATCATATCATACACTGCCATTCAAAATATTCGTTCAAGGTTAATGTTTCAACTGCTATTTTTTATTTTATTGTTATTATTACCTAAAATAAATTAACTTTTTTTTTTCGAAGCAAGACAAAGCTAGAAGAGTTTGCTGATATCTTTCTTAAGGATTTTAAAATTTTGTTTGCAATACTTATAGAAATATTTGAAGATTTTTTTTCGAATAATAATATAAAGATATATTAACATCTGATTTAATACAATCTTTCCTTTTTCACGATTTAGAATTGTAATTATAGCCTACTTCACTTGTTTACTTCCCACTTAATACAATAATTTTTAGTAACTTCAACAGAAAGACATCAAAATAACTAGTAATCTAATACAAAACCATTGGTAATTTCGTGTTTCAATGTTGAAGTTACTAAGAATAATTGTGGGAAATTTAAATTTTGCCAAGTGGGTTTAGTTTACACATTGTTAATTTAAACGAATGTTTTGTTTTAGCATATTCTTTTATTACAGCACAGTTGTGGTAGCTTAGAAATTTTTCAAACATTTTCAAAGACGACCAAGCCATTGGTATGTAATCTCTAATGAAAACTTTATCTGTTTGTAATATTTTTCATTGTTCTAATATTGGTAGGCATAGCAAATATAAATATTCACTACTTATGTCTTTCAATATTAACCTAATTTACTCTAACCTGGAATTAACTGGCAAAAGCCCAATCAAAAATAGTAGTATATCGTGTATGGATTGTTGTTATAATAAAGCTTTTCTAATGCCAGACAATGCATATTTTTTCTGAGAAGCCAGACTTAATAAAATTCACCTTTTTTGTAAAAATAATTGGAGAACGACGTTCCAATCACTACGATACACGCTCATTTCTTCATTACGTTTTTATAATATTTTATAATTATAATTTTACAGCAATAGAATTTAACAGATCAGTATTTTTCAATAGATTAAGTGCTATCAACTAGGTAATATCACTAAATTTCAAATCAAAAATGCCACTATAAATAAAGTGGCCTTATTTTATGCAATTTTATAATTTTGAATATATAGGAAATTTTTGCGATCAGGTAATAAATTCACTTCTACACTTTGTTTACTACAGTTGCGTTATTATTATAGGTTATAGTAGCAATAATAACGAAATGTCAATTTATTAAAACATTTCTACAAAAAAAAATGTGTTATATGCACATTGCATGTTTATAATTCACAGCTACATATTCTTACACCGACTCTTTCTCGTTGCATCTACTAAATTTCGACCCATTCACATAATAAATATATGATATAACTCTGACATAACTCCGCTAACAGCATAGAGAATCAAATTTTTAATGTTTATGACTTTTTCCGGTAGACGCATGGGCATGCGCGTGGCCGTGCACTCGTAGCATCAATGTGATCAAGATCGGATGATTTGAGATTTTGGCATCAGTATCTGTTCGATTGGAGCTATAAATGCAAAATACCTTAACCAAAATATCACTTCCGGTTGACCGGAAATAGATGTCAACTTTCTTATTTTAAATAGAATGGTATAATTTTTTATTCATTTTGGATTCTACAACTATAATACGTCAGTTTTCATTATGCTATTCCTATAGCTACATGTTGCCGTTTTTGAGTTATTTAAGTTTTTCTTTTTTTTATCATAATCGTTGCATCATTGAGAAATTAATATTCTCGTTAATACTGCAAGTAGAGACTCCAATTTGCTATGTTATGAATGTAGATATATAACTCTAAGAAACGGTAAGCACACTTTACATTCTAACATACAGGGTGTTCAAAACTGAGGAACAAAGTGACATATGTTCAAATGCAGAAAACTCATTTTTTTTTAAATAGAACACCCTGTATTTTAATTCGGAATTAGGAAGTAAATATCATCCCCTATCGCTTTATATGAGCATTCCCTATACCTATCTTTAATAGATTTTAAGATATGAACGAGTTTTTGTTAAACAGACTAAGTAGCCCATCTTTAAATGTTTGTAGCTGGCTTGAAATGGATTCACCGTCAAATTCATATATTATTTTTTGAATAACCATACAAGAATGTTGTTCGAATAGTCATTTCTATTAATATTGCGTTGTACGAAAGTGTAATTACAATGATATACATAAACAGTTAATGAATTTGACATTAATCCCATTCAGAGGCAGCTACAAACACGCAAAGATAGAGCTACTTAGTCTGTTTAACAAAAAGTCGCTTCATACTCAAAATCTATTAAAGATAGGTATAGGGAATGCTAATATAAAGTGATAGGGGATGATATTTACTTCTTAATTCCGAATTAAAATACAGAGTGTTCTATTTAAAAAAAAGGAATACTTAGTCTGTTTAACAAAAAGTCGCTCATATCTCAAAATCTATTAAAGATAGGTATAGGGGATGCTCATATAAAGCGATAGGGGATATATCTACTTCCTAATTCGAATTAAAATACAGGGGTGTTTCTATTTAAAAAAAATGAGTTTTCTGCATTTGAAAATATGTCACTTTTTCCTCAGTTTTGAACACCCTGTATGTTAGAATGTAAAGTGTGCTTTACGTTTTTTAGAGCAATATCTACATTCATAACATAGCAAATTTGGAGTCTCTACTTGCAGTATTAACCGAGATATAATTTCTCAATGATGCAATGATTTATGACTAAAAAAAAAAGAAAACTTAATAACTCAAAAACGGCAACATGTAGCTATAGGAATAGCTATGAAAACTGACGTATTTATAGTTGTAGAATCCAAAAATGAATAAAAATTATATCATTCTATTTAAAATAACAAAGTGACATCCATGTTCCGGTCAACCGGAAGTGATGTCTTAGTTAAGGTATTTTGCATTTATAGTTCCAATCGAACAGATACTGGTGCCAAAATCTCAAATATAAGTAAATAATAGAACATCATAAACTTTTAATGAAGCAGTTACGTGGAATACCCTGTATTTATTGCCGATTTGCAGGGATCTGTAACAATCTTGCCCAGCCTTAAGATTCTCAAGAATTTCACCATAATCTCAATAAAATATGACTCAAAATTACGTCAAACACGACCCGATATCGTATTAGCAATAAAACTTTGCCAATATTACACAATTTTACACCAGTGTGAGGGTTATTGTTGCATCCCGATTTTCCGATGGCTTACATGCACAATTTAACGTAAGCTCTCTGGGTTCAACGGGCCTCAGTTGACTTTTTTTTCAACACACATACACACGAGACTGCCGACGCTTTATCTTATCTAAATACGTAACGGTAAAATGTAAAACTGTCTATTTTTAAATGATCGCTTTTTTTTTCTGTAATCGTCTCCCGCGAGTGATTGTCTTGACCTTCCGTAAACGCGGATTATTTCTCAGAAGCCTTCCAACGTATAATAATGCGTCTGGGTACCCCACGTTGAAATCGTAAAACGATCATAACAATTAATATTTGCTTTGCGATAAGAAATCTTTGTGCGAGATATCAATTGCCCCGATAACGAAATATGTGTGTGATTATATGATTATTTTCAGATGTAGACGGATAGGCTACGGGCAACTTGGATTGGAATGCAATTTTATTTATACATCCGTGACGAAAGCGCGTAATTGCTGTGTGTCATTTTGAATTCGTTTATTTCATTATTGTCGTCTTGGCGATCGCAGACGCGGGTTTTACATAAAATTACTTTATGCGCAATAATAAATCCGATGGTGAAATATCGATAGAATATATGCAGATACAATATCATTCAAAATTTTATAAAATACGAATTTGATTGAAATAAAATGATTTTTTTTTGGTAATTTCTACATGAAGGAGTTTTAAATCTTTGCTTGTTTTACCATAGACACAGTATAGAAATATATCAGTAATGACAGAACCCCTTTTTATGAATGAAATTCTTCGTCCTATTTTGATGACCTTGATCGCATTGATGCTACGGAACTTACGGGAGTGACGGCCACGCCATCCTATGCGTACCGGAAAAATGTAGGAACATTTAAAAATTTGATCTCTATGCTTTATAGCGGAGGTTATGTCAAAGTTGTATCATATATTTATTATTGTTTTTTTATTAGAAGGTTTTTAAATAGAATGTTATAGGAATATCCTTTTCGAATCGTAGTAAAATGAGCGTGGCCGGTCATAAATAAATCGTATTGCGCAGCACGTGAATCGTGCACGATCGTGCATTTCATTCAAGAAAATTTTGGCGGGGTGCTAGTGTTTATAGCAGCACGTAAGTATGTGTATGTATCAATCACGATAAATTAAATACCATGTTTAGGCACTTAGGTTATGTCGCTGTGATGTTCACCCCCATTTTATTTTTAAATTTCGTTTGTTCTCTTGATCTCTTATTTGTGATTCTTGGTTTACGTGTACGGTGTATTAGCCACACATTTTATAATTATTTTTTTCATAGACAGTTTTACATACAATACGTTTTTTGTGTTCAGTTTTAAGTGATCATTCATAAGTATTTTAATATAATCAATTGTACACTTAAATGTCAATAATACTTACAACTGTGGGACTAATAACACCACATACTAAGAAAAGGTGTTTTTAAAGTATGAAGTTGCACTTCAATGTTTACAGTAAAAAGTACCCGAGAGATCAACATTTAATTTTTTGTTTTTATTAAATTTGGATCAACTACCTGCATTGGTTACAATCGTTGGCATACTCCCAACTGCAAGAATAGTGCGAGAAATAATTACAATTTAAGTTTTTTCGCAAAATTCGTTGCGATACATTGTGGATATTTGATATGGAAATGTTTAAATGTTTACAATTGTGATGTTTGTGAAGGGTTTTCCCAGCAACACGATCAGTTAGACGATTCAACGTTATTTTGCCATTTAAAGGCATGTGAACATGCGAATAAGCAGAAATTTGGAAAATTAAAAACACTTTTCTTTTATGTTATAATATTAGAGAAAATATTTTTTAATACTTTTGAATTAGTGTCACCAACAACTGAAGTTTGCCAAAATTCATAGCACAGTTCAGTTCTATTAATTTTGAACATCCATGTCAAGAATGCGATTATTTTACACATGGAGTTTCTGATTTCAAAGATGTTGGGTTTCAGGGTACACATTAATAGAAGCACGTGTGAAATCGCAGAAAAAGCTTACAAAATGAGTGACAAAGCCATATAACTTCATAAAGTTGTCAATTATACTAATATGTAAATAACTTTCGACTTGCTACCTTTCGTTGCTGAATAAAATGTTGACCAGTACATTTGTATGTAATCTCAAATGAAAACTTTCTGTTTGTAATATTTTTCATTGTCTATTTGTAGGCATAGCAAATATAAACTATTCACTACTTATGTCTTTCAATATTAACCTGTTTACTCTTACTGGAAATTAACTGGCAAAAGCCCAATCAAAAATGTCCCAGTATATCGTGTAGGCATTGCTGTTATCATGAAAGCTTCTAATCCAGACAATGCATATTTTTTTCTGAGAAGCAGCAACTTAATAAATTCACATTATTTTGTAAAAATATTAGAGAACGACGTTCCATATGATAGGTAATTTCTTTTAGTTAATTATATAATTAAATTACAGCAATAGAAAATTTAACAGATCGGTATTTTTCAATAGATTAAGTGCTATCAACTAGGTAATTCACTAAATTTCAAATTTTCAAAAATGCCACTATAAATAAAGTGGCTTATTTTATGCAATTTTATAATTTTGAATATATAGGAAATTTTGCGATCAGGTAAATAAATTCACTTCTACATTTTGTTTACTTACAGTTGCGTTATTATTATAGGTTATAGTATCAATAATAACGAAATGTCAATTTATTAAAACATTTCTACAAAAAAAATTGGTTATATGCACATTGCATGTTTATAATTCACAGCTAATATTCTGACAGCGACTCTTTCTCTTGCACCTACTAAATTTCGACCAATTCAATAATAAATATATGATATAACTTGACATAACCTCCGCTATAAGCATAGAGATCAAATTTTAAATGTTCCTACATTTTTCCGGTAGACGCATAGGATGCGCGTAGCCGTGCACTCCGTAGCATCAATGTGATCAAGGTCCTTAAAATAGGACGAAGAATTTCATTCATAAAAAGGGGTTGTGTCATTACTGATATATTTCTATACTGTGTCCGAGGTTTATGTGCATCAAGATTTATAATAAACTACCAAAAAATGTTAGGAATCTAGAAACTCATGGGTTTAAAAATTACTTAAAACAATATCTGAAGCACAAGTGTTATTATAGCGTGTCGGAGTTTCTTGAGCAATCAGTTTGGGAGTGTTGAATTTGAATATATTTTTTATGCATAAACTATGTATTTTAATGTAATGTATTTTAATGTAATGTATTTTATTGTATATCTTGTCCTGACGCAGCCCATATCGCTTTCGATCCAGTGGCTAATAAAATTATTATTATTATTATTAATTTAATAGAATTTAAATAAACAAATAAGCATATAAAGTGTATTACTGATTAAAATGGTTTATTTACACATATAATGACAATTTACAAATATGTATTAATGCAACAGTTATTACAGACAATTATTCGTGACTTCCTACTTTTATTCTTAGTTATTATTTCGATATCCATTATTATAACAACTTTTTACATCGTCTTACATTTTTATATTAAAAAAAAAAGATTTTACATGATATTAAACTTAAAATCATCGCGTATAAAACGACTCCAATCATTCTTCCACTTCTGGCTGCTCAAAATTAAAAAAAATAAACCGTTAAAATCATATCGTACGACTTAAAAAAAAAACAAAAAAACCATCCCCTTCCCTCCTCTCCATCTAGCCAACTTCGACCCCGATATTCTCCATGTCCTACCGACCCCTACCCCTCCCTCTCGTAAAAGTACCCCTACCGCGTCCGCCTGACGATCCTTTCCCTTTCGGAGGCGGACTCTTCGGTCGCAGCGCTTCGATTCTGTCCGTACAACCGGTCGTCAAATTATTCGCATTGAAGTAGCCGCAATATAAGTCGGCGTTGAAGTTGGAATTGGTCAATTCGGGGCCGAGGGTCAGCCAACCGGGCCGTATGGTGCTGTCCCGTCCGAAGATGTGCAAGCGTCTCCTCCCCAGGCAGAAATGTTCGATTATGTGGAAGATCTCGACCGGCTTCTCTAGGCTTCCGTATTCGTTCTCCTCCGATATTATCAGATCGATGTCCACGTTCGCGTGGATGAAGTCGCCGTCCGTGGAACGGCGCACGGTGCCCTTGATGCCCATCAGGCAGTGTTCTTTGGTCCGTTGGAATACGGCCTTCGGTTCGAGGTTCTTCGAATGGCCGGGGTTTTTTATGTTGGTGCGGATCCAACAGATGTCTTCGCAACTGCAATTATTGTGCGGTTTTTACCTTTTGCATTTGTAAGAGATTAAATATACAGGGTATTCCACGTAACTGGTTCATTAAAAGTTTATGATGTTCTATTATTTACTTATATTTGAGATTTTGGCTAACTGTCTGTTTAACAAAAAGTAGCTCATATCTCGAAATCTATTAAAGATAGGTATAGGGAATGCTGATATAAAGTGATAGGGGATGATATTTACTTCCTAATTCCGAATTAAAATACAGGGTGTTCTATTTAAAAAAATTGAATTTTCTGCATTTGAAAATATGTCACTTTGTTCCTCAGTTTTGAACACCTGTATGTTAGAATGTAAAGTGTGCTTACCGTTTCTTAGAGTAATATCTACATTCATAACATAGCAAATTTGGAGTCTCTACTTGCAGTATTAACCGAGATATTAATTTCTCAATGATGCAATGATTATGACTAAATAAAAAGAAAAACTTAAATAACTCGAAAACGGCAACATGTAGCTATAGGAATAGCTAATGAAAACTGACGTATTTATAGTTGTAGAATCCAAAAATGAATAAAAAATTATATCATTCTATTTAAAATAACAAAGTTGACATCCATTTCCGGTCAACCGGAAGTGATATTTTGGTTAAGGTATTTTGCATTTATAGTTCCAATCGAACAGATACTGGTGCCAAAATCTCAAATATAAGTAAATAATAGAACATCATAAACTTTTAATGAACCAGTTACGTGGAATACCCTGTATAAACTACCAGCCATTGAAGTTAGCACAACTAACATAATTTTAAAAAATCCATTTTTTTCAATATTTAATACTTTTAACATTATTGTAAAAATTTCTACAATAAAGTAAACATAACAACAAAGCGTTTAAAACGGAAATCATCTTTAGAATAAGCCTGTTAAAGAGAAAATGTAATTTAACCTAATAGCAACTAATAAAACCATTTAGAAACGGTATTTAAAGGAACGGCGACAAGCATGTTAACATAGAGGGGTGGGTCAACAGGGTTTTAAAGTTTCACGTGGGTATCTCCTAAAGATCTCCCTCTATAGCAGGGAATAATTGATATCGTACTTGTTGTGAATTATTCTATTAGTAAACCAGTTACGATACGGTTGTTTAATTGTGGTGTTTGTGAAAATAGTATATAAAAAATACGGAAAGGAGAGCCGATAAGTGTAGAAAAGAAATCGGCTATTGTCACATTACACGAGGAAGAACATTCTGGGCGTGTGATAGAAAAATTAGGAGTGACAAAATCTACAGTCCATTACACTATTCGTCGCTACCGAGACGCCGGAACATTCGATGACCGGAATCGCCTAGATCCGTCACAGATCACAATCCTCGCGGAAGATCGACGCCTTAAGGCTGGGATATCACATAAAAAATCTCGTAACAAGCTACTTTGGCATAAATTAAAATCTCTCGGATAATAGCCCAGATAACACGTAAGCTTACGACAAGCTTGCCACTTGCTTAACTTTACCTTGTCCAGACAAGCTTAACAGTAAAAGGTTAATGCTGGGGTTAATGCAAGGTTGCGACAAAGTTATTATATCATGGTACGGTGACTTCGTGTATTTCCGGAGTGATTCGGCGTCAATCGTTCATCGAGTATTGATTTTTTTTGGTTTAACCGCCATTCCGCTATTCTGTCATCGACAGCCATTGTTTGTCGTGTTCAGTTGTGTCGTATGCGTTTGAGCTGTTTCAGTGTATAATAGTTTAAAACATCTTCCATGCAAAAGTAAGTATTATCTAATTTTATATCTTTTACTAGATATGCATTGTTGCTTCAAGAATATGAATAGTTTATAATTCTAACCGATGAACCGAATTGTGTACAGAGAAAACAAATGGAGATATGCGGCGTGGCCAGGCTCGGTATAATATTTTCTACTAATTTCCATTTGATTTACTACTGTACCGTATATATATACCGTTCCTGTGAATACCGTAGTAAACATCACTTACAATAAATAAAAAAGAACATGTATTAAATTGCCCCAACTATTGCATATAATTCTAACCTAATTTTCCACACCATAAGCGCATAAGCCAATGCACTTAGTTTAAAAAGTTATAGTTTATATTTGCTAGCTAGTTAGCTTGTGGTATAATTTGATTTTATATAATTCAGAAATTTTGAATAATTAAATGTTTGGGGTTTTTTCAGTTTTAATGACAGTGTAATAGGATTTTTCAATAAATTCAAAAATATACATATAAATTCAGTGTTATAATGAACAAGAATATTATATATATATATATTTGTATCTCTTATTTCAAGAAATCATTCGAATGTTATCAAATATTTTTTAGGAACCGATTACAGTAATGAGCATCACCAAATTAAATTAAACCCAGGCGTAATGTGGAAGGTCTTAGAAGATTTTTTCTTTCATAGCAGAGTGTTTAGAAACTAAAATGGATACGGTTTTAGGTTTGGCCCAACAGACTGCCGCAATACAACAGGCATTATATAGTAACTAATAAGGATTAAGAGGAGAATCAATTTCATAACTTATGAAATTCTTTTTCAGCGAATATAGAAGCTTCTATGACATTAGTAAACCATCAAATAGTTGAAAACTCTTCTTGGAGAAAAAAAGTTGGTGAGTAATTGATATTATTTAAATTATTACCTAGTTTTATTTTCTAAGTCCGAAACCATGCATGTTCATTTATTGAATTAATTCCAACAAAAAATTTACAGATTCGATATTTGATATCAACCCATGGAAGGAACGTTAAGAGTTTGACATCAAACATCCTAAAAAAACCACTAGAGGACAATATTGACGCAAATCCTTCTCTAACAGGAAAAAGCTTAAAAAACCTTTTCCAGAAGACTGAAATGCTTAAATTATTTTTGGTGAGTTTTTTATTTAATAACCACTAAGTATAGTAAAAATAAGGTAGTTTGTATTTTGTAGTAACGGGGGAAACAGTTACTTTTCATAATATCCACGACGACTTGTTGACTCTTGGGAAACTGATAGCCGTTTCCCCTGTCTTCCCATCTCTGGTATTGTTTTATTTTTTAATAGTTGTCCTTTTTTTATTACAGAGAATCGCGGCAACACGATGGCAAAGGAAAATAGATTATAGTGTTTTTTCTATATAAATATAAAAACGCAATCTAAATATGTATATATAAATATGTAGAAGTTTTTTTTTTTATTAAATACTGAAATTCTAATTTTATTTGAATTCTAGCAATTTTACTTGATGCAAACAGATGTGATTTTGAAAACAATTAAAATATTTTAGGAGACGATGGACGGCATGCGAAAATAATAAAATGAACGCAAATGATATCTAATTTACTAAAATTCTCTCTGAGTTTTGTTTAGTACTAATTTTGTAAAAAACATTTTTGGAAACACTTGGAAGTTACATAAAGTTTATTTGTACGAAATTTATTTTGGTTTGAGCTGGTTATATCTTTCCTTAAAATATTTTAGTAATTTTTATTTTAGCTTATAACAATCAAAGCAAAATAGGAATTGGATATTAATTTCTTCATTTTCTTGGTTTTTAGATCAAAAATATGGAAATGTACATTAATAAGGACGTTTCACTTTGATTTCAAAAGCTTTTTCAAGTATACATATAAAAATATAAATTGCAAATGGTGTAAATTATAAGTAAATTATTTAATAAATGATAAAATCATAATTCAAAATTCATAGTAAACAATGTTTTGTTTATTAAATAAAAAAAATGTATACCATTTATAATTTATATTTTTACATATATCTTGAAAAAGCTCTTGAAATTAAAACGAAACGTTATTAATGTACATTTCTATATTTTTATGACTAAGAAACCAAGAAAAAGAAGAAATTAATATCCAATTCCTATTTTGTTTTGATTGTTACAAACTTTTATCAAGGTTTGCACAGGCTTTCTCTAAAGCTTGGCTCAACATTGTCATTCCAACCTTGTCATATGCTTTTACAGACAAGCTTATGAGAACCTTGCCATGGTAACCTTGTCACATGCATTTAAAGACAAGCTTAACCTGTAACCTTGCTTTGGAAAAACCTTGTCCTGTGTCAACTAGCAAGCTTGTCATAACCTTGCAGCAAGCTTGCACCCTTGCCATAACAAGCTTGCTGACAACCTTTTTCCCTTGTCGGAACAACCTTTAAAAAGGCTTGTATAAACCTTAAATTGTTATCTGGGTAGGGAGTAGAAATAACGTTCTGAGATCAAATGATAGCTAATATACTCTATTTTGAAAAAACTCGGACCAACTTTTTTTTGTTTGATGCATATTTTAAGAAATATTTGGAAAAATTGGGAAATTTTGGAAAAAATTTGAAGGCCTACATCTCCAAAACTATTAGGGAGTAGAAATAACGTTCTGAGATCAAATTATAGGTAATATACTCTATTTTGAGAAAACTCGGACCAACTTTTTTTTTGTTTGAGGCATATTTTAAGAAATATTTGGAAAAAAAAAAAAACAAGAAAATTTGAACATTGGGAAATTTTTGGGACTTTGAAGGCCCACATCTCTAAAACTATTAGGAATAGAAATATCGTTTTAAGCTCAAATTATAGGTAATTTAATCTAATTTTAAAAAAGTAATACTAACTTTCTTCGTCCGATGTACATTTTAGAGATATTTGGTAAAAACAGGAAATTTCGCGCACTGGAAAAATATGGCTGCCTTTGAAGACCTACATTTTTAAAACTATTAAGATAAGAAGTATCATACTGAGCTCAAATTGCAGCCAATTTAGTCTACTTTAAACAAATGCAAGACCAACTTTTTCTGTTAGAAGAATACTTTAAGAAATACTAGGAAAAATTTAAAATTTTTCTATCTTGAAGAATTTAATGGAACTTTGAAAGAATACACCCTGAAATTATATCAATATAACACTAATTATTATAACTCACCGTCTAAAACCCCACTTCCTCAAACACACTCGTCCCATATCCAAACCCTCCGAGCTTCCGCACCACAAGAAGACGAAGCTTCTCTGAGCGGCCACCTCTCCAATATCTAAATTCATTATCTGATCCCACGGCCAAAACTGCAAGTTCGTAGCGCCCATCGTCCTCTGATATTCCTCCAGCGGGGGTTCAATCAAGATCACGTCGAACTTGCAATTCAGATTCTTCAACTCGTACGAGGATAAATCGCATTTCAAGTACATCGGGGGCGTGGCCGTTTGCGCTATTAATTCGTCCTTCAGTTTAATCAGCTCACGCAATTTGGGATATTCTTCGAATCGATCGGCCAAGCCGACGTCTCGGATAAAGTTCTGTGGTCTTTGTCCGGTATCGACGAAATGTTGACAATAATCATTGTGCGGATTCGAAGATTGTGTTCCCTAGAGTTAATTTTTTTTAAAAAACAGAAAAAAACTTAGACAATATATTTAAACAACTTTGAAACATTTTTTTTTTTGGTGGTTATATGTATTTTACGAGAAATTAAATAAAATACACACAAGGAAATATGCATAACCTCCAAAATATATTTTAACAATACAAAACATAAGTGGGAGTGAGATAAAATATAGATATGAACTTATCTTTAAATTATTCAAACGTTAAAATAAGCGCTACCAATCCTAAATACTAATTACTCTATCACCATTCCCTAACCTATAAATTCAGAAGAAAAACACTTTCCACACAATTTTCTTTCAATTAAATACTGTACAAGATCAAATCTACTTCTCATATCACTCCTAAGAACTACTATCATCTAATACTCATCTTAAATATGATTAGACTGACCTTAAGAAAAGTGGATGAATCCCTATATACAAGTTCGTCAGAATCATTGCGTTCACTTTTATCATTTGCATCTTCACCATTCTCTTCAGATTTATTCTTTTTATTCGTCTTAGAGACTTCGGAAGATGTACCTAGGATTTGCCGCAATTCCTCAACACCTGAAACACCCAGCTGGAAATAAAATTAATCCCTCTAAAAAATCATCATTCCACAGAAATATTTACCGTCTGCGCGAGTAACTGCTTTCGTTTCCTAGATTTTTCTCTAAGTTCTTTGAGCATATCGCCCATTTCTATCGGATTTAATGCACCTTACGAAATAAAACCTATTTTAAGTTTGTATTTACATACAAAAATTGTCAACAAAATTGTTGGTTTGACTGTCAATTAGCAGCTGATGGATGTCAAATATCAAAATGAATCGAAAACTGGTTTACAAGCATTAAAATTATTGGGAATAAATGCCGCTTTGTTGAAATTCCATGTATTTGTTTTAGATTTTGGGTTGAAAATGTATTCTGATAAATTTACCACAGGATTTAACTTTAAATTTGAAAATTTTGAAAGGATTTTAGGGTTTATGCTCAGTACTAGAAAAATTGTCAAGATGTGTGTGAATCTGACTTTGTATATTTGAAAAAGTAAACTTAAAATTATAATTAGTTTTAATTTAATCTTCTTTTTGAGGATTAAAATATGAGAAATTATCATCATGATTAAGCCTAAATACTAATTATTATTGCAAAAATACAATGCTTTTTATTAAGAAAATTAGATTAAAAAATTCTATCTGTCATTGAATATTCCCTAAAATCAAAATCTTCAAAATTGAGAATTATTTTTCATTTTAATTCCATTTATTATTTAAATATCCACACATCACTATTTGATATTGTTATTTTTGCATCATATGCTGCACATACACGCATTAGATTTCTTATATTTCAATTACAAAAACAAGTGGTTAGAAAAAAAAATATTTTACCATAAAATCTTTCAACGCAAATACGTACTTGCTAGTCGTGTAAAATGGCCAGGACTAGACATTGACCGGATATTCTACGCACGTTACAATAAAAAAATAATAAAATCCGAAGTCCTGCTTCTTCAAAAATTCAAAAATAGCGCGTGCAAGAATATTGCTGTAAAAGTAAATTCGTAACAACGCAATTTCGAAAACAACCACCAAAAAGGAACAAGAAGACGAAGAAGATGGCTAGCAGTTTTTTGACACCTCGTGCCCCGGACCAGAAAGGCTCAGACACCCTATCCGAGATTGGTTCCGAATCCGGGACCACAACTTCCGGTTGGACTTCCGGATGGGACTCCAGAGAAGATCTCAGAGATTTCGCGACGAAAATCGGCCTGAAGGACGTCACCGATCTATACCAGGACAGATTTCGGGTGAACCGGAAGAAATTAGAACAGATGTTGAGCGGTAAGTCAAAAAAATTCCTTTTTTTTTTTTAATGAAATTATGTTAAAATCCGATGGTTTTAGGGGATAATGAAGCCCCATTACCGGCTGATATATTTTTTGAACAGGTATTTTAAATGTACTTAAAGAAGTCGCATATTTTGACGTGGGGATTTTTATTTTTAGATAATGTCTGATACAGCAACTTTTATTACGTGGCCTACTAAGTTGAAAATTGGCGCCAAATCTAAAAAAGGTATTTCAGGTTTCTTACATGTTAAATGTAATATATTTATATTTTTTAATTATGAACGTTCAATTTCGAAAATGAATAATTCAAAATCAATGAATAAAAGGAGATATTTACATTTAATGTATTGTATACTAGAAAAATTCTTAGTCAGATACCTGAAAAGAATTAAGTATGCAAATTAGAGAGGTAACAAAAATGAAATAATTATTAACCCAGTTTGCAAAATTTAAATTTCCCACAATTATTCTTAGTAACTTCAACATTGAAACACGAAATTACCAATGGTTTTATATTAGATTCTAGTTATTTTGATGTCTTTCTGTTGAAGTTACTAAAAATAATTGTGGGAAATTGAAATTTTGCCAAGGGGGAAGTAAACTGTATATTGTACAGTTAAGGAATGAAGTCTGTGGACAGTTCTCTGATATGTAGGCAACACAAATTACAGCTATAAAGGAGAATATTACCCCTTCTTTTTCACGCGTCCAATATAAGTTTTTGCTACAATTACAATAAAACCATTATTATAGATTATATCTTTTATTTAGTGAATAAACGGCATGATATTTGGCTTTGAAATATACAGTGGCTTTTTGTATATTATGCTGTTTACTGCCAAAGAATTATTTTTTGCAAAAATATTGTAGAATGAATATTAACCGAGTTCTTATTTTTAAATGGTTGTTGGGACTCTTTCGATTTTCATATTTATGCTTTCGTTTGTCAATTTAATTTAGATTTACTCTAAAATTTATGTACACTATGTCAAAAATTAAAAACGAATGGAGGGGCGTTTTAGGTAGGCAACCAATCTAACCAAGTCATATAGTTGTGATCCGTAATGCACAATTCTTTTAGATTCTAATATTTCAATTTTTATTTGTGTACTTAAGGCCTTTCTTGCCGAATATCCTTAAACCATATTTATAAATATATGAAACCGTGTATTTTGTTATCAAAATTAAGACATATAAGTTATATATTGGCATTCGAATAACTTTCTCGGTGTTTGAAACCACTTCGGTCACAGCTTCGGTACGGGTTTTAAAAATATACGTATTTAGAGGTAGCGGGAGTAACAGCTGTCAAAACTTGACGTGTAGTGAAATGAAAGTGTCACTAGTATCTATGAGTACGTTTATTCCGAGGAATTATGATCAGATTGTAAATTATCCGATTGAAATGAATTCAAAAAGCTGCGTTTATGCCTTTTTGCTTGGAAAGAGATTTGACTGAATCTGTTTCCGATCCAGTGATGTTGGAAAGTGAGGAAATGATATGTTAAAAGGAGATATACCTATGAAGGGTGCACGGGAATAACGATCAAAGTCCGTATTCATACATTAAGAGATAAATGAATTTTAAAGTTTGCGACTTAAAGGTTCAAAACAAAACTACTTATATTATAGCAACTTCGATTTCTACGGACTACGACCGTTTTTGAAACAGTTTGAACGCGCATTATTATAATACTCAGAATTTCCTACAAAATCCATAAAGAGTAAATCTTTTATCCTGTTTTAAGTAGGAGTCAGCGTGGAAAGTGTAACACCAGCGAACAAACCTTCATTTTCCCAAAAAATGAACTTTGATCGTTATTCCCGTGCACCCTTCATATATGATCACTGTTTATATCTAACTTCAGCTTGTATAATCCCTCTCCTATATAAAGCATGTGTGACATAAACCTAACCTAACAAATATTTTCATTTTCATATTAGATTTTAACCTGTGATTAAACTGAAAGGTAAAATATGTTTTTCTTTTATAAGGACTAAGAAGGTAATTTCTTCAGTTGTCCAGAATTGTCTTTTCTTTTTATCGGTCATTCTAAACGATGCCCAACACAACCTCAAACCTGCTCAAACTGTGCTCCGTGTCTGTCAAATGTCGAGTCGCAAATTTGTTTTGTGAAGTTAGATATGTTACACATGTGTATGTCAAATCCACTTATTACAATCCCCGTTTACATCACAAAACAAAACGTAAATATCCGATCCAAAAATTCAATCTTAAAAATTTATCAGATTGAATTATGTGATATGATGAATGTCGCATCCTCACGGCATAAAGGTACTCTATGTTATTGTATTTGCAGTTTATTATGCGGAAATACAACGAATATATACAAATAAAATACAACAAATAATTTAATTAATCTAAATCGTTTGTAATTTAAAAATTATGGGGATTATGGAGCTTTTTCAAAAGAAGTATTCTAATATATAAAAAGCCAAACATCGCTCCATTTATTTATAGGAACTACTAAATGAAATAATCCCGCCAGAAGTAAGCCATGTTTCGCATCTAGTTTTTCTGCATTAACTTATATTCATGAACTAATATGCTCAATAGACTTTTGATGATAGTATCGATTCATGTGCTTTCTTTATGATTTTCTGCCTGAATGGATTTATTTAGAAAATTATTACGTTCATTGTTGAAAATCTCCAACATTTTCTCCTGATTTTAAAATAATAATTCTATCGTCTATATCTATACGATCACAAAATGTTTGCGCGTTCGCTGTAATCTGTGTTGCCCACCACGTCTTATTGAACTATTTACACACGTTTTTCTTTAACTGTACATATTTTACACTATATTTTAAGATGATGACTTCAGTATTCCTGATAATTGAATTTAAACTTATCGCCATTAGTTTTAGTAACTTCAACACCGAACCATACAATTACCTGCAATTTTATTGATAGTAATTTTAATACCTTTACGTTGAAGTTACTAAAAAAATAATTTGCGGGAAATTTAAATATGATTAAAAAGGATATCATCATTATTTAATACTTTCACTAGATCCACATGTACGTATAGCAGGATTACATGACGATGTTCAAACAGCAAAAGATAGAATCATGACCATATTGGATATAAGGGTAATTATCTTCGATAACTTTGTGAAATCTAAATATCCTTAACTTGAGGAGCGGTTTACAGTGCAACAGGGTAACAATGAAAATGGATGTAAGCTACACCGACCATTCCCACATCATAGGCAAGGGCGGATTGAGTATCAAGCGTGTCATGGAGGAGACCCAATGCCACGTCCACTTTCCCGACTCGAACAGATCAAATCCGAGCGAGAAAAGTAACCAGGTCTCGATCGCCGGTGACATCCAAGGCATAGAGATGGCTAGAAGTCGCGTTAGAGTGAGTATTTTCTCTGTTAACCGATAAGTGGTCTTCAAAGTAACCTCCTTCCAGCAAAAGACACCGGTTGTCTTCGGTTTCGAACTACCCATCATGTCCAAGACAATAGATCCCAGCTCCGTCTACATCGTGAAGATCGAAGAGCAGTATAACGTGCAAGTGATGCTCAGAACCAGACCGAAACTACACGCGACTTTGGTTACGGTAAAGGGAGTGGAATGGGAGGTGGAACAAGTGAAGAAAGCCACGCTACTATTGGTCATGCATATGTGCGATAAATTAGCTGTAAGTTTAGATTTAATTCGCCTGAAGTAACAACCTTTTTAAGACGTTTTTTCTTCCAGAACCAAATCCCCATCCAGATGACCATGGAAATTTCACCGCACCATCATCAAGCCGTCATCGGGAAGAATCATTCGAATTTAAAGGAAATCATGCGCGTGACTGGCGCACAGATCATGTTTCCAGACGCTCAAGATCCCAATATTCCCAGTTTGAAGAAAAGCAACGTTACCATAACTGGTAACATCAATAGTGTTTACGCTGCAAGGCAATTGCTGATTGTAAGTCGCTCATTAATTCTTTTTTCAATCGGAAAGACTTGGATCATTTACCTGCGTTTTCCAGGGGTCTTTACCTTTGTTACTGATGTTCGATCTGCACCAAGATAGTTTACCGATACGCCAAGAGACCTTGGCCGAAATCCAAGCGAAATATGATGTGAGCATCAGCGTCAGATTGAAGGCCAAGCAAAATACCAAGGCGTGCATAATAAAGGGGACAGAAAAGTGGGCTGGTAATCTTGCCTTGTAATGTTTATTGGGGATGGATTTTTAACACATTTATCATTGCAGCCAACATCTATAAAGCGCGTAACGAAATTTTGGGATCTGATGAGCCTATGGTGAACGTTGATATTCCTTCTTCTTACCATATGCCTAAAGTCAGCCCCAATGTCCAACAACCCATTGAAATTTCCATCCCGCCCATAGGTGCCCAACCTCCTCTATCGCCAATGCTGAGTCCTCTGATCTCACCCACGCCGACATGGCAGTACCCACCAAATCCGTTTAGCCAATCGAATTCGTTCGTAAATATGATGCAGCAACACCAGCAATATTTCTTCAATCCCCTGCACCATTCTTTGAGTAGTAGCGGGTGAGTTTTCCAAAATACCACAAAAATATTGGTCATACATACATCAACACATAGACAAAAGTTCAATAACTTTTGTCTATGTGATGATGTATTCAGAATGATATGATGATGAAATTCACAAAACCAAAATCGCTGACAGTATTTTCTGCATCAGTCCCACGCCTAGGTAGCACAATGACGTAAAATGACGTTAAATAGACGTCGATATCACGTGATGTTGACCTCTAATAGACGTCAATATCTAATATCAACGTCACTTGATATGCTACCTGGACATTTAACCATTCAGATCACAATTTCAACAATTTTTCACGACAGGTATCAATCCATGGGGCAATTCTCAGGAAGTAGCCTCTCCTTGGAGCAGAACAGCAGAGACACGCCTTCTTACTCGACGATCTTGAGTTCGACTTCATCTTCGAGTTCAATCTCCAGTCCAAGGAACGCTTCCCCGAGTTATCAACAACGCAATTTCACCGACTCCTCTTCCGATAAATACGGTAACGCCCACTAACATCACCTACTTTCAAAAACACATTCTCCCACATAATTTACTTTTTTTTACTAGCAGACTGACGTAAAATGACGTTTAATGGACGTCAATAGTACGTGTGTATATGGACGTCTATAAAACGTCATTTCACGTCAGTCTGCTGCTTGAGTCATTAGAACTGTTCTTTTTGATTTAACTTTTGAATTTTGACGTCAAATGCTCATTCTTACAATAATTTCATCTCCAGAATTATCTTCTGTCCTTTCTGATATGAGCTCAACCAGCTGCGGCGGTTATCACGCCTCTGGTTTGGACAAAAACGAAGACAGCTCAAGTCCGACGCCTTCCGAGTACGAACAAAAGAGAATCGCCGGTTTCAAGGCCATGCAAAATCGTCCCACCGGCGTTGGCTATAGATATCCCAACAACACTTGGTCCGGCTACGGGATAAGTCATACGGCACCAGGAGTTGGTCTGGTGAAGGGTGAATACGACGCATGCGCCACCATGCAAGAGGGCGACATCTGGAAAACCTCCACGGCCCATCAGAACATCGACGTTTGGCAAGGAGATCACAATACTAGCAGCTATTTGGACCACACTCCCGGAAACGTGGTCAACCGTTTGACGTCGACGAAATGGCCCGATTTGACGACATTGTTCGCCGCGATGGGGCTAGAAAAGTACCTTGGACTATTTCTTTCGCACGAGATCGACCTGATGGCGTTCAGTTCGATGACTGATAAGGATTTGACCGAATTGGGCGTCACCGCTTTCGGATCTCGCAGGAAGATGCTGTTAGCTATCGCAGGTGAGTCCGAAAGTACGCGAAAATGTTCGAAAATTATGTGAAAATACGTACTACAATCGACACGAATTCATCTAATTCAAAATTCAATTTTTGACACTATTCGAATGTCAAATTTGACAAGTGAGAACTTTTGACATCGTAAAACTGTCTGATTTTAGGTTAGGGCAAGGTTAATTAGAATATCAATTAATTAATCCAATTTTAGAGTAAAATTGGACTCGATTATGAGAATTTTTTCTTTGTTAGCAACCCAAAAATAATAAAATGAAGTATCTTTTAATGTGGAGAGCAATTTTAGTTTAACGCTGAGAAATTAGTAATAAAGAAAAAGCCAAACACTAAATACAACCACTGTTCTGTTCGCTTTAGTTACGTAAAATATAAGATATTCAAATTACAAAAATCTAGGGAATCGGTTTGATTTTAAATGGAATAAAATTATCTATTACTAAAATATATTAATACATACATACTTCTTCATTTGTTGTGTATAACCTATATTTATCTTAATACAGTTAAAAGTGTTATGGTATTACCCATTCTAAAATCCTTAGAATCGTTTTGTATGAAGCCAAATATCCCTTGACTATTTATATAACGTCCTGTGTTAATTGCTTCCGCTAAACTTCCTACTTATTGGCAACAGAGTAATCTTGTTCGTTTGAATTCTGCGCCTGATCTGCTTAAAATCAGGAACTTTTAGTTCTATAGCATCCCCAATTTTTAGAAACGTCAAAAATAATTCCGTACATAACCAAGATGTAGCTCTTTTTACATTAATTTTTTCAGTATTTACTTGGTATTTACTATTTATTTCAGAGAAGAAAAAAGATAGGCATTTTAACTTACAAAATATAACTTCTCCGCACACATAAGAATACCGGCTTCACCTATTTTTCTTACGCAGCATGGTGACAAATTTTCTGATTTCAAGTTATTAGCTCATAACTGTTTTATACATTTATCCTATAAGAATATTTATTTTCAAAATAAAGGACTAGTTTAGCATTAGCAGCAAGTAATATCTAATTTTATGGAAAATTGAAAGCAAGAGAAAAAAAAAATATCATTTGAATATTGGGACGTTAAGTTGGCAATGTTGGTAGTAAAGCGGTAAAGCAATATACCATAATATACAAACATAACCTCATCATTTTATGTTTTTCGCACTTTTTTGAATTATCGGCGGTACCTTATCCTAAAAGCAACATCTTGTTACAACTTTAATAATAACTAACTTTGGGATAATCGTGATGGACAGAAAACTCATCACTATTCTATTACTTTGGTTACTTTTAAGACGCCGAAAGAGGCGTCAAAAGAGATTACTTATTCGCGAGCGACGAAAACGTCGCGAATTGGCACTCCTGAGAAGGCAAGTTTTTATTTCGGCGTAAATTTTAATTCATAAACATCAGATGTATGTGTACCGTTTTTACATTATAATCTCTTGCACGATAGAACTGAAGAAACGTTGCAATCAGTTCCTGCCAGCCCCAGGTGCGGAGAGGAAGATATTTTCGAATGCAAGTAATTCTTGCAGAGACAAATGGTAAGGGATAAGTCTCCGAACGACGACGGAACTAAGAAACTGATGATACTAACCAGCGTACGATTAATTACTAATAATAATAATAATTTATATATATATATCTATTTATATTGAGATTAAAAAAGATAAAACTATTTATTTATGTATTTATGTAAAACGTTTATGTGTGTAGAGCCATTTTCGTGTGTCAACAGAAAAAGAAGGTAATTTTCATGTAAAATCTAATAATATACTGGAATCTTTGTGATATTCGTTAACGTTTGTTGTTTGTTTTATGTTAAACTGTTATTATATCTTCAGTGTGATTGATATATTGTGTGCATTTTCAAGTGTTGTTGAATGAGTGTTGTTGGAAGCGTCAAAAATAAAAAAAATATTTCAAACTATTACCTCAAAGTCGTTAAATCACTGCTGAAAAAATCACGACGTACTAGGAGCAATATTAATCACTGTGATTTTGTTCAAACTCTTATTTGTATAAAAGATTACTTGATAATTTTTTCATATATTTAAGAGTAAGGACATTGAACATTATCACTAGTTTTTGTATTGCTTCATTCATTTTTAATATGTTTAAGCGCCTTACAAACATTTACCTCAGCAATTTTACACTTAACAAATATGATACTTTTTTTTAACTTCTGCACTTTACTGTACAAAAATAAATATATATATTCCAAATATAAACGTCTTCCTCAAATAAAATTGCAAGAAAAGACTTTATACACTAAACTGCTACTAACATTTATTTAATGTCACTTTGCGTATTTATTGTTACATTATTTATGTATAGCTTTTAACTCGTACTATATATCAATTTTAGTTATTTAAATTATGAAAAAGAAACTGTAATACAAAAGACTTAATTTGTTTAATTATATTTATATATTGATTGATGATATGATATTTAACGAATTGATTGTGATATTGAATTTTAAACTTTTACGAATTAAGGCTTTTGTAACTTGATTTGTAAATTATATACTATTTTTTCTAGCTTAAATATATGATATTTATTGTATATTATTATAAACGTACTGAATTATTCTATTATATATTATTATTTTTGATATGAATAAAACAATATTTACAAGCATTTTTCCTGTTTTTGTAATTTTTCAATTCCTCACCCTAATGGCCAAATTTAAGTTTCCCGCAATTATTCACAGTAATTTCAACGTTAAAATATAAAATTACCCACCATTTTGTACTACATTAATAGTAATTTTAATGCCTTTACGTTGAATTTACTAAAAATAGTGGCGGGAAATTTAAATTTGGCTATTAGGGCATAAATTCAAATTCTAAAACCGTACTAACTAATTTTCTTTTTATGGTTATAAAATTAACAAACAAAGCAAATATCTATTATATAGAAGAAATGTAAAATGTTTAAGATTTGATTCTGTCTACTTTAATTATTTATTTATAAGGGAAAAATTTAATATTTAAAATGTATTTCAGAATGTTTTAATTTTGCCAGAAAAGCTGGGAAAAAAATGTTTATTTTTGTCAATATTTGTTTTCACCTAAAATTAAGTGAGGGTGGTTTGATTTTATCAAAAACTGAGTGAGGACAACTTATTTTTATCAATTGCTAGATGAGGGTGGCTTATTTTTGTCGCTATGGTAGTGATTTATATATCTGAGAAAGATAGAACATACATACATTAGTGTAATTTGTGTAATTCCAACGAATAAACCTCTTGTGCTGCTTTCTTGGGAATTTTATAATGCTATCGAAGATAATCTCAAAAATTAATCGATTGTATTTCCTTAACCGATACATTAATATCTTGTATCAAATTAAGCATCATTATTAAATAAAATATAAACATATTCGGAGAGTTCTTATTTTGTGTTCAACGTCAAGCAAGACAATCCGTAAGCTGGCGCCATCTACAAACGCGACGCCTCAAACCGATTGAATAAACGGTCAGGCGCATTTCAGACTTCAGATCCATAACACACGGTTCGCTTCGAAGTCGGCCCTTGACTTTCCAGTAGTGATGTCGTTTGCGGTGTAATTTTCCTGGGTTTTCGTTCATGTTTTGTGTTCGGATTCGTTCTTGTTTAGTGTTTACCACCTGAAAGGAAGCGAACGAGAAGCCACTAGATCGGATCGAAGCGACAACAATTCTCGTGTGCCCCCTTACAACTACCTGCCTGCCATTTGTGGGGTTGTCCCTTGACGTCCAGTCTTTCCGATTGTAAGTAACCCCGCGCGCACCCACATTTTCGCCGTCGTTTCTACCATAACCGGGATAAATTGGCCGTATATGTAGCTACTACACACAAATTCATCCCTATCATATGTAGAATATTAAACTCCTTATACGTTGAACATTTGAACCATTGATTATTCACTCGGTGCAGGTTTTTGAGGGGGCATCATCAAAGTATACCGCAGGAATAGCTGTAAGGTGGGAATTTGCGGAACGCGTATTTTTAGGTTAGGTATCGCTGTCAATCGAAATATGCCATTGTTTCTATGCAATGCAGATATTTCACCTGCTTTGGTATTTTTAATCCGCTTTTAGTTCAATTTCGGCGAATTTAAAAGCCCGTGGGATTATTTAAATCGATTAACGAGTGCTTTAAATACGTTTTACGAAGAAAATTCGATAATACCTTACATAATAAGTTCAACGAATTTACAACTGCCATCATTTGGGTTAATTTATCATTCGTGAAATTGCAGTCATGATTATCACGCGTATTTTGACGTTGCCACTTTAATTAATTGTTGTTTTTAGTGTTGCCCTTAAAGCTAAATATTAAAATTACCCATTGAATGTGAAATTTGCTATATTTTATTATTTTTTTTTAGATTAAAATTAAAGTTAGGCATTTTGTTATGTAGGCGATATTTAATTATATTTTCTCTCTGGTATTTCCGTCGATTTACACATTATTATTAAATAAAACACGTTTCAACCTCGGAAAAACATTAAATTTTTCTCACTTACAGATGTCGTTAGCAAGGATATATTAAAAACCTTTTCTTTGCATCTAAATAGCATCAGATTTCCTAGTGGTATTTCATGAAAGTGAAACGCGTTGTGTATTTATTGATTTTTGTCGAATTTCATGGTATATGTATTTATTGTGATAGCAGGGATTCCTTGGAGAGTGTCCAAATGCTGCTCGTATTACAGAATATTGCCAGTACAAACATTATGGATTACTCGACTTACAATATTATATTGAAGGTTTTATTGTTTGTTTCCAAATTATACTTATTGTATCGGCTATTGAAGTATATTAATTTTAAATATATATCCATATACTTATTTAGATCTTGCTGATCAAATTTTAAACAGAAAAGTGTTTGTATTCAATGGAAAATTGTTTTTATATTCAACTTCCCCCTTGTTGTTATAAAATCCGTATTATTAAGTGTTGCGTGATCGACTGCCATACCCTAGTTAATTTAATTTCCTAAGAATTTTAAACCCTTTTAGAACCAATTAGGGCTGTAGAGTTCTATAGTTTAAAATTTGGTAATAACTCATGTTAATGTACAATACTTAATTAGTTTAAAAAAAATATTGTTATAGATTTTAAATTATAGTGGAAATAAAAGGAAAATGGTTTCAATAATTCAGTAATTTTGGATCGAAGAAAATCTATGTTTAACACAACAAGATAACGTTTATTCATAATTATTTGTATTAAAAAATTGAAAGCAAACACATTTTAATGAACCGTTAAATATAATTTGTATTGGCAAGAGAAGTTTTGTCTTTAAACATGTTATAACATGTTTAAAGACAAAACTTCTCTTGCAGCATATATGCTGCAAGTATATATACATAGATATTATCAAAGATTCTTAAATTTGTTATGGAATTTACGTAAATATTTTTCAAACAACTTTTTCATCTCGATATTGATTTATTTTGTAAATATATTTTCTAATTCTTGTGTTAATGTGGTTCTAATTATTTTATTTTGGCTCTGGATAGTAATAAATATTTCTTTTTTAGAACTGTTTGATAAAAGCTGAAATGTTGTGTAAATATTTGATAAATCTTTCCTTTTTTTTTTGTTTTGGTATCGTTTAGGTGATGTATTGAATATATTTTCGTAAATTCAAAAGTAATTTAAATTATAAAGTGGGCTATACAATCAGTTTGTCACTAGAGCTAATGGTTAGTCTTCGTTTTGTCTTCTAGAGAATCTAGAGTAATAAAGTCAGTTGTTAACTTTATTACTGCGTAATTTTGATAACATTTAGATAGTAATAGAATTAGTTTTTTTTTTAATTTTATTTGATTAAAATAGAATTTGTCATTCTCCGCCTCATATCTATTGAATTTTTGTTTTAATATTCGGTATTAATAAAATAAAATGATGCTATTTACTAATATCAATTATTGAAGAAAAACAAAACTTTTTTAGCTCAAAATAAAGCACGCTACAACATACTAATGTCCGTGTGATTTGTTCTGAAACCTATGTTGTGGCAGTATTCATGTACCATTGACTCTCTCTATATTGGATTCTCATGTAGTATTCCAATTCGTTCAAATTAGAGTGAGTTTGAATTAAAGGAAGTGAGACAAAAAAAAAAAGATATATTAATTTGTAATATATACTTACGATAAAGAGAAAAAGTAGAATCTTATAACATATACTTCAGATACGAAGTAACTTACAAAGAATTTAATTACTGAGAATTAAAAAATTGTCCGAAATTTTCATTTGTTTCAAAACTGTGCTGTAGATTTGTTTTTTAAAGTATGCTTCTACCTTCTGCAAGTTTATGAAAATTGATGTTTGTTCGATTTAGAGAAAGGAACACTGGCTTAAAATTTTCATGAATTGTCGGAACTTTTGATTCGATTAAGGAAGAATTCGAATTAGAAAATGGCGTTTACAAATGGATCATTCAGGTAGAGATATAAAATTATGAATTTGATTTAGAGAAATATTCAAAATTAAATGAAGGTTGATTTAGGGAGAGTCTACTGTATTTATTTATTTTTTTTTACCATGAAAATAAAATATATTCTGGATATCATTCAGGTGTTATTTTCTGTCGCCATATTTTTTTTTTAAATCTCAGTTATTGGTTTTGGTTTAGCGAATGTTTGAGCTGTTTCGAGACCCATGACAGTTAAATCTAATATTCTCTGAAAGCCTGTGATTTAGTGTTGTATTATAAACTAAGGGAGAAGTGCATAAATACATTTATCTAAAATCGGGAACGCTGAAAATGGTTTTGGATTGGGTAGGTGGAATGTTGAGAGGTTAAAGCGATGTAAAAATCTTCTGTAAACTCGTATTTTTAAGATAAGATTGCCACAGTGTGTATTTTTGTTAAGATTTGCAGCAATTTTCTTCAGTTTGTTTTCTGTATCGCTGTGTAAAATTACACGATGAAATTTAATTAACCTTTATTAACAATTGCGGTAGTAATTGAAGGAGTAAATACTTTTAAATATTAATTATACTTTCAACATTTTGATTTCAATGACTACTTGCCTAATATAACAGTACTTACAAATCAAATATATATTTTTTCTAAATTACTTACTTTCAGAATCATATCTTTTTATATTTCCCGCCATTTTCTGTGACACGAGCTTAAGAGTGTTGTACAGTGTATGGTTGGTTGCCTGTTCTTCGTAATTGCAATTATCGAAATTACGCAAAAAAATGGGAAAATAATTATTTTATTTTTCTGTTAACGAAGCTCTTTGAAGTGAATTAAAATTTATCTGTAAAGGAACCTTCTTCAGTTTTTGACAGTGATGTTTTAACATTTCCGATAAATAAAAATTAAAAAGTATAAAATGAATAAACGAAGAAAAAAGAAAAAGTTCATCATGAGGTGCTGGTTATGGCGGTAACCTATCGACATTATCAATGAATTCTGACAGCCTCAGTTGCCGACGACGTAAAATTAATCACATGGTGACGATAAACAACGCAGAAATAGAGTACAACATAAAAACAGAACATAACCTTCTGACGTAAAATAATAAGGGAACAACTAGCTCTAATAATCTGATAAATTGTTTTTATAGGAATATCTATTGCGATATGTCTCAAAGAATTCAATCGAAAACAATAAGCGAAAGATTGATACGTCTGTGATATGGGTTTTTCATAATAAGATTTATTGTTTAGCAACGCCGCTATTGGGAGGGAAAAGATTTTTTTTAACATTGAACGATTGGGATTGATAAATTTAAAATACTATATTCGGAGGCGTTATGAGCAGGAATGAAAATACTTATATTCCATAATCAATGACGTAAAATGTTCTGATCTACTCATACGCATGCGGTCAAAAACTACGTTCCCAAAACTAACTCTTTTTCGTCACTGGTTATGACTAGAGATGGTGGTTTTTGTTGGTACGCAGTAGCGTACACAGAGAAAAGGGATTCTGTAATCAAAGAAATGTTTCTTGGTGAGTATTTAAAAGAACCATTTTTTTTCAGACAAAACATATTTCCTGCAATTAAAAATACTGTTATTTTAATGAAAGAAATACGTATTAACTGAAGGAAATAGTTCTTTAAATAGCGGTAAATAAGTTTCTTTGATTGTGACTATTACTACATATACACAGAGATTCAAAATGATTGTCAATTCCGCTCCTATGGATAGTAACAGGGTGTAGGTATATTCCGCGGGTTTGTAATGAAGGTTTGAACTAAGTCAGTGGTTGGAACATAGAAGTAAACGATTGTCATAAATAAGGAAACGGAACCTATATTCGAACTCGCATTATAAACGACTATGGATTGGTGTTCTGCTTGTAAAATGAGATGTAATTAATTTAACTTACTAAATTATGATTTACATTCAGTCTCTGGTGTTTACTAATTTATTATTCTTTAATTATAAACATAAATTAGTATAATATTAAGTGACAACACTGCATCTCTCGTTATTTATGGTATGATGCGTTTCTATAGATCTATTTTTGATAGCGAAACATAAGTAAATCTAATGGGGTTAGATCAGGCGATCTTGTGCCATTCGTGCTCTAACGAATGTCAGCAAAAACTGTTGAAGATTTGGAGGTTTGTAGAGCAGTATGTGCTGGAGATATCGTGCTGAAATACCTGCTTCAAGCTCATTTTTTGTAACTCTGCAATACAAGTCAAAATCTTTGGCAAACTTGGCTGTTACGTTTCTCGAGAAATTGCCCATTATTCGATGCTGACATAGCTAACAACACACCACTTTTACGGGATGCAATTGGCGTTTCTGAATCCTGTGGATTTTCTGCAGACAGATACAATAGTTTGTAATTGATATAGTTGTGATAACCAGGTTCATCCGAGAAAATGATTTGTTTAGCAAGTCATCGTCCGCAAATTGGGTTATTAAACCAATGACAATTCCAATCGCTATCGTGACTAATGGTATAATTCTGTACCGTAGAACTTTATAGGGATAAAATGTAATTTCTTTTGACAGCTCATTGGCTGAAGTTATGATAAGCTATAAATTATAAATGTAATAAACTATTTCCTTAATTTAATATTGATTTTTACCATGTTTGTGAGCTATTAACAGATAAATCCCTTATTTTTGACAGTACAGAATAATATTGTTGGTGATATTAGTGGAATATAACGGATTGAAAAAAAATTATAAGATAATAATCGAAAGAGATAAAACGCACGCAAAGTCGCCAAAATGTAAGAAATTCTTTATGGAATGAAATTTGATGTAGTACTTGCTCATTAAATTGGTATAAGTAAGATAAATTTTTCGGACAGTTTTTTTTCTACGACATGATTTTGAATCCATGGTAATCTCCCAGCAAACCGTGTGAATCAACTATATAATATGCCCTAAATTAACTAATGCCCACCATCATGTACAGTCTGCGCCACTGGTGCCAAAAAATCAATCTCTACTATACACATTTTATTTTTGTGTATACGCTTCATGGCTGATTGGAAATATTGAAAACTATTGCCGTCGGATGCTATAAAGTAAATCATTGTTTTAAAATATTTTAGTATGTATGTAATCTTTAGACGACTGAAAATGGGTACGCTTATATGTGCATTAAAAAACCTCTTTTATGATTAAGCGGGCAAGTACGCACCTTTTAATTATAGTAGTTTTCTCAACGTTTACTGTAATTGAAAAAAGAAGTAGGAGCAAGCACAGGTGTTATGATATCAATCAATTCCTCGGCCCATTGGACATGTGAAAAAACAAACGGCTGTTTTTTGCATAAATAAAAACTTGGACGATATAGCAATGAATACCGAACAAACATATGTACAGTGATGAGCTTCTTAAACGATACGCTTTGTAAGCAAACGTCTACCTCATTGATAATTTTTTAAATAGTAATAGAGCCAATATGTCTCAACAGTGCTGTATAAATGAAACAGTAGGTGATGTGAAAAAAAAACGACCGAATTCCTACTATTTAAATTAATCTTAACATATTTTAAAACATTTTCAATACCTCTTTCTTTCCGTTACAGTGACCAAATGAATAGTAATTTAATTATTAAAAAAAAAAAAATCATCTTCGTTGTACATTTTATGTTTATCTGTCAGAAACGAAATCAGGTTTTTTTTTTTCAACAATAATTATAATACCGAATTAGCAATTTGAGATATACAGGGTGATTCTCAATATATGCGACAAACTTTAAGCGCTGATTCCTGGGGTTATTTTGATATAAAATTCTAAAAAAAATGTCCAAAATCGCTTAGTTTAAAGTTGTACAATGTTTAATAATTTTTTTATTAAAATAACAAAATAATTAGTAAACAAATTAACTTAAATAACTGTGAAAATGACCACCCCAATGCAATACAAGCTTCTATCCTCCGTCGTATTGACTGGCGAGTCGTTTAGAATACAAGGGTTTTCGATGTTTTGAAAGCTGGATAATACGTTTCTCATTCTCGACATTTTTCATGGGGTAGTATAACGAATGATTTAAGGTGACCCGAGAAAAAAGTCCCAAGAATTTAAGTCTAGAGACCGAGGAGGCACGGTTGTGGACCCCCCGTCTATCCACGATCTGGATACTTTTGCCAAAACTCGCGAGCAACTAAACTAAAATGCCCTGGACACCGTCATGCATAAAATACATTTGTAATTTAATTGAACGGAATTCTTCCGCAGTAGGGTAGCGCCTCTTCAAAAAATTGCGGTATAACCTCACATTTAACGCATGGGAAAAAATGTGGACTAGCAAGTGATCTCCAACAATTCGACCCACCATTGACATCAGAGAATTGATGTTGAGAGGGCATTATAGTTCGTGCCGAATTTTCTTCGCCATATGTGATTGTTATGAAATTAATATCGCGTTTCTAGGGAAGTGCCTCGTGGTGAAGATTTGAGCCAAATAGTCAGGATTTTGTGTGTCCATTGACAAAAGCACTCTTGTGGCAAATCTGCCGGCAAAGTCCTGAACCGTGATGTGATATGATACAAGTTGATCTTTCAATATTCTCCAAACCGTGGCTGACTAATGTTTAAAGCAAACCAATTATTTGGTGCTTGTAGTAATAGGATGTTCCATTTCATTTAGTAAATTTTCACTTGTGGATTCCACTGTAGATGGTGCCCGTATACATCGATCCGTTTTTTAAAAATGTTCCAGTTTCACTAAGACGTTGGTGAGAGGGGCAATAATGGAATGATGCAGGATGATAGGTTCGGGTATGTTCTCATAAAGACGTCTAGCAGCACGCGAATTTCATTGAAAGACCGTAACGGAATGCATATCCCCATATCAGCATTCGTGTAATTCATTTTAGAAACAGAACTGGCATAAACTAAATGATACTTGAAAATTATCGGAAAATATGAAAGACAAATAAACAATTCCTCTCAAACATAGTTTTTGAGAACAACTGTGATATTATATGTGTAGTCACAGTTCATATTTATTATTAAACTTAATAACTTAAACCAAACCGTTTTCGACATATTACTCATATGACTTTTTATCAAATACTCAAGAATCAGCTCTTAAAGTTTGTTACATATATTGGGAATCACCCTTTTAAGTCGTCTTTCATTCTATTTTATTCTAGAATGACTGCGGAAAAATATTCTTAATTATAAATATATACCTTGCAAAAACAAAAAGATAAAATCTTATTCTATAATTCCGCAGCCCCAAAGAGTATAACGAGAATACCTTCGCATCATCCCAAAAACGGATGAAGTAGATTAAAATCTTCTCGTCATACCAACCTACACAAAAAAAAAAACGGGGAAAATTATAATTTCGACTATGAGGGGCCTACGGTACCCTTATCCCTTAACATCCCACATCCCAGCTGCGGCCTCGCTCCAACACAACGCGCTACACTGACGATCGATATGAAAACTTATCAGACCACACCCTCCCACCACGCATTTTCGGTTCGAAACGAACTACTACGCATTAAGGACACTCTTCTTCTCTCTATTCTTCCTTTAACTCCCTGCCCAATAACTTATCCTTGTCGTCATTTCGCCCTCACTCTTTCATTAACGTCTTGTCCTTCTCCGTTCTACGCCGCTGACACTGCAATCTTTTCCGTTAAGGAAGCGACCCTAGCGCCGGCCGCCGGTCGTCAATCGAGTAACTAGCGCGTATTCGCGCGCTCTAGCGGGGGTAAACTAGAATCTAGCGTCGGTATAGCTTCTCTTATGTAATTGGGATAGTTTGTTGACATTTTATCGATTGTTTCGGGGTGTAGTACCGATGTTGTCATAGCCTACTTATTTTTATATCCCGTTTCTATAGAATGGAATAACGTTCGTTTCTCCTGTATATCGTAGAGCGAAAACCTTGGATTTGAAAGTTTTCGTTTAATTGCTTCGAAATTGGAATGGAACATCTCGTATATTGAGTTGGTGATTGAGGTCGATGACTTTAGTAGAATGAACGAATTTGGGAATACAATCAAACGTTCACCCAGAGAATGTGGATTGAATTAATTAATCAAAGCATCATGGTTAAATTTAACTATTAGTTTGCTTAAGAATTAGAACAAATTGGTTTCTCCATGCACTGTGAAAAAAAAATTCTTTCACAGAATTGTTTGTTAAAAGAAAGGTTATTTGAATTTAAATACCAGTATCTTGCTGCTTTCTTTGAAGTGATATATTTCATTAAACTAAAAACCTTTATCAGATGTATAATATGCTTTCCATGTTTCTCGGAAAATTTTAATTATGCACACATAAAAATGCATGACTGCCTCGAATACAATTTTCTTGCATCAAATAAAGCTATATTTTGAATATGTGCAAGGCAAAAACTTCTTAAGGCAGGAAAAAAGTGTTTTAACAGTAAAATCTTGAGGTTAGAGGCTAGTAGCTTGGACGAAACTACTTTTAGTTTCGGTAAAGTGAGCAATACACCTCTTTGCACCTCTATTTTTTGTTTTTGTCCTGTTGAGTAGATGTTGAAAAAAAAATATAGTTGTAACGATTTTTTATTTATTTTTTCTTCATTTTCCATGGTTTTAAAATGTCGTTTTATTTTTTTTAAGATTTATTTTTTTTCTTCTACCTCTTTTTCTATTTATAGAAAATTAAGTTTTTTAAATTGTTTAATTTTTTTACCTATTTTTTTATATTTATGTTTTTAAAAATTTTGTACTTTTTTCTATATATATAATATTTTTTCTAAAATTTATATTTGTTTATTTTTCAAAATTTTATAACAATTATTTCCAAACTTCTTTTTACACTTTCCTTTTTAGCGCTTTTGCGTTCATTTTTTAATTTTTCTAGTATTTTTTATTTTTTACTTTTTTTGCATTTGTATATTTTTAAAAATTGTTCTTTTTTCCATTTACACCTTCTTTTTATTTGTTGAAACATTTTTTTTAGCGCATTTGCATTCGTTTTTTTAATTTTTATTTTTTTATTTTTAAAAATTGTTCTTTTTTTATTTTTTTCCATTTACACCTTCTTTTTATTTTTTTAAAGTTTTTAATTTTTTTTCTGTTTTTTTTTCATTTTTTTTTATTTTTTACATTTGTTTATTTTTCAAAATTTTGTTTTATATGTGTTATTTTCAAACTTTGAACCTCTTTGTAATATTTTCCCATTTTTAAATTTTTGTTTTAATTTTTTTATTTCTTTTTTACAATTGCTTGCTTTTCCGTTTTTTTAACATTTTTTTCTCGAAGTTTGTACTTCTTTTTAGCGCTTTTTATTTTTTTAACTTCTTCGCATTTCTTTACCTTATATTGATTAACGATTCTTTCAAATATTTTAATTATTTTAATATTTTATCAATTTTTCTCAAATATTTTTTCTTCCAAAATATTCTTTTTCACTTTGGTTTGGTTTTGTAGATTTTGTAGCAATTATTTTCGAACTTATTTTTAAGAAAGCACTTTTCTTAGCACTTTTGCCTTTATTTTTTTTATTTTAATTTTTTGCATTCGTATATATTTTTAAATTCTTTTTTTAATTTTTCCCATTTTAATTTTCCTATTTTTTTTAATTTTTTTTTCCAATTTTTGTACTGTACTTTTTTCATTTTTTACCTTTTTACACCGCCTTTTGATTTTTTAGCAACTTTTTCACATATTTTTTTTATTTTCTTTAAAAAATGTTGTCCATTTCCACCTCTTTTCCCAATTTTTTAATTTTTTTATTTCTTATTTACAGTTTACTTTTCCAAGTTTATTAACATTTTCCCCCAAAGTTTGTACTTTTTTCGCGCTTTTTTATAACTTTTTTGCATTTGTTTACCTTTTAGTGTTTGACGATTCTTTCAAATGTTTTACTTTTTTTTAACATTTTAGCAATTTATTCAAATACTTTTTCTCTTCTAAAATATTTTACCTTTTTTTTATATTTGACAAAAATACTCCAAACTGTGGTACTGGTAATGCTGTTAACTTCTTCTAGACCCCTCACCCCAAATTGCACTAAACTAGACGTACGTTTCAATAGCAAAGCTATCATCATCAGCAGAAACACTGAAGTACTTTACATTTTTTTATTTGTCTAGATTTTGTAACAATTATTTCCAAACTTTTTTAACGTTTTCCTTTATTTTTAGCGCTTTTGCGTATTTTTTAAATAAAACTGTCGGTAATATTGTTTAATTAGGTACATATATGTGAAAATAAATATCAGTAATTAGTAACATTTAATTTATTTTGGTTGATTACATTGAATAATAATCGGATTACAGTTAATTCATTGCGTTAAAGTTAATATTTACTAGAGATTATACAAATATTTCTTTTAAAAGTGGGGTATATTTCAGGATGGGCTTAATTATCTGTCATCTTTCGTGGAGAGCAGATACCCATAATTTTGAGTAGTGCTCATTATGGTGAATTTTCAACTTTCATATCGTGTGGGAATGATAAATATCCACTTTTAGAATTTTTTCAAGAGCTGAATAAAACATTGCAGCATGTAATCTAGTGTAATAAGTAATAATTTAAAAAAAAATTGAATCATTTTTTTCAAATTGTGATAGATTACCATCACGAAACAATTTGCTGCTATTCTCTATAGCAGCTAACTTCTGAATTTGAATTTATTAATGTTGCACTGACATAAGCTCTATAATACATCAACTCCGATGTTCCAACGTTGCAATGAACCACACATAGATCGAAAACGTTTCTCTCGACTGTCAATTAGCGTTGGTAACACCCTCTACGTCACATTTAACACGAGCTTACGGGACAGAAAATCAATTCCTGCGCTGGCTGAGTAATTGCGGTTGTTGATACCGTTTCATTGTATAAAAATCGTAGTTAGGTTTGCTTCATAAGGATGCCAAAAACATACTTAAGTGTTATTTGTTATTTTTTTTTTGAAATATCGAGAATTTTATCTAGTAATTATAGAAATTTGATATTAAAACTGCCTTAATAAGTTTATTAAGCTTAGTCGTTTGGATAATTATCTATATTATACAGGTGTTAGGTAAACATGCGACAAAAATTCAAGGGGTTATTCTTGCATATTCTAAGAATATTGTCTTGTGATGATTTTGAAAACCCCTTGTTCGAGATACAGGGCGAACAAGATTTGCGACAGTAACAACATTATATTATCAAAAAGTACATGTAAAGTTGCTCAATCTACAATAAATGTTGTTCTAAATGGATACAAGCATTCAATCTTCTCGTCATTGACTGTCGAACTTTTTTAAATACACCAGGGTCGTTTCTAATTGAGTTACATCCAGCAATTATCGATTTCGCAATCGTCCATCTTCTCCACTGAGTAGCGTGAACTATTGACTTCAGAGATCCCAGATGAATAATCTAAGGGTTAAGTCTGAGGAATCGACAGGCCATCTTGTGGCCACCTCGACCAATCCAGCGATCTCCGTATGTTGCTGTTTAAAAATTACGAGCAACCAAACTGAAAATGTGGTGGTTGCATCATCGTGCAAAACCACTATTGCAATCTGTCGCTATGTACATCCTCCAGAAACTCAGGCAGTGTTGCTTCCAAAAAGTTGCGGTACACCACGCCAGTAAGTCTTCCTGGTAGAAATACATCGGTCCAGCACCACATTCCAACCCAAACATTCAACGAGAACTGATGTTTAAAACGATCTTCAAATACCTCATGTCGGATTTTCATCTGCCACACATTGGTTATTATGAAAAACTCCTTATTGCATTTTTTGAGGAACCTGGCTTCATGGTTCAAAAAAATCTGTGTCAGGAATAGAGGGATGCGAACTATTGTTTGCAATCATCCATTGACATAATGCAATACGTGGAGGAAATCAGCAGGTAGTGGTGCCTGAACGCGTTGAATGTGGTATGGATACAACAAATTGTCCTTTAAGGAATTTTCCAAACTGTCCAATGACTTACATTCAAAGTATTTGCAATTTTTCGCGTAGAACTACCAGAATCTTTCTCTATCATCTCCAGCACATCCTGTCTGTCCTGGCTCTCCACTTAGTTTCATTGAGCCTGTTTCACGAAAACGTCGAAGAATGTTTTCGAAGATTTTCGGTCGGGGACATTACGGGCAGGAAATCGTTCAATGTACAATCGTCTAGCCTTCTAATGAGTTTGCCATCAGCAAGTCCATACATGAAACACTTGTCAGTCATCTTCGGCGTTCGTATAGCATCATGATAGAGGATTTCACTAACTATTAAAGACACGTCAAACACGCCAATACGTCACTTAATCTAAACAAATGCGACCGATGAGACGTATTCAAATGAAATCCACTACTAGATAAAACAGCCGTTTCACATGTGATCGAGATCGAAAAATAACAACGCATTGTAAACAATTTTTTTTTGTACTTGATAAACTCATTGGCGTACACCATAACTTTTATTTATATTAATAATTTCAACGAATATCGAATTATAGTTGTCGCAAATTTTGTTCGGCCTGTATCTTCGAAACGAAGGGGCTTTTTCAAAAATCACCGTAGGACAACAATATTCTATATAGAATAAGCCAAGGAATAACCCCTTGAATTTTTCCGCATATTTACTTAACACTCTGTATATACATTAATTTATACATTAAAATGTATAAGATGACGATAAAACATGCACGAATAACATTTTACGAATATTGAAACTTTTTGATGAATTAATGAAATGCCTTTAAAATAGTTTTCTCGCCATAGAATATTCATTTTATTTATTATAATAATATTATTTCCTTACATTATCATTTTTACCTCGTTTAAAAAAGCTAATATTGCATTCAAATTTGTAATCACTAAATTAATTAAAATAAATTTTAAAAATTGTAATCAAGAAACTTACTTCGAAACTGCCAACTGTCAATGAAATTACGAATACATGAATTAAAATAGCAGTAGATTGTCACACAAATCTTCTCAAATAATGTCATCAACCTATGTCGATATTAGAGAAGGAATTTTATTATTCGCTGTCATAATCGGCCTTTCCAGACCTAATATCGACATAGGTTGTTATACAGGGTGTATCCGCTATTAGAGGTAAATATAATAATATGTAGCAGCTGTAAATCATATACAATCAAAAAGGCTTAATGCACAGCGGGTCTATCTGTAAGCATTAACGAGAAAAAAAATATTTTATAAATGCCGTGGGCTAAGCGCCACCTGTGCCCAACCTAAATGCTGTCCGAGTATACCCCCACAACCACTATCATTCAGCCATTATCACTGTTAGTTTTTGTGTGGATCGCCGCTTGAGTGCAAGCCATTCGAACATTTTATTTAAATTCTTCCCGTCTCGAAAAAACGATCCTTTCAGGACATCGTGGTTTCATATAAAGAAAACCGAAGCTTGATGCATCGGCAAAAGTGCGGGAATGTATAGATTCATTTTTGCGTGACATCATAGTAAAAAGGCGTGCTTGCAAATTTTCTGTATCTACATTTATTTCTGTGTAATTCGATTCAATTCATTTTGCGTTATATGATTAAATAAATCCAAAAGAAATAACTCAGATTCATGTGGTACCGTGTTATTAACAACTACTCTCGATTCGACAAAGCAAAGAAAAATATTTACGTTTTTTGTAACTACTGAAGTCGCATATCCGGTGAAACTCGAACGTCTTATCAAGATATTAAAAATAATACTTTGTAGACTTACGTAGAATGCTCTTAACAAAAAAGGAATGTTTATTTTATAAAGAGAAGAAATTTAAAATGCCTCAGTTGTGCTATTTTTACAAGGGCACACTGGCCGATTGGCCTTTATTTATTCAGAATGACGTTAATTGAACTACAGCATATCATTAAGAATAATACTAAATGAGTGCAATGTATTTATACATAATACCACGTTTATCGGGTGCTTAACATGACGTTTCCTTGCGTCAGGCCCGGACTAAAGAATTTTTGGCTCTAAATTTTACTTTTTTTTATTCTTTAATGATGAAATCCGGTTTCGGTGGGTTTGTGCTTTATATGTCGTGTTGTTAACACCCAAGCAAAATTTACTTTTTTATTTGATACACCCTGTATATGTATGAACGCGAAAATTACGAGTACTTGTGAACAGATGTACCATCACCATCACTCATAATGTCGAATCTGTGACGTATATCCAGAGTTCAGTCACAGTCTGGTCCATATCCTACTTTTATCATTGATAAATAAAGACCGCATTTATATGCACTACGAAGATCAAAATATGCATGTAAGATACGCTTCTAAGAATATAAAATATGGAAAATATGCATTACAAAATCAGTTTTTCTTTTTATTTAAAACTGATGTCAGGAAAAAAATAATGGAGAAAATGAGCTGGAAAAATATTTTTTAATGTTGATAAAATAAAATCAATTTTGATTTAATTATTATTAAAAAGGCAAACTAGTTATTTGTATCAGTAGGCCAGAAACTACAGTTTTGCGAGTATCAGCAAAAAAATATGCAAATGCCTATAAATACGGGCTTTACTGATAAATGTGATTTGATTGGTATCACTCCATTTCTCTTATAAAGTTGATTCTAGCCAATAAAATGTATGTATAGCAGAGGTTTTACATGCAGGTGATCTCGGATATTTGGAAATGATTATAATGTTTTCCTATCCATTAAAAATTGCTTCATATTATAACTAACTTATAATTTTTTTTAGCATAAATTACAATAATAAACATATTCTTATAAATAACATCATTACACTTTTATTTCTTTCTTTCTAGATGAGTTGTGTATCTTCTCCTTCCGTATATTGAAGACATCCATTTCTTAAGGTGAGTTAGCACTGTTTTTTTTTTTTTTAATATTTAAAAGATTTTTTATTATTTCTTAGAAACGCGATAGGAATTAAAATATGACATTGTACCATGCTTTCAAATACTTTCCTGATAGAGGAGGTGGTTTTTTAAGCAAGAGATTGGCGACATTGAGCTACTTTTAAATTGTGACAGCTGTCAGTGAGAAACCAAAAATAGGAACAATTGCATTTGATTTTATTATTTTATTACAATACAGGGTGATTCTCAATATATGCGACAAACTTTAAGAGCTGATTCCTGAGGTTATTTTGATTGAAAAGTTCATATGAGTATATATCCAAGACGATTTGGTTTTAAAGTTATTGAATGTTTAATAATAAATTATGAACTATGACTAACACGATATAATATCACAGTTGGTTCTTCAAAAACTATTGCGTTGAGAGGGAATTGTTTATTTGTCAGTTCAATATTTCTCAATAGTTGTCAGAGTATTCATTCAGTTTATTGCCAGTTTCTGTTTTCTAAAATGAATTACACGAATGCTGAGATGTGTGATATGCATTTCGTTTACGGTCTTGCCAATGGAAATTCGCGTGCTGCTAGACGTCTTTATGAAGAACGATACCCGAACCGTATCATCCCGCATCATTAAATATTTGCCCGTCTTCACCAACGTCTTAGTGAAACGGGAAATTTAAAAAAAAAATGGACGACTGATAACGGGCACCCATCTACAGTGAGAACTCCACAAGTTCAAGAAATGGTACTAAATGAAATTGAGGAACATCCTACTATAAGCACCAGAAAAATTGCGTTCGCTTTAAACATTAGTCAGGCCACAGTTTGGAAAATATTGAAAGATCAACTGTTGTATCCATATCACATTCAACGGGTGCAGGCACTTTTGTCGGCAGATTTTCCGCAAAGAGTGGCTTTTTGTCAATGGATGCAACACAAAATCCTGACTATTTGGCGCAAATATTCTTCACCGACGAGGCTACTTTCCCTAGAAACGCGATTATTAATTTTCATAACAATCACATATGGGCCGAAGAAAATCCGCACGAACTAGTGAATGCCCGTCATCAACATCAATTCTCTGATGTCAATGTGTGGGCCGGAATTGTTGGAGATCACTTGATAGGTTCACATTTTTTACCGATGCGGTTAAATGGCGAGGTATACTGCAATTTTCTTGAAGAGGAGTTACCACTACTGCTGGAAGAAGATTACAAATTAATGTATTTTATGCATGACAGTACTCCAGCGCATTTTAGTTTAATTGTTCCCGAGTTTTTGGACAATACGTATCCAGATCGGTGGATAGGGCGGGGAGGTCCACAACCGTGGCCTCCTCGGTCTCCAGACTTAAATTCTTTGGACTTTTTTCTCTGGGGTCACCTTAAATCATTAGTTTATACGACTCCCATTGAGAATGTCGATGAACTGAGAAATCGTATTATGCGCAGCTTTTCAAACAATTCGAAATATCCCTGGTATTTTAGAACGGATTCGCCAGTCAATACGACGGAGGATGGGAGCTTGTATTGCAGTTGGGGGCGGTCATTTCAACAGTTAGTACAAGTTAATTTTGTTTTACTAATTATTTTGTTAATTTATAATAAAAACATTAATTATGTTAACTTATTATTAAACATTGTATAACTTTAGAACTAAGCGTTTTTGGACATATGTTCTTATGAACTTTTATGATCAAAATAACCCAAGGAATCAGCGCTTAAAGTTTGTCGCATATATTGAGAATCACCTTGTATATGTAATAAAAATTGCCGGTAGTGCGGCTGAGCAGGAAGGGCGCATCATTGCCAATCTTGAAAGTCTAGCAGCAATATGCGGTACCGGTTGTTGGTGGGTGACCATTCGAACAGCAGCACTTCTCAGTGACACGGTGTGTTCCAGCACTCTTTAAGCCAAAGACCTTCAAGGCCTGTAGTGCTGAGTTATTATTATATGTAGGATTTAGAATTACAACAAAACGTATTTACATATTTCATTAATCAATGCATGCAGGATTTCCGGTAACAGTTTTCCTAACCTTGCAGTTCAGGAACGTATTTGAAAGCATGGTATGTATACAGCACGAAAAAACTAAAAGCATGTTTCCATCTCTATGCTACATGTAATACTTTCGCAATAATGGCTTTTATAAAATTCCAAAAATAGCCTTGAAAATCTCTTACATTTCGGAAATCACCATTCAGCAAAATCTGGTTTATGTTATATTTGTTTTTCCACATCGAACATTTCATTAGAATTCGCACTGCGATAGATTAAATTATAACTAAATGTCAGGCTTATATAAATAAACATCTCTAGCTTGTCAACACTATTTCTAATGATATCCCACCGACAAATAGCTTAAAGGCAAACTAAGAGGACTAAAAATCGTTTCTTTTAGTTTACCAGCCAAAAGATCGCGGTAAAAAATCGTTTGGCCTTACCGAATTGCCGTCATCAATTTTCTTACAGGCGAATTTGTGTGATCGACCTAATATTTTATTGGCGTTGGTAGCACATAAATTAAATAGGGAATCGAGAAACAAATAAACCACTAGTTCTAGTTTATTATTAGTGAATCGTTTGAGATTTATTTTATTTTATTTATGTACAGGTATTATACTTTTGCTACACAGGGTGTTTTATTGAGAGAGAATCTTTTTATAACTCACAAACGGTAACAGATACACTGAGAAAAAAGTTTAATAAACATAAATAAAAATACAATTATCGTAAGTAAAAAGTTCAGCTGGATAGGGGACAAAAGCACAAATTATTTAGCACTAGTAAAAAAGAGATCCTAAACACTGATACTAACAAGAAGCAATCTAAGTTACTTACGGTCTGCTTCATACCGGTAACTTATAAAGTTACTTATGATAATTAAACTGAAGTTGTTAAGCCAAAGAATATATGTAGTTGCAGTAAGCAAAGATTTGCCCTTGTCAAGTAGTAGGTGTATTGCTGTGAGTTAACTATTCTATAACAGCTATCACACCTTCATAATTAATACAAGCTATTTAGATTACTTGTGATAAGGAAAGAGTATCATTAATGCACGTTCACTAAATACCTGATATATAGAAGGTAATGGTTTGCTATAAATATACAATATACTTACCTTAAATTTGTTGTTCAACTATAGGTAGTGTAGGAGATGAGGAAGTTTAGTGAATATTTATTAAGTAGCTTACTGTGTACTCTGTGTGAATAACTGATAAAGTACAAAAGAAAAAGTTCCGCAAATCTTCGATTATTTATGCAACCGCAACTATAAGTACTGCGTACCGAGTGATTCGTAATTCAAAATTGTTTGCAAATAATTTTTAATTACTATTCAGTGTGCTGTAGCTTCGATTGCATTAATAATTGAAAATTAAATTCGCATTTATTTTGCTAAAGATGGTACATAATACTTATTATTTAAGAAAAAAAAGCAGTATTATTAGTAACAGTTTTATTTTGTATAGGACAAACACAGTGACTACCTGATATGTATGAAAGATATTGGTTACACTTTAATAACAGTTTTTTTGTAAACAATTTACAACGTAATGACTCATAAAATATATTCCTTAATAATGAAAAAAATGAACAAAGCAATAATAAAAGATAAGGTAAATGGGGCCCCCTTGAAACGTTATTTAGTTATTGAAATTATTTAAATCTAAACAAAGACAAAGAGAAATATGGCTTTGAAGTTACAACTAATAACAAACAAAGAAATAATATACCTAGGCGGTAAACTTGCGGCTTCTGTTGGTTCTTTACACAGGGCGTTGTCTCGGCGAGTTGATCCTCTGTCGGCGTACGTGGCGGTTATGTCCGGTGATCGCCTCGAAAACGGCTACTTCGTCGGGGTATCCCTAACTGCAGGTGGCACTTGGACTGTCACTCACCTAGTGACAGCATCCACACTTTAACTTCACCAGCGGGCGCAGATATCATCACAATGATGGGGAATTCAAATATCCCACCACGTGGTTTAAAACTGCAATCTTGAAACATCCGATTGCTTATATGCTCGGTACTTCTTCTTTCGCTGGGATTCTTTATACGGATGGGGCCTTGAGTTAACCCACCCGGTATTTTTAATATATTTGCGTTCCAACTGGCACACAATGGCCGTACTCCTTGCCCACTCTTTTTCGACGACCTTTTCCAACGTCCGTAACTCTTACTTGACGCTAGCTCGCGGCTGCGCGCGTAGCTATCTCGGGGACTATTTCATTACTCCGCCGCATTAGCCAATCAGGAATAGTAAAACAATCACGGGGTGGCAGTAAAACTCAAAATAATCATAGTTGTGGCAAGTTGTTACCTATTTAAGAAAATGCATGAGTTTAATAGCGATCAGCATTGTTGTTACTTCTACTAACCATGTGCTGTAGTTAGATACAGTACCAGTAGTCATAAGTAATACGTTACTTACCACAAAAATTTGTCAGGTACGCTGTGTAAATTGTGTAATAGCCGTTAATAAAAGCACTATTTACAGTAAGAACTTGCATTCAGGAAACTTGGTTTAGTTGCAGGTATTAATTAACGAGAATAGTTCCAAGTAAAACTTTATCTACTGTAAATATTTTTTTATCAAGTAAACACTTTACTCAACCCATTTTTCTCAGTGTTTTTTTTTTTTGGATTTAATGATTTTCAGAAAATGTAATTTTTAATTAGTATTTAATTAGTAGTAGGCGGTGAAAAACATGTTTAATTTTAAAAGCATATAAAAAAAAGCTAAATAGAGTGTGAAAAAATATCCTCACCTTATAGTTCCATACGTGCTGCTGCTGAGGAAATAGGCTATCATATATTCATTAATACAACGTATTCTGTCACAACATAAGATGTATGTACGCATATACGGCTTTAACATCCTGCAAGCGTTTCATCCTGACGATAAAACTCACCGTCTTGCTTTTTGGGAACAAATAATGGAAAACTGAACAAATTTAATTCTCAATATAAATACATCATCTTCTTGCTTATACAACGTGTGTATAAATTGTCGCAAAAGCTACACGTAGCGACACACTTCGTTCGTTTCTGAATCGAAAATCTAAATGGTAAAATATTGTACTATGCTTCATAAGTCTTCACGAGGTTCTTGAAGTTCGGTTTTTTAATTCCTTAATAAGCGTTTGTGTTCGTTATTTGTCGGTATAGATAGCTGCAATTTTGAATTTAGACGATTTCTTATTCCTGTTTTTTCGTAAACAGCTTCTTTTTGATTTTAGAGCCTGATTTCAACATTTCTTCATAAGCATCCTCTCATGAAAAACACATTTGGCAACATTGTAGGACAATGACTTTGTATTCTAATTTGATTTCAATCAAAACCATTACTGTCAAATTTTGACATTAATCTGAAGTGTTTAATTTTATGCAAGCTCTGCTCTTTTTCGTGATTACTCGTATTCTCTTGATTAGTTTTTCTGTTTCAGTGTTTTTATCGTTCTCGTATTATCGTTTTGTTTATTTACAATGGTTTTTACATTTAATGAATATGCCGATATGTATATGGTATACGGTTTTTGTAATGGAAATGCTAACATGGCAGAACAGGAATATCGCGTACGTTTTCCAAACCGGAGACATCCTACTGGAAACGTATTTCGATGGCTGGACCAACGTCTACGTGAAACTGGTTCGTTTAAGAAAAGAAATGCCAACGCTGGTCGACCTAGACAACGGCGTACATTACAACTGGAAGAGGAAATTCCAGACTCAGTACATGAAGATCCCTCCGTCAGTACTCGACAGTTGGCGTCCACATTCAATATCCGCAGTAATAAGACCGTTCATTTGGTTCTACGTGAAAACCTTCTTTATCCATACCATATAACTAAGATGCAGCCGCTCTATGAAAACGATAACATACACCGTTTAAACTTTGTCATAGTATCTTAAATAGGATTCAAGAAGATGGCGACCTTTTAAGAGGTGTTCTTTGGACCGACGAGTCTATGTTTACCAGAGATGGTGCACTCAATACCCATAATTTTCACCATTGGGCAGATGAAAATCCTCATGTGTTTCGGGAATACGGTCACCAAAGAAAGTTTTCAGTTAATGTTTGGCTGGGTATAATAAATCACCGTGTCGTTGGGCCAATCTATCTGCCAAATCGACTTGATGCCAACGGGTATTTAAATGTATTAGAACAAGTTATTGACGAGATGCCATTGAATATACGCCGTAACATGTTTTACATGCATGATGGAGCTCCGGCACATTTTTCTCGTAATGTGAGAGAGTGGTTGGATGAACACTTCCCTAACAGGTGGATTGCTCGCGGTGGTCCTATCTTATGGCTTGCAAGGTCTCCCGACCTAAATCCTTTAGACTTTTTTGTTTGGGGTTTCATAAAGGTGAAAGTTTACGCAACACCTCCACAAGACGCTGACGAAGTTATAGGACGAATTAACGCGGCAGTATTAGAAATTACACCGGAAAGGCTTGAACAAGTAATACAGACAATACCTCGTAGATTGCAAATGTGTTTACAAACAGACGGATATCAATTTGAACATATGCGTAGGTAATAGTGTCGCTAATTTATTACAAGGGATGCGTTCGAAAAATCAAAACTACTAATTCTGTTTTAATAAAGCTTTCTTATTGCCTTTCCCTATGTATCATTTGTGTTATCCAATTTGTCATTTGTAATTCTGGTCTGTCAATTTTGACAAGTATTGTAACTACCATTACGGTAGTATGCGACTACAGTGTTGCCAAATGTATGTTACTTTCAAGTGGCTCCTGAAGACGCATGGAGCATAGTACCATATTTTACCATTTAGATTTTAGAAACGAAGGAAGACTGTCGCTGCGTATAGCTTTTGCGACAATTTATACACACGTTGTATAAGAAGTTACGTTATATTCAATTCGATGCATTTATATTCAAATTGAGTAATTTTTTTTTTGTGTGTTTGAAAAATAAATAAATATAAAAATATTGATATTCCAAAAATGTAATACTGTCATTCCAAATATTAATTTTATTTTGCGTTAATACAGATTTTTTATTTTCCCTAGTTGTGAATAGAGCATATTTAACCATTTTTTTTTGTTTTTCCATAAAACATCATTTCGCACTTCCCCATTTCTATTTTTACGTCAAAATTACCTGTTCCTCCCATTTCACATTTACCATCAAGGGTAGCAACATTCGGGAGGTCTTTCCTGGGGCGTTTTCATACGGCAGAAATATCCTAATAAGCCGGGCAAATGGAAGGGTTCATTCTAGCTGACCAATTTCACACAGGCAAACCGGCTTGGCTTGTTCACCTGTTCGCTGCCCTGCGGTTATTAATACTCCCAAAATAGGGGTAGTACACCCTATTGTCACGCTAATATCTATTCGTCACGCGATCACTATACACAACATACAAGGTCCGAGGTATACTGATGGGAGTAGGTCTCTTTTGTACTCGTTAACATACACACCAAAAAATAATTGCTTTGGATCAACATTATATTATTTTCAAGTATATATACAGAGAAAAATCAGCATAGTAATATTTACACTGTCGGACGAAAATTGTAGTAAGAATTTTTATTATTGTGCGAAATTTTAAAACAACGCCACAGCAGTAAACTTTAAGCCCTGATTCCTGGGGTTATTTTAATCATAAAAGTTCATAAGAACATATGCCCAAAATCGCTTAGTTCTAAAGTTGTACAATGTTTAATAGTAAGTTAACATAATTAATGTTTTTATTATAAATTAACAAAATAATTAGTAAAACAAAATTAACTTATACTAACTGTTGAAAATGACGGCCCCCAACTGCAATACAAGCTTCTATCCTCCGTCGTATTGACTGGCGAGTCCGTTCTAAAATACCAGTGGTATTTCGAATTGTTTGAAAAGCTGCGATAATACGATTTCTCAGTTCATCGACATTTTCAATGGGAGTCGTATAAACTGATGATTTAAGGTGACCCCAGAAAAAAAAAGTCCAAAGAATTTAAGTTTGGAGACCGAGGAGGACACGGTTGTGGACCTTCCCGTCCTATCCACCCATCTAGATACGTATTGTCCAAAAACTCGCGAGCAACTAAACTAAAATGCGCTGGAGCACCGTCATGCATAAAATACATTTGTAATCTTAATTGCAACGGAACTTCTTCCAACAGTAGTGGTAGCTCCTCTTCAAAAAAATTGCGGTATACCTCGCCATTTAACCGCATCGGTAAAAAATGTGGATCTATCAAGTGATCTCCAACAATTCCGGCCCACACATTAATAGAGAATTGATGTTGATGACGGGCATTCACTAGTTCGTGCGGATTTTCTTCGGCCCATGTGTGATTATTATGAAAATTAATAATCGCGTTTCCAGAGAAAGTAGTCTCGTCGGTGAAGAATATTTAAGTCAAATAGTCAGGATTTTGTGCGATTTTGTGTTGCATCCATTGATTAAAAACCACTCTTTGCGGAAAATCTGCCGGGAAAAGTGCCTGCACCCGTTGAATGTCATATGGATACAACAGTTGATCTTTCAATATTCTCCAAACTGTGGCCTGACTAATGTTTAAAGCAAACGCAATTTTTCTGATGCTTGTAGTAGGATGTTCCTCAATTTCATTTAGTACCATTTCTTCAACTTGTGGAGTTCTCGCTGTAGATGGGTGCCCGTTATCAGTCGTCCGTTTTTTTTAAATTTCCCGTTTCACTAAGACGTTGGTGAAGACGGGCAAATATTTAATGATGCGGAATGATACGGTTCGGGTATCGTTCTTCATAAAGACGTCTAGCAGCACGCGAATTTCCATTGGCAAGACCGTAAACGAAATGCATATCACATATCTTAGCATTCGTGTAATTCATTTAAACAGAAACTAGCAATAAACTGAATGAATACTCTGACAACTATTGACAAATATTGAAATGACAAATAAACAATTCCCTCTCAACACAATAATTTTTGAAGAACCAACTGTGATATTATATCGTGTTAGTCGTAGTTCATAATTTATTATTAAACATTCAATAACTTTAAAACCAAACCGTTTTGGACATATACTCATATGAACTTTTATGATCAAAATAACCTCAGGAATTACCTCTTAAAGTTTGTCGCATATATTGAGAATCACCCTGTATAATAAAATCACTTATTGTACTGATACTGATATCCATAATCTGAACCTGCGTTTCCGTGGATTACTTACCCCGCCATCGCATAAAACCCAGCTGTTAAGAGGTCTTTTTCATACGATATTGTCAAATATTTTAACAGACGCGGGCTTTATTGTCTCGGTAATCTTATAGAATCGGTATATTCATATTATTTTTAATTTTTGTTGTCCCTCTGCCTTTCTGTTGCAAGTTGTAACTCTTTGGAGAAAGAACTTCATAACTTATATTTCCATAGTTTAGAAATTTTGAAAGTTGATTTGCTATTTTTTTATTCAATTTTAAAATTAGTTCCTCTCAAACAGGTTTAGTGGAAGAGCAGGGCGTTTGTAATAATGGCGCCATTGAATCTCCGCCTGTGAACAAACATTTAAATAATGTATATTTTTTGTTGTAATGCTTCAATAAAGACATTATTATGATTACTAATTATTCCTATTCCATGAGCCCCTTACATTATAACAAATCTTGTTAAGATCTTTTTTTGATTTGATGCAGTGTTTTAGAGATATTCCGTTGTTTCAAGATAAAAAAAAAACTCATCTGTATATGGATTTTATTATAATCTGCTCCTTTTTCTGTCATTAGTGTCATTACCTTCAGTTACTTTTGCATTTTTCCTCTGTCTAGGCTATGTATTTTATTTTTTCTTCGTTTATAACCAGTCCCATATTCTTCGCTGACGTTTAAACCTACATTTGCGATACCCAACATCTAGCCGATACTTAAAGCAGGGCCGAAGAGCGAATACACCAGCGCAGAAATGGCGCAACGGTATCCAAACTGTAAATCTATTGATCGAAGAGCCCCTTGTTATAATAATTTATGGTTGTGTCAAGTGAATTCGCAAAACTCCATAGCGGACCTTTATATGAGTAAGGAGAAAGGATAATATATACAGTGTGCGTGCGATCGACCTGTCGAAGGGTATATTGGAAAATGGCCATCGTAAGTAGCGCGTCAATTTAATAATTATGCTCTCGTTTGAGGGATGGCGGCAGAACAAAGTTATTACTTGATAGTTTTAAAATGCGAAACCTGTGGCATTTGAAGCAAGTGAAAATTAACCAATGACGTATTGCTGTGTACTGATGGTACCAGCATAAATGCAAAATGAAAAGTAAAAAAAATGAAAATTTAAATTTACTAGCTCAGCGGATAAAAATTTAAAAGGGCGCAAAAGAACTGTTAACTTCAGGGTTACCATCACAATTGAACTAATCATGAAAAATAAAATGTGGGCGTTTGAAAATTTTGACTTTCTTTAATTACTCTAACAATTGAAATGGTTGAATCAAAAATAAAAGAATAAAAACTTTGAATGACATTCATTCAAAAAAAAGAAAAAAAACATTTAATTACAATGACGCAGAAATAAAACCCTGAATTTAAGATTCTGGCCGAAAACAAAAACTGCATTAGACTCTACAATTGCTAGAGGACAATGCAAATCCTCTAGACAAAGCAAAAGACAAATTTGTTCTAGAAGAAAATCCTACTCGCACAAAAAATCCACGTGGTCTCAAAATTCAAACACACTAAATTAATTCAAACGTGGACAAATCAAATATATTTAAAATCGAAATTTAAACACAAGCACAAAGCTTCTTTTCATCTATTCCGAGGTGATTAATAAAGAAAACTAATTTGAAAACTGAGAAACGGAAAATTAAACTCTTCAAACTAAAAAAAAAACAGTATCTTCTAGAACAATATATAATAACTGATCTTACATCCGACTTGTATACACAACAAAATACAACAGCAATTATGAAATGAGTTCCTAGATGGACGATTTAAATATCAAATTTTTCGAACAAATCTTAAAACAAAAATGAATTACCAAAAATGGTAACAAAGAAAATAAATAAACTAGAATATTACAATGAACTATATACAATACTGATACACGCAAAGTGTACAACTGAATGAATTTAAATTTAAACAGAACAATTAAAATAATTCCAACAATCAAATCAATTAACAAAATCTTTTCGAAATAAATTATTAAAATTGTGGAAACTCTATTATTACATTGATAAAGATGATTTGGAATTAATAAAAATACAAATTTGAATTTTCGGAAACCCGGGTGCCAGACCACAGCAGTATGTACCATCCCCATTCAGGCTAGGAATACGGCTGTAGTAGGTACGCTCATTGCAAATAAATCTCTGTTAGCTATTTTCACGGAATTACAATTGCAAAATTGCTTTAACATAAATAGTTTGTATTTCGTCATATGAATCGATTCAATTTATTGAATGTTGGAGATAATGAAAATGAATGATCTCCAAAAACCCATGCACAAAAGAGGGATTTGCCATTGGAATACTGGAAATCCTAGTAGTATTAGGGAGTTGGTCGCAGTGACCATCCTAGCACTCTAATGTGCCGTTAAAGAAGAAATCGTCCTTTCAATGGCGATGACTCCCATCAGATGTTGTTCTAGTAAATATACCAGATTAGTATGTTACGATCGTAGTTTCCAGCCTATTTTGTGCGAAATATTATCTATTATTGGAATGAAATAGGAGATGCGCCATCTATGCGACAATTTCTCTATTACACAATAAGTATATCTGCTCATCTGCTGTACTATATGGAGAGAGAACTGCTATACTAAAATAAAATGCGATATTTATTTTTATTACCATGTAAATATTTAGTTAAATTAATAAATACTGCGCTAGCTTCAACTAAATCTACTAACCAAATTATTTCTTTGATTGAATACAGGAATATTTTTAATATTCATAAATCAAGTAATAATTTAGTAACTGCAACCAAATGCATGAAAAATGGTTGTAAACAACAAGATCGTTTTTCCCGTGTAAAACAGTTTTAAAACCTTCAAACACTATATACTGCTGTAAAGTTCCTCGGCTTATAAGTAAATCAGCATTAACTGAAATGATTCCAATTATCTCTGAAATTTCTTTAACCTCGCGCGAAAAATATTAACTTTTGTTCATTATTGTTTGTGTATCTGAGACTTATGAATGTGGGAACATGAATAAAATTAAAATACTTCCGCGTAAAAAAATTCTCAGCTTGAATACAGGTGCTTGCATTTTTCGTTAAAAGGAAAAAGTTTTAAATCAATGTATACATGCGTGTCCACGCAAATAAACCAAAACGTCCGGCTTTTTTATTTAAAATACTGTTTATAATTCAATAATACTTTAAAAAAAAACTAAAATATGTTGTTAAATACGTATATAATAATAGCAGTATAATATGTAATGTGTATTGTCTTAAATAAAGGTTATAAAGACATTATAAAATATTAATCAAAACTAAGGTGCATTCCATTTAATTACGGTTACTTTTCGTCGAAAAGCATGTACTTACGAAGAAAATAGTCTTCCGGCAAAACAGCACGCTAATACTTTCAATTAAAATAAACACTTTTCTGAGAAAAGATATTCTTTTCGTTGAACATGATAAAAACCAAAAGTTATGAAACTTTTCATTCAATGCAATCTCTTTTCTCAGTGTGTGTGCATATGGCATATCAATTCTGAAGAAATTGTTAACATCGTTGGTTGTTGATTTTACACTAAACTTTGTTATCTTTAAATAAATACTCTAGTTAACGAGGTGAGCCACTTCAATACATTTTATGGATGTTCATATAAAACATTTTCAAATCGAAAATGCGATGGCTAGTCGGATGGACATCACGATAGTAAAACAGCTACTCCACAACGAGGTAATGGGATTAGGACAAGTGAGTGCTGGAACAATTTGTAGAAATAGCGAAACCCTGAAAAAGTCCACACGGTCGAATTAGTTGTTGTTCTAGCAGGGCCTTAGTAACAGATCTGGGACGATTACGTTTCTCGAACTAGAAAAGGGCAAATAGAGGGGAATTGCTTGGGTTCGTGTGCTGAAACAGGGCTAATGTAAGGGGATGTAATGTGTGTTTGCGAGGATTAGTTTTCCCCTCATATGTTAACAATGCTATCATATTAAAGTGTGATTTATTGTTTTGAATGCGTCTGTTTAACAAAAAAATTAATTTCTTCAATTAAATGCTTATTCAGGTTGCTTCGCTGTGGTAAAGTCCCTGTATAACTCACGTAAACTGTAACAGATGAGAATGAAAATCTTTTATAAATTGTATGATTATGATTTTTCTATAATGTAAAAGACAATACAAATGCTGTTTTCGTAACTTCAACGCACAGCCTTCAACTTTTTTATTATTATTATTATATTAATTATTATTTCAATTTTAAAAATACAATGTGATTCAAAATGATTGTCAATTCCGCTCCTATAGATAGTAGCAGGGTGTAGGTATATGCCGCGTGTTTGTAATGAAGGTTTGAACTAAGTCAGTGTTGGAACACAGAAAGTAAACGGATCTGTCATAAATAAGGAAAACGTAACCTATATTTCCACCATAGTTCTTCTATGGTATGCATGCGGTTTCTATAGATCCTATTTCTTAGATAGCCGAACATGAAGCAATCTAATGGGGTTAGATCAGGCGATCTTGGTGGCCATCTTTGTACTTTAACGAACCTGTCAGCAAAAAACTGTTGAAAATATTGGCAGGTTTGTCGAGCAGTATGTGCTGGAGCATTATCGTGCTGAAAATAACCTGCTTCTAGTTCATTTTCTTGTAACTCTGTAATAAACAATTCCAACATCTGTTGGTAACGTTGGGCTGTTACAGTTTCCTCGAAGAAAATTGGCCCTATTATTCGTTGCCTGGACATAGCTAACCAAACTCCAACTTTTACGGGATGCAATTGCGTTTCTCGAAATTCGTGTGGATTTTCTGCAGACCAGATACGATAGTTTTGTGAATAGCCTGTTAGATAAAACCAGGCTTCATCCGAGAAAAATGATTTGTTTAGCAAGTCATCGTCCCTTAAATTGTTATTAAACCAATGACAATATTCCAATCGCCTATCGTGATCTAATGGTAATAATTCCCGTACCGTAGAAACTTTATAGGGATGAAAGTGTAACTTTCTTTTGACAGCTCATTGCGCTGAAGTGTATGATAAGCCTATAAAATTATGAAATGTAATAAACTATTTCACTTAATGTTAATATTGATTTTTTACCTGTTTGTTGAGCTAATTACCACAGATAAATTCCCTTATTTTCTTACCGTATTCAGAAATACTATTGTTGGTGATATTGGATGTAAATATAAACGGTTTGCAAAATATTATAAGATAAATAATCGAAAGATACTACAACACGAACGCCAATGCCGCTAAATATCAAGAAAATTCATTTAATGTATGAAATTTGTATGTAGCTAACTTCGCTCATTAAATTGGTTATAAGTATAGATAAATTTTTCCGGAAAACAGTTTTTTTATTACGACAATCATTTTGAATCTCATAGTACTTTTGTCATTTCATCAAATCATTAAATTTAGTCTGCTTTACGATACAAAACGATATAGGAGGAGACATTGCGTAATAAAATTAGTATTTATTGAGACATCGCTTGCTTTTTGTTAGCGTAATTACGATTGCTTATTTCACGTACTATCTCGAAGCGTATAAGCATAAATGTAGATTCAATTCACAAAGTCGTCATACAGCTCCAAGAAGCGGGTAATTTCAAACACCCCCCGAATACACTAACGACAAAAGAAATCGCAATGCAAGAGCACACGGTTCACTAACCGTGGGATTCGGGAGCACGCGCAGAATCGCTCTAACCGAAACCAGATCGATACAAACCTCATCCGGACTATCTTGACGGCTCCGTTCAGCGTTAAACTGGCATAGGAGCGTTCAACCGGAGTGTGCGCTCCGGTCAAAAGAGTCTGCGGCTCTATAGAAAATCACCGTTTGGTGTTTTTGGAGGGTCGAAACATCACGTACCTCATGCCTCTTTGTTTTAGCACTGAAAACACTTTTAATATCCCCTCCTGTCCTATTCTCTAATATGCGTATATACATAATTCTTGCTATATACCTTTATGCCTATTATATCAAGTAGTAGCTCGGCTACGTCATACAGGTGACTACGTCACGGTGATTCTAAGATAGATGTCGCTATATGGAGCTATTTTAAGCGGAACAGACGTCATAGCTTTATCGCCGTAGGGTAGACAGAGAAGGACGTATAGGATCGTATTCTAGGGTGCGTGGGTGAATTTTCGATTTTCTTTTGTATGTAACGGGGAAAGTGGCAAGCGGAAAAGGATGCTTGATTAATATTAGATACGCTCCAAGGATTGTTCTTGGAAGCACCGGAGTTTTGTCGCAGGTATAATTATGAGTAAATAAATCGAGTTGGGATGTGGAATTTTTTTTATTGCCAAATGTTGAATGATAAAAAAAAGTCAACATTTTCTTTTGTCCATGTACATACATACATGGTGTTCCACTTACAACTTCCAGGTTAAATATTGAGCATATAATTGGAAATGAAGTACACGTCATTTCTTTTACTTATGCAACTTATTTACCAGCATGGTAATGTGTACTAAAAAATAAAATTCCTTTAAAGATTTTGTGTATAAAGGGTTAACATTAAGTCCCGAAACGATCGTATAGCTTCGTTAGTCCGTTTGTTTCTTTTAATAGAATTAAATAAATAAAATATTTTGCTCCAATAAAAAGTTTTGTTGGGTCAAAATAAATGTATGTAATACTTAAAATAACTAATTATAAGAATTCGAAATTCCATCCTGTATAATACAAAGTATCTAAATTGATTTTATTAATACATTGATAATAGGTACTGTGGCATTCCCTGAAGCAACGTCTACTTCACAGGAAATAACAGTCTATTTTGTTAAAAGTCTCGCGTAGTTGAGATGATACGGTATTATTTTAATTTTTATCTGCTTCTTTGTTTATTATATGTTACAAATGCTAACCAGCGAATCCCACGTTACTCTCTAGAAGGGCGTTTGAATACTTGATATTTTATTTAATTTGTAGCTTGTTAATTCTATCGTCACAATTTATTCAATATATAATTGTTAAAAAATAGTCACTCTATTATTTCGCCATATCTAATTAAAAAAAGAAGTTCAATTTGTACCCATAGTAAAGTTATGGGGAGGAAGTTATTTCGGTAAGAGGAAGCCGACGAGGTGGGTAAATCGACAATCTTTAGGCTAACTAACAACCCTGCTTCGACTGACGGAGGAAAACACTGTTGGAAAGCATCTTTGGCTAAAACTTCTAAAACCAATCGCAACCGAACAAAAAGACTGTTTTCCAGCAGTGGCTCGTCAGTCAAAAGAACAGGAGGGGTTATCTGTGAAACGGGATGTGGTTTTGTCTTGAATGAATTTGGGGTGACCATCCCCAAAAGTTTCCAGATAAGAAAACCCGTTCCGTTACATAATTATTATTTCATTAAAATAATGAGATATACGACCTGTCTATTTTATGTTTTAACCAACGTCATCGATTTTTGTCCATATGAATAAAATCGATACTTCTGAATCAAATTAAAAACCGTATAAACAGTTTTTCAGTATTAGTTTAAGTTTTTAAGATTTTGAGTTTAAGTTCAAATTTTGCTCAGTGTTCATCAAGTTCAGTGTTTCTGCTGATGATGTTAGCTTTGCTATCGAAACGTAGGTACATCCAGTTTAGTGCAGTTTGTGGTTAGGGGTCTAGGAGAAGTTTGCAGCATTACCAGTACCACAGTTTGGAGTATTTTTGTCATAAGTGTTTATGCATATCATCGGAAATACACTTTTGTACAACGCAATATTAATAGAAATGACTATTCGAACAGACATTCTTGTATGGTTATTCAAAAATAATACATGAATTTGACATTAATCCCATTCAGAGCCACCTACAAACATTTAAAGATAAGGTTAGTTAGTATGTTTAACAAATAGTCGCTCATATCTCAAAATCTATTAAAGATAGGTATAGGGAATGCTGATAAAAAATGATAGGGGATGATATTTACTTCCTAATTTCAAATTAAAATACAGGGTGTTGTATTTAAAAAAATTGAGTTTTCTGCATTGAAAAATATGTCACTTTGTTCCTCAGTTTTGAACATCCTGTATGTTAGAATTTAAAGTGTGTGTACCGTTTCTTAGAGTTATATCTACGTTCATAACATAGCAAATTTGGAGTCTCTACTTGCAGTATTAACCGAGATATTAATTTCTCAATGATGCAATGATTATGACTAGAAAAAAAGAAAAACTTAAAAAACGGCAACATATAGCTGTAGGAATAACTAATGAATACTGACATATTTATAATCGTAGAATCCAAAAATGAATAGAAAATTAGATCATTATATTTAAAATAACAAAGTTGACGTCCATTTCCGGTCAACCGGAAGTGATATTTTGGTTAAAGTATTTTACATTTATAGTTCTAATCGAACAGATAATGGTGCCAAAATCTCAAATATAAGTAAACAATAAAACATAAACTTTTAATGAACATTGTGAGCATATAATTGGAAATGAAATCCACGTGATTTCTTTTACCTATGCAACTTATTTACCAGCATGGGTAATGTGTACTAAAAAATAAAATTCCTGTAAAGATTTTGTCTATACAGGGTTAACATTAAGTCCCGGAAAGCTCGTATAGCTTCGTTAGTTCGTTTGTTTGTTTTAATAGAATTAAACAAATAAAATATTTTGCTCAAATTGCTTTTATTGGGTCAAATGTATGTAATACTTAAAATAACTAATTATCATTTCATTTCTATTTTATGTTTTAACCAACGTCATCGATTTTTGTCCGTATGAATAAAAGCGATACTTCTGAGTGAAATTTAAAACCGTATAAACAGTTTTTCAGTATTAGTTTAAATTTGATTTTGAGTTTAAATTCAAATTTTGCGTTCGAACCGTATTACATACACTACTAAAAATTTGTTTCAATTTGAACCGAGTTATGTACGAAGCTTAAACTTTAATACCTCCCTCAGATTGAATATAACCTTAAAATAATTGTGTGTGACATTTGATGTTAATCTGATATTAACAAATTTACTGGAATTTTCTGATGACGAAGACGTTATTAATTAATTGAATATCTAGGACGTGTTACAAGACCGAAAAACTACCGATGACGTCATATCTCGAAACATACTGCTGTGAAATGTCTCCCCGGTTGTTTGAACTCTATGCTGTTAATTTTCTAAGATCAAGTTTTGGCTTTGCCGCGCGCAAATTCTCACTAATTTTTATTTTTTTCTTTGAATTTAGTAGTTTTGTTGTATAATTAATTGTTCAGTTAGTTAGTTCATTTTTCTGTGATTATAAGTTTAGCATTAGTTTATCTTGTTTATGTCCTTCTTTTAAGGCGTATTCTTTGATTGTTGCGGCCGTTGCAGAGCGCGCGCAGTCAGCTGTTTTGTATATACGCGGTGTGAGAGGCCACGTTTAGGGTAGAGTCTGAATAGTGACGCGAGGTAGTAGATGTAAATTTTGAGCTCTTTCATTTTTCCCATTTTACGATTTTTCATTTGTTAAGATTTGTTACGGATTATTATAATTTTTGATCATTATTCAGACGTCTCCTCTCATTAGTTGTGCACAATTCACTTACATTTTTAATAATATTCGTTTTAGAAGCGAGCGGGTTTAGAGTTTAAATTTTCCGTTTTTTTAGTGATTTTCAAATTAATTTTAATTTTATCACCTCGGGGTAGGTGAAGTGAAGCTGAGAGCTTGTTTTTTATTTCATTTTTAATTTTGCTTGTTTCTTTACGTGATTTGAATTAAATTTTTAGTTTGCTTTGAATTTTTGAAACCACGTGGATTTTTTTTTTGTGGTATTGAAATTCCTTCTAGAACGAATTCACCATTTTGTTTGCTGAAGGATTTGAATTGTCCTTCTTAAATTTTAGATTCACGCAGGGTTTGTTTTAATCCAGGACCTTCAGTCCATGGTTTTTTTTTTGACCCCTGTTAATTGTAATTAAATGTTTTTTTTTTTCTTTTTCAATAAAAGTTTATGATTTTAAATATCACCTTAAATAGTTCTTTTATTTTTAAATCTGCCATTTCAATTTTTGGGGATTTTAAAGAAAGTAAATTTATCGAAAGCCCACTATTAATTTTTAAAAATTTTCTCTGAGATTTAAGAATCTCTGGCGCCCTTTTAAATTCATTTTTGCTGAGCTAGCTAGGTTAATTTTGAATTTTTTAATTTCTCTATACTTATATGCTTGGACCTTCAGTTCACAGCAATACGATAAAATATTATAAAAACATTTCTTAAACTTATTTTATAATAGAACCCATAAAAAAGCGAATATCTTGTAAAGCTTAAACATTATGGATGCGTCTTATGTTAGATAAACTTGACATAAAATTCAGAGTAGAATCCAAATTTGAAATAAAAATACTGCCTTTTTCATTTGCAATAACAAACTTGATAACTATTTCCGGTATAAGGGAACATTACCGGAAGTCGAACATATTTTAGCTAAATTGCACTACATTCACAGACTTACTATAAAAATTTTTAAACGTCACTTATCCATATATAAATGGAAATATTGGTTTTCAAAATAAACCTCGAGATATTTATTGGAAAATAGAGATACACATGTATCAGACACAAAAACAGATAGAGAACTAGAGAAAGTATTAAGTAATAGTGGCTTGATTAGTTATGTATAAACAACAATAACATGCACAAATAAGAATGGAGTGTGTTTAAATAACTTTTAAAAAACTTTGAAGGGGAGATACACACCCTAGTTGACAAATTTTAATTTTAGTATAGGGATCTTATACTATGCATAAAGTGACCTTGCAATACGCGCCGATGCCAATGTTGAAATATGTCTGTTTCTATTTTAAAGCGGCGTACTCTTTCTTACTCTCTGCTTTCCTATACTATAATTAAATTTTGACGATTACAGTATATGCATTTCGTTTAAAACATCTGGTAAGCATTGCACACTTAAGTTGTGCCAAAATCATCAAAATCTTCTTCGCCTGTGTTTACCGTAAATGCAATTTCCTCTATTATATTGCCAAACAAAGCTTCTCTTTCTAAAGACTTATGAACTATTTTGTCAACATATCTTTAAACGGACCCCCATTCTCTTTAGTACACATTAAAGAAATTTTCTCTCTCGACAAGCCTTTCACGTCTGCCATTTTAAATATCATATTTCTTGTGCAATCTACCGCTTAGCCCAAATTCTTTCCAATAGGTTTGAGATCTGAATGATACGGTGGCAATCTTAAAATAATTTGTTACTGCAAATAATTTTTTTTCTGTGTAGAGAGCTCACTTCACAAAATCTTTAATTCGCGGAAGTGTCTAATTTAAAATAAAAGAAACTCTAGGAATTATAGCAAAGAAAAACGATTATTAACTTTTTAAAACATAGTAAAGTAATCTGCAATCATAAAAATATAATATTATTTATATAATAAGTGAGAATAAACTCTGAAAGCAAAAAATCTTAAAGTAAACTCTGAAAAATCAAAAATAAACTCTAATAAGAACACGTAATAAATAAAGCTTCTTGAAAGAAAGTGCCTTCTATGCCTGTATTAGTAAATTTCGTATATTCCACTTTCTTTCATAAGCATTTGGCCTGTAGCTATAAATAACCGTCTATCTCTTTTAAAATATATTTACGTTTTCTTCAGTTACTAACACCTTGTACATACATCTGTTCTCATTAAAGTCTGCGCAATATTTGATCAATGGCAAGGTAAGAATTTCTGAATTTCCGTTTAAAACACAAACCAAAAAATAAACGCACATTGACGTAATAAGGTTATACGTTAATATCAGACTGATTACTTGACACTTCACCAAAAATTGCATTGGAAATCGTATTTTTAGATTCACGTCAGCTATTTATATATAAAGATAGATTGTAAGCAAAGGTATCAGGCAGCACGCGTAATCTAAGTTCCCGTTTATTTGTTTTTGCGTGAATCGTCTGCTATATTATAGGTAGGCATTATAAACTCATCATCAGGTAAAATATTCGCACGCGTATACTTACGTCATACGGCCCGACGATGGTGGTGATTCACCGATTGTGTGAGTGTACGATTCTCAAAATCCGCGCGGTTCAACGTGGGACTCATTGCGATGTTTTGTCTGTTAAGACGTCAGGAATTTGTTTATCTGTGCCCGAACGATTTTAGAGTTGTTTTTTGAAGTGTTTGAATGGACGGAATTCTTGGTGTCATTAGGCGAATTCGAATGATGGGATTGATATTTTTTGCTTGGAGGATTGATGATAAAAAGTGTTTTATTATGCACTGGAGAGAAATATCCTCTTCATTTAAAAGTAATTACATTAAACCAACCGTTTTTTTGTGTTTTCTATATGGCCAACATGATTTGGGGTTTCCTTGAAAAGAAATTTAATTTTAAATTCACGCATTTCTTCGGAAATAATATATTTATTCTTTTAAGTGAAAGATATTGATAGTTGATTCAAGTCCTCTTTATGTTGAACTTGAAAACTATGCAGATTGGCAGAAAACCGTAAGAATTTTGATTCAAGAGGTTTTTCCTTTTCTTTTATAACATTTATTCATTTTAGACTTAAGCGTAAACACAACAAAATGCCGTGATCATTTTTAATCGGAATGAAAATGAATTATCTCCAAAAATCCATGCATCAAGGAGGGATTTGCCGGTGGAATATTGTAAATCCTAGTAGTATTAGGGAGTTGGTCGCAGTGACCATCCTAGTACCCTAGTGTGCCGTTAGAGAAATCGTCCTTTCAATGGCGATAACTCCTACCAGATGTTGAGCTGATAAATATACCAGATTAGTATGTTACGATGGTAGTTTCCAGCCTATTTTGTGGGAAATATTATCTGTTACTGGGATGAAATAGGAGATGCGCCATCTATGCGACAATTTCTCTATTACACATAAATATATCTTCTCATTAACTGTACTATATGGGGAGAAAACTGCTATACGAAAATAAAATGCGATATTTATTTTTACTTCCACATGTAAATATTTAGTTAAATTAATAAATACTGCGCTAGATTCAAATAAATCTACTGACCAGATTATTTGTTTGATTGAATACAGGAATATTTTTAATATTCCTAAATCATGTAATAATTTAGTAACTGTAACCAAATGCATGGAAAATGGTTGAAAACAAGAAGATCGTTTTTTTCCGTGTATAACAGTTTTAAAACCTTCAAACACTATACACTGCTGCAAAGTTCCTTGGCTTATAAGTAATTCAGCATTAACTGAAAAGATTTCAATTATCTCTAAAATTTCTTTAACCTCGCGCGAAAAATTTTCACTTTTGTTCATTATTGTTTGTGTATCTGAGACTTATGCTCGTGGGAACATGAATGAAACTAAAATACTTCCGCGTAAAAAAGCACTCAGCTTGAATACAGGTGCTTGCATTTTCCGTTAAAAGGCAAAAGTTTTAAATCAATGTATACATGCGTGTCCACGCAAATAAACCAAAACGTGCGGCTTTTTTGTTTAAAATACTGTTTATAATTCAATAATACTTAAAAGAAACTAAAATATGCTGTTGTATTGTATTGTATGTAATAGAAGGGTGGTGTTACACTGCGACCTAAAAGATCTATTGTGTCCCCTATTCTTGCTGCTTTACAGCTGGCCTTCCAATCCTATTCCTTTTAAAAAGTGTAGGATGTCAGTGGGGCCCAGTCTAGGTAAGTATCCCTCTTCGATTTCACATGCAGCCAGGTACAATGCCCTCGGGTTGCACAGTGCTACGCAGTTTGAGAGGAGGTGGATGGATGTTTCATCCTGTTCCCCACAAAATCTGCATTCAGGATCTTTTTCCAATCCAAGCTTACTCAAGTGTCCTTTTAGTTTACAATGGCCTGAGAGTATTCCTGTTAATATGCGAACATTGTTCTTACTCAGGTTGATGCATTCTGTAAACCTCTTCTGGTTATAAGTTCCCAGAAGAATTTTCTTTGCCTCATTCCCTGGAGATTTTCCCAGTAACTGGATTTTCTCTGCTCCATTTCCATTTTTAGTTTCTTCAGTATTGTACTGCTACTTAACCCAAAATATGTTGTTAAATATGTTCATAATAATAACAATATAATATGTAATGTGTATTGTCTTACTTAAACAGAAGTTATAAAGACATTATAAAATATTAATCAAAACTAAGGTGCATTCCATTTAATTACGGTTACTTTTCGTCGAAAAGCATGTACTTAAGAAGAAAATAGTCTCCCGACAAAATAACAAGCTACTTTCAATAAAAATAAACACTTTTCTGAGAAAGGGTATTTTTTTTGTTGAACGTGATATAACTTTTCATTTAATGTAATCTCTTTTCTCAGTGTGTGTACATAATACAATATGATCAATTACCCTCTAGCAAACCATGATGCTATTTATTCAAAATATCATGTTTATAGTGACAAATAAAATGCATGTGTCATCTGTACTGTATTGGTTTATTATTGACACTAAAAAAAATGTTTACAATAAATCATAAAGTTTTTTTTTTTTATCGAATAAAATTTGATGTATAAATGAATTTCGGGTAGAATTTCCAAATTTTACAGTAACATATGACAGTTTGCAGCAATTGATATAAGAATCAGTGGCAACATTCCATGAAACAGGGCCTGTGTCCAGAAAACCAGGTATTGGTAGACCATTAAAGCGGACAGTTGAAAATACACAGAGATTCAAAATGATTGTCAAATCCGCTCCTATAGATAGTAATAGGGTGTAGGTATATGCCGCGTGTTTGTAATGAAGGTTTGAACTAAGTCAGTGTTGAAACATAAGAAAGTAAACGGATCTGTCATAAATAAGGAAAACGTAACCTATATTTGAACTCGCATAATATAAATGACTATGGATTGGTGTTTCTGCTCGTAAACATGAAATGTAATTAATTTAACTTTACTAAATTATGATTTTACAATTCAGTACTAACTGGTGTTTAACTAAATTTATTTATTACTTTAAATTATAACATACAATTAATATAATTATTAAGTGACAAAACTGCATCTCTCAGTTTCTTCTATGGTATGCATGCAGTTTCTATAGATCCTATTTTTTAGATAGCCGAACATAAAGTAATCTAATGGGGTTAGATCAGACGATCTTGGTGGCTATCTTTGTGCTCTAACGACCCTGTCAGCAAAAAACTGTTGAAGATATTGGCAGGTTTGTCGAGCAGTATGTGCTGGAGCATTATCGTGCTGAAAATAACCTGCTTCAAGCTCATTTTCTTGTAACTCTGCAATAAACAATTCCAACATCTGTTGGTAACGTTGGGCTGTTACAGTTTCCTCGAAGAAAATTGGCCCTATTATTTGTTGCCTGGACATAGCTAACCAAACTCCAACTTTTACGGGATGCAATTGCGTTTCTCGAAATTCGTGTAGATTTTCTGCAAACCCGATACAATAGTTTTGTAAATTGATATAGTCTGTTAGATAAAACTAGGCTTCAGCCGAGAAAAATGATTTGTTTAACAAGTCATCATCCCTTAAATTGTTATTAAACCAATGACAATATTCCAATCGCCTATCGTGATCTAATAGTAATAATTCCTGTACCGTAGAAACTTTATAGGGATGAAAATGTAACTTTCTTTTGACAGCTCATTGCGGTGAAGTGTATGATAAGCCTATAAAATTATAAAATGTAATAAACTATTTCACTTAATGTTAATATTGATTTTTTACTTGTTTGTTAAGCTAATTACCACAGATAAATTCCCTTATTTTCTTACAGTATTCAGAAATACTATTATTGGTGATATTAGATGTAAATATAAACGATTTGAAAAAAATTATAAGATAAATAATCGAAAGATACTACAACACGCACGCCAATGTCGCTAAATGTCAAGAAAATTCATTTAATGTATGAAATTTGTATGTAGCTAACTTCGCTCATTAAATTGGTAATAAGTATAGATAAATTTTTCCGGAAAACAGTTTTTTTCTTACGACAATCATTTTGAATCACATGGTATAATGCAAGGGATGAGGACCGAATAACTCAACCACCTATGAAATCGACTCGTAAGCTTTCGCAGCAAATACAACTGTCATATGGAATATGGCATACAATCTTTAAAAAAAAATCTACAAAAATTTCCATACAAATTTCATTGCGTGCAAGAACTCTTCCACATTGATCACGATGAATAAGGACGACGTTCTTGACAAATCATTTTTCTCTAATGAGACATGGTTTCATTTATCGGGATATTTAAGTGAACAAATATTGCGCATCTGGTCTACTGAAAATCCACATAAAATTCTTGAGACACCCTTACATTCTCCAAAGATAGATGTTGCTATTTCTCGCAGACGAATTATTAGTCCAATATTCTTTGATAATACCATATCTGTAATAATGTTACTACAACCATTTTTAACCAAACATGTTCGTATGATCGAATTTCAAAACTTTTCATTTGTTACAGGCCCAACATCTTCGACAAAAGAAATCAAAGAATCCTACATGCAAGAAACGTTTGATTTTAAGGTAAGTTATACCATGGTAACATAGCTATCTAAGCAGTATATAGACAAAGTTAACGTTATTCACTCGCAGCGAAGTAATGTTAGGGGTGACAGGGCATAAAAATTTGCTTGACGCCCTTCCCCCTTAACATATCGTAACAGCGGGTGAAGTTACATACAGAGCAAGTTGAAACTTTATACCGGCATGTGTTACCCTAGTTATAGATTAGCAGCAAGGGTATTTCGCAAAATTTGTCGTCTCTAATGGGGACATCGAAAGCTTTGGTTTGTAGGAGGGCGGTCGACTCGTCCCTAATAAAATAACCTTAGAGTATTAGAGCAGTGGTTCTCAAACTTATTTAGACACTGTACCCCTTTTTACCCACAAAACATTTTAGGTACCCCTTCTCAGTTACCGGTACTAAGTAAACTATAATTAAAATATTAAACAAATCTTAAAGCCTTCTATGTAGCATAGAAGTATAGTGTTAACCTTTGAAACTGAATTATGCATCATGTTTAAATAAAAACAAAGAGATATTGTTTACAAACATTTTTATTACATTAAAAACAAACACACACAAAATTTAAAGAACAAAAAGCGCTTACTTTCAAAGAGATTAGTGAGAAGGGTGAGCTTGTTTCCCTTTGCACAGTTTATCAAAATTGGGTTTTAACTTGGTTAAATACAATCTTAAATCATCTTCAACATTTACTTTATTTCTAGATTTATTTTTAAGATAGGTTAAACTTGAGAAACCCTTTTCACATAAATAAGTGATGGAAAACCGAACAAGAAATTTAACAGCAGTGCTTGACAGTTCTTTGTATTCCTTCCCAATACCGATCCAGAAATCTAACAATGTAGTACCAGCAGTCAAATATTTGTTTTTCAACGTGGGATCACATGATACTTCAATGAGGTGTTCCTTTTGAAAGATAGTCAGGTTAGTGTCCATAGCATCAGCATTAAAGGGGTCACGTATCCAGTTATACTGTTTCTCTAAAGGTGGAGAGTACTTTCTTATGCGGATCTTCAATGCATTCAAATGCTGGCCCATTTGAGTCTTGAGTTCAGTGAAATCAGATATGTTTTTTTCATTATCTTGCAAAAATGTAAGTAATCTTTCAAACGGCTCGCAGTTGTTATTTTCTATTGTTTTTCCCAGAGAATGATCTTTTTACCATTGCATCAGTTTTCTTTCTATATTAAAAATATCAGAAACACTGCCTTGCATGGATAAATTCCAGATGTTGAGTTTTCCAAAAATATCACTTAAATAAGCCAACTTCAAAAGCCAATCAAAATCAGTAAGTACAGAAGACAGATGGGATTTGTGTTCGGTAAAACAATTATGTAATTCTTTGTGGAGTTCAAATACACGGGACAAAACATTTCCCCGAGAAAGCCATCGTACCTCAGTATGTAGCAATAAGTTCTCATGGAGGCTCCCCATATCCTGGCATAGAATTTTGAAGTAACGAGATTTTAGGAGCCTGGTTTTTATGAAGTTCACAATTTTCACACTTTGATCAAGAACATCTTTAAGTTCATCAGGGAGGTGCTTAGCCACCAAAGCCTCTCGGTGAAGGACACAATGAGTGAACTTACACTCAGTTGAAACCGTTTTAAAATGGACTACCAGCCCTGTGATGTGACCGCTCATAGCGTTAGCACCATCCATACACACTGACACACAGTTTTTCCACTCGAGCTGGTTTTCGGAAAAAAAAAGAATCTAACAAATTGAAAATATCTTCACCTTTTGTCGATGTTTTAAGTGTCTTACAAAATAAAATATCTTCAAATATTTCATTTTCAAAAATGCCACGTACAAAAACGATCAGTTGGGCTAGGCCAGCGACATCCGTGGTTTCATCGAGTTGTATACCAAAGCAAGGACTAGCTCGAATTGCTCCAACAAGTTGTTCTTTTGTGTCATACGCCATATCACTAATTCTGCTTGAAACTGTATCATTTGATAATGGAATTGCTGTAATTCTTTTTGCCTCGTTCTCTCCAAACATACAAGAAACAATTTCTGCTGCGGCAGGGAGGATTAGGTTTTCGCCAATAGTATGGTTTTTACCAGACTTCGCAATTAAATGACTAACTTTGTAAGAAGCTTTTAGAGCACTTTCATTTTGTTCTGCACCAGAAAAGTGTTTTATCGTGTTTTTTCCTACTTTTCAAATCTTCCAAAAGACGTTCAAAGTACCGTAACTCCTTTTTGACTAAGTTCTCATGTTTGCTTTCAAAATGACGTTTTAAAAGAGAAGGTTTCATAGAATTGTTTGATAAAATTTCTGAACAAACAACGCATTGTGGATTATCTGATGACTAAGCCCTTAGTGGCGCGCGCACGTCAACGTGTCCATACGTGTCCCGGGTTGTTTTATTTTATTGTTGGCCGGCCGCGTACCCCCTAAAAATTTTCGCGTACCACAGTTTGAGAACCACTGTATTAGAGCATCGCCAGAATATTAACTTTGAAGATTCTAAATACTTTAACGTAAGAAATTATTTTTCAATTTTTCCTATATAGAACAGAGGAGAAGACGTCGAAAGTGCTTAAGACACAATTCATCATTCCCTCGGCAATTTTACCAGTCGATCTTCTAGCTGAAAATTCAATAAAGGCCTTGACGGACGAGAACTCTCTCGCGGAAATACGGAGGAAAGTGTAATATATATGAAACTGGAAGGGAATAAAGTTTTAGGTATAATCAGAGTTTGAGATACACAGATGATAATATCAAGTTGATGCGATGGGAAAGGTTAAAGACTTGCCAGATGTTGACTTTGTGAACTGGCTGTGACGGATATAGTAATTTCGAATTTAGTTTTATTAAATATACATTTGAATTTTGGAAAATACGAACTGTTTCAAAATGAATTACATCTTGATACACCGAGAGAAAAAAAAGTGTTGTATTAACTAATAAAATGGTGTATTGAACACTTTTTTCTTTTTCAATATGAGCAATGATATTTTAGTGCTAATGCAATACGTAAAAAAATGTAAAATTGTGTTAGTTAACTGAATAATAATAAATATTATAAGAAACAGACATGTACTTAATTTTCCATTAACAATTTCTACCTGCTAATTGAATAATACAACAACATTATCCCAACACAGTTACTTGTTGTAGACACACGAAGTAATAATTGTCTCTGTAATTTTATAATATTGGTTTAGCACTATAAAATGTTGATTCTAAACTTATATTGTTTCATTTAACCTGCCTGTAGTATTCATCGAATGACTATTTGCATGTAATTCAACACCTTTAAGTGGTTATACGAAAAAGATTTTCTTGTTAGTGGAAGCATTTTCGATTTTGCTTAAAATCACGTTACTGATCGGACTAGTTTTTAATTTCATCCATGGATCCATCGATTACTGTATCATTAATGTATTAAACAGAGATATACTGTAATCGATGGATCTATCGATGAAATTAAAAATCCGCCCGCACATTCAGCAATTAGTCCATTGATAGCAACGCATAGCTATATATTGCCTAATTAGGAAGACTATACACCCTAAAGAAAAATGTGGTAAAATTACCCCAAAAATAGATGGCAACCGGGCTACCGCCTATTTTTGGGGTAAATTTACACCTATAGGGGATTTTTCATATGCTTGTGGAATATTCCTTGAAAGTATGGTAATTTTCCCTGGTAAATTTACACCTCTAAAGTAATATTCCCTAATGGAATGGAATAATTTCAGGTAGATTTACCACACCTTCAAGGAATATTCCACCAGTATGTTGAAAAATCCCCTATAGGTGTAAATTTACCCCAAAAATAGGCGGTAGCCCAGTTGCCATCTATTTTTGGGGTAATTTTACCACATTTTTTTTTAATATATAGATTAGAGTAACAACAAAGAAATTAGAAATAAATTGATTATTAGGTTGTTTTATCATCCAGAAATATTAAGTTTCAGTTATCTAATAACATGTTTATGTAATTTAGAACTTAATGCAGATTCTCCACTTAAATATTCAAAATATACCATTTATAATATTAGATTTAATTTTAATAATTTCTGAAAGATATATTAATATATAGTTGGATTACAGAAAGTTTACAATAATTTCAATTAAATTTTTAAATTCAATAAGCAATGTTTTAAAGAGTAAACATTTTGGGAGAAAGGTCGATAAGAAAAGCCAATAGTTACTAAGAATTGGTTGTATTCATAATACAAAGATCTAGTTGAATGTAACCATAAAATAAATTTTGACTAACAAAATACATCAAAAAATCTTATCAATTTGAGTTTGGATTTGGACCTTTTTTTTTTGTTGCCCTGTTCAGGGTATATTTTTAAAAAAATACCTCTGCAGAACCTCTAATGTGTTAGAAGCCTCTTTTGCGTACTGCAAATGAAAATTAAAATATGCCGCCATCATTTGTTGTAATACAGAACGAAATGAATCTGTTGGGTCTAATAACTGTCTTTCTACCATTAAAGAATGCGACTTTACATTTCCTAGAAAAGAAAAATAAATCTAAAAAAAAACATATGAAATAAATATATTTTTATTAATACCTTCTTCCAAGCATATTATCAACGGTGTATTCACCTCAATTTCTTCAAGTTTAGATTTATCCTGAAAATTTTTAATAAATTCAGCATTTAAAAATATATTGTATGTAGATATTAGTGCTGCGATTCGGAGCCTCTTTATGTGAAACCGGGGTTTGGATGCAGTGATTAATCGTCTTTAAAAATTGTAACCGGTAAAACCGGTTTTCAAAATCAAAACCGGTCTTTAAAAGCAGCTTATTGCGCTTTAAATAGGTTTTTCGAATTTAAAATACATAGCTCTTTTAAAAAAGTAACACGTATTGTTTTTAGTTTAAAACTGGTTTTGAAAATCGATTTTAAAAATTGAATTTTAAAAACCGATTTTTACTAAAAATCGATTAACCGGTTTTTGATATCTGGCGATTTCCGCAATACTAATATATACATAACTAATGTTGTGATTAAGTATTGAACTCAAATTTGCCGTCCTACACATTTGCATGTATAAGTGCTTAATACCTACTTTACTTTTGTCATTAAATGCTAGAGTAAAACCAAAATAGTCTCTTCCTTACTTTACTTGTATCATCACTTAACAACGAAAATATAGCCTCCAATAACGGCAAGGCATTAGTCTTTTTATATTTCCAAATATTTAATGAAAGAAAAAAAAGAATTTACTCCTTCAAAACGAAGATTTTCTGTTATTTAAATTGAAAAGTTTGATACGGTAGTTTCCTGCGTGTCACTTGCACGTTGAAAACTTTAAATAAATGTATCATATCTTGTAGCAACAATACCACCAAATGCTATTGAGGTTAAGTTCCCAGTATATCATATTACATATCCATACGCAGGTGTATGTCTATTATTTATGTGTGCTGTCATAGCTAAGTACATCATCTCAATACATAATTAATGTAAAATGAACTTACCTCAATCTTTATTTGCAAGACAAAATCAAAAACACACCATTTACATTTACGCGTTGAAGCCATCAGTGTAGATGCCGCACTTGTATTCAAACTGCGTACCTCAAACGCTTGCGCGTTGTATAGTCGATGGCTGTGTAATGCATTCTCGTAACGGGTTTAATTTTTGATCAAGCGACACAATGTAATGCAATGTTAAAAAAAAAAACATTTGTGTTCCAATCAAATAACAGATGCATATATATAATATATATAATCAGAATTTCATGTCCCTTGTATTGTCCATATTGTATTTTTACCAACATAAGGGGTAATATTTCACGAAATATGTTATTTTTCCTTGCTACTAAGCAAATTTCTCCAAGTGAGGGAAAATTACTTCATTTATTGAAGTATTTTTCCATCAAAGTCGGTTTACCAGGCAAAATTACAGCTAATTTGTGGTAATCTGATGTTTACCCTCTTTTTGGTGTAATATTACCTTATATTTCATATGTTTTTTCACACACCAGTGAGGTAAATTTACCATCATTTTTTAGTGTGTGGGACAAAAATGCGTTCTTAAAAAGTTGGCGGTTTTCTCATAATAAACAGTAAATATTTAAATTACCTATAATATAACTATCTATTGATTTCCTGACAAGATTGGTCAAAAAGTTCCTACCACTTCTTGGTGTTGGGATTTCTGTGTCACAGAGTATATTTACATCACTAACTAAAGTTGACTAAAGCTGACGCATAAACCGGAATATGATTTCGCCTATATTTGTTAATTGTCAGAGATTAGAAGTTCGCTAAAAACAACTGAATTTTAGCGTTTAAAGTATTTAAAGTATTGTAAAATTCTTACTACAATTTTCATCCAACAGTGAGCTGTAAATGACATGACACCTGACACCTTCTATCGACAAACATGTTGCCAAACAATACCACCAACTTATATTCCGCAGAAAATACTTCAACATGGTAGAAAGAAATAAAAAAAAGATGTATTTATACACTATAATAGTAATAAAATCTAATTTATGTTAAATATTTTCCTAATATGCTTAAATCAGGCTTCAGTAAAATATAATATCCAACACTTAGCCGTTTAATACCTTACACATCGTGTCTGCATATACTTTTTCAAGAAGACTGCCTTGAAATAGGTCGCCAGTTCCAACTTAGATAATAGGTCAATGGTGCTTCGGCTAAAAATTCCAACATTCTCTTCGCTTGCAATTTGAGCCTGCCGCATATTTACACTGGACCTGGGCCAAAATACCAAGACGACGCATAGTTCCCTCAATAATTTGTCAGCGGAATGTAAAACATCGCTTCTAATTTATGTCCGTCTGGGTTTCTAAAAATCTTTCTCTCTCTCTGTATGCGTGCTAAAGGAATTCTGAACGCCGATATCTAGATATTTAAAATATATCAATTACGATTGGCGCAAAATAATTTTCGATCCTGTACCAGTTGTAAATACTTGCCCCTAATTAATAAGTTTGTTATAAAGTTATCAGTGGTTTTTGTTGATTGTTGCAGATCTTGGTGTCCTTGTTGGTTACCCGTCCTAAGAAAGATATTTTAAAATGGACCATTCTTGGTAAGTTTACATTAAGAGCATGATATATTATTCGTTTATTTAATATGTATACTTTTGGACATATAAAATATCCGATTACTCCATTCTATAGCAGTTTATTAATTTTGGGACGGCTGTTTCAGAAATTCATTGATTCCCATATTTTCATCCGAAGACCGAAAATGGGACTCTCTTGAATTAAAACACGTGGAGTGAGATTGGATATTTTTTTTTATGTGTTATTATGTTACAGTCCTGGTTATTTCCTGTACACACAAAAATATTTAACAAATATTCTATTTTTTATTATTTCTATATTTATTTTGACAGTGACGGACGGATAACCTATAGACATACTTCCGAGCAACTTGATAATCCAAATTATCAAAAAAATTAAATAGTTCCCAATTCGGAATCTACGTGAAAGAGTTTTTCGATTGTATATGTCACACGACGTTGTTTCTAGCCACTTGAAAAAATCAAAATAGTTTAAAATTTTGAAATAATGTCAAATTCAGAATCTATGCATTAGGCTTTTTCGATTTGATATGTTACATGACATACTTCCGAGCTTTTTGAAAAATTTAAAATGTAAAAAAAATGGATAATGTCAAATTCGGAATCTACACATAAGGGTTTTTCGATTTGATATGTCACATGACGTACTTACGAGCCACTTGAAAATTGTGAAATGTCAGAAATTTTTAAAAAATATCAAATTCGGAATCTACGCATAAGAATTCTTTAATTCGACATGTCACATGACCTATTTTTGAACGTCTTGAAAATCCAAAAAATGTAAAAGAAACAATAATTTCATTTTCTTAATCTATCGCATTAGGCTTTTTCGATTTGATATGTCACATGACATACTTCCGAGCTACTTGAAAAATTGAAAATGTTAAAAATTTTCGGCAGTGTCAAATTCGGAATCTACACATGAGGGTTTTCGATTTGATATGTCACATGACGTACTTACGAGCTACTTGAAAAGTTGAAAATGTCAAAAATTTTGGATAGTGTCAAATTCGGAATCTACACATAAGGGTTTTTCGATTTGATATGTCACATGACATACTTCCGAGCTACTTGAAAAGTAGAAAATGTCAAAAATTTTGGATGTCAAATTCGGAATCTACACATAAGGGTTTTTCGATTTGATATGTCACATGACGTACTTACGAGCCACTTGAAAATTGTGAAATGTCAGAAATGTTTAAAGAATATCAAATTCGAAATCTACGCATAAGAATTCTTTAATTCGACATGTCACATGACCTATTTTTGAACGTCTTGAAAATCCAAAAAATGTAAAAGAAACAATAATTTCATTTTCTTAATCTATGCATTAGGCTTTTTCAATTTGATATGCCACATGGCGTATTTCCGAGCGACTTGGAACATCCAAAATATTAAAAAAATTAAATAACGGCAAATTCGAAATCTACGCATATGGCTTTTTTTTTTGATTTGACATGTCACATGGCCTATTTTTGAAGCACTTAAAAATCCAAAAAAAAAATGTTAATTTAATTTTCTTAATCTATATATTAGGGGTTTTCGATTTGATATGTCACATGACGTAATGCCGAGTGATTTGAAAGATCCAAAACCTACATACGTATAAGGTTTTTTTGATGCGACGTGTCACATGATGTACAGCTCCTACCAAAAAAAAGTGAACGACCTGCACAAAAATGCCTGCAGCAAGCGCATTTGGGACGAACTGTAGCTTTTACTACGGCCATTGAATAATAGAATACAATATATAGTGCTTTACTCAATAGCTATAGTAAAAGCTACAGTTCGTCCTAAGTGGGCTTACTGCTGATATTTTCGTGCAGGTCGTTAACTTTTTTTTGGTAGGAGCTGTACTTCCGAACTAAAAAAAGCTAAATCAAACTTCAAAGGTGCTGATTTGAACCATCACTGTTCCAATCAAAGTCACTTGAGACATTACAAGAAAATAGATGAATACAATTCGCATAGATACTTTTTGTTAGCGTTAAAAAACATAAAAAGGAGTAAAAAGGAAGCTACGAGGCAAGGAACGCCAAAGTCTTTCATTGGAATTGGTAATCTAATACCAGAAATGAAAAGATCATGAAATTACAAAGTTTTCTTAGTCTCTATGATCTGTAATAACTCGTTTTAAAATTTCTTCGTTGAGTATTTGCCAGGCAACAAGACGACATACGATACTTGGTTTTGTTTCCTTCTTATAATCACAAATAACTTCTGGAAAAGTTGTAACATGTATAAATTTAACTTAATTCGCCAATTTATAACTCGACATATGTACTTTGCCTTCCAATATACACAGAGATTCAAAATGATTGTCAAATCCGCTCCTATAGATAGTAACAGGGTGTAGGTATATGCCGCGTGTTTGTAATGAAGGTTTGAACTAAGTCAGTGTTGGAACATAAGAAAGTAAACGGATCTGTCATAAATAAGAAACATGTAACCTATATTTGAACTCGCATTATATAAACGACTATGGATTGGTGTTCCTGCTTGTAAAAATGAAATGTAATTAATTTAACTTTACTAAATTATGATTTTACAATTCAGTACTAACTGGTGTTTAACTAAATTTATTTATTACTTTAAATTATAACATACAATTAGTATGATTATTAAGTGACAAAACTGCATCTCTCAGTCCTTCTATGGTATGCATGCGGTTTCTATAGATCCTATGTTTTTAGATAGCGCGAACATGAAGTAATTCTAATGGGGTTAGATCAGGCGATCTTGGTGGCCATCTTTGTGCTCTAACGAACTGTCAGCAAAAAACTGTTGAAGATATTGTCAGGTTTGTCGAGCAGTATGTGCTGGAGCATTATCGTGCTGAAAATAACCTGCTTCAAGCTCATTTTCTTGCTAACTCTACAATAAACAATTCCAACATCTGTTGGTAACGTTGGGCTGTTACAGTTTCCTCGAAGAAAATTGGCCCTATTATTCGTTGCCTGGACATAGCTAACCAAACTCTAACTTTTACGGGATGCAATTGCGTTTCTCGAAATTCGTGTGGATTTTCTGCAGACCCGATACATAGTTTGCAAATTGATATAGTCTGTTAGATAAAACCCAGGCTTCATCCGAGAAAAATGAATTTGTTTAGAAAGTCATCGTCCCTTAAATTGTTATTAAACAATGACAATATTCCAATCGCCTATCATGATCTAATGGTAATAATTCCTGTACCGTAGAAACTTTTATAGGATGAAAATGTAACTTTCTTTTGACAGCCCATTGCGCTGAAGTGTATGATAAGCCTATAAAATTATAAAATGTAATAAACTATTTTACTTAATGTTAATATTGATTTTTTACCTGTTTGTTGAGCTATTACCACAGATAAATGCCCTTATTTTCTAACAGTATTCAGAAATACTATTGTTGGTGATATTAGATGTAAATATAAACGATTTGAAAAAAATTATAAGATAAATAATCGAAAGATACTACAACACGCACGCCAATGTCGCTAAATGTCAAGAAAATTCATTTAATGTGTGAAATTTGTATGTAGCTAACTTCGCTCATTAAATTGGTAATAAGTATAGATAAATTTTTCCGGAAAACAGTTTTTTTCTTACTACAATCATTTTGAATCACATGGTATGTATTATACTCTTGGCGTGAAACGTAGACAGCTCTTGGGGCAACAGCTAGAGTTCGTACTTTTCAAATATTAAAAGATGTGTGGAGACACAATTTGAAACAAGACATTTCCAAAACAATGAAATCGCTAGACCTCAAAATACCACAGCCTTAAAAATCCAACCAGACTATACTCCACGGAATTGGCGTGAAATATTTAAAAGAAAATCCGAGAAGTGGGAGGTATATTCGACTGTCGGAGTAGTCCCAGTGGACCACCTACATTATCTTGAGAGACTTAACAGGCGAAGGGTTAGTAGTCTTTATCGACATTTTCCCAGTCGCGACTGTTTCCATAAATAGAAGATGGAGGAGTAAATTATAGATTTAGGAGTTCTAGCTGTGATTTTTGTCCCGTACAGGTGTTTCTATAATTGCTAATATTTTTGGCAATTCAGGGTTTAAAAACGAAATGAAAATTATGGTGGACCTTTCGAACAGTTGCTCCAAATAAGTTATTCACCAGTAGTATAATGTTCTGATGCTTGTAATGACAGTTATATCAGCTTGCTACCCTTTTGGAAAGTCGATTATACAGTGTGTTAAAAAAAGGTTGTCGGATATTTTACCCAATTGTAGTACTGGTGAAAATAAAAAAAAAGTCTTAGTCAAACATGGGTCCGCAAATCAACTGTTTTTGACAATAATAGATTGCATATTGTTTTAGGTAGGATAAAAATTTCTAAAAGAAATTCTGATCGCAATGTAAATTAAACAAATGTTTATTTAACTAAAACTAAAAAATTGTTCTACATGTCTCACCGTTCATTTCTAAGCACGCTTCACACCTTCTTAGAAAGATCGACGCAATCTTTCGAAAATTCCTGGAGTCCTCCGAATTTCCTCGCAACATTTACCGATTCGTTGCCTGAGTTCTTCCAAATTGTTTACAGATCGTGCGTACACTAATTGGTTTTAGATGCCCCCAAACATAGAAGTCTAGAGGTGTCAGGTCGGGGACCTAGGAGGCCATGCAGTTGGTCCACCCCGTCTATCCATCTCTCGTTGTAATCTTGATTTAAGAAATTCTAACTACGATGGAAAATGCGCAGGAGCTCCATCGTGCATAAACCACATATTTAAGCTGTTAAAAAGTGGCACGTCTTCCAGCAAACGGGTAATTCATTTCTTAAAAAATCCAAGTATACTTGTCCGTTAAACGATTAGGGAGAAATGCTGGACTAATTAAACAGTCTCCAAAAAATAGCAAGCCAAACATTTAGCGAAAAAACGGTTTTGGTGATGCAGTTCACACAACAGCATGGGGATTTTCATCTGCTCAGACGTGATTGTTATGAAAATTGAATATTCCGTCTCTTGTAAACCCAGCTTCGTCACTAATTAAAATCTGAGTCGCAAAATTAGGATTTTCTGCCAGCTTTCGTAAAACCCAATGACAAAAAACCCTACGTGCATCATAATCGAGAGGAGCAAGAACTTGCACGCGTCGAATGTGGTAGGGATAGAGCTGCTGTTTCCGCAGAATTCTCCAAATGAGAGGATGACTGACGTTCAGTTCTGCGGCAAGTCTTCGGGTGCTAATATTTGGGTTGTCTTTTACCCGTCTCAAAATATCTATCTAATTCTACTGCGGGAGAAGAAACTGATCTAGGTCTACCAGAACCACCATTGATTTTAAATGAACCAGTTTCGGACAGCCGGATATGAAGTCTTGAGAAAATCTTCTTACTCGGTAACAACCGATTTGGAAATTCTTCGGCATACATACGCCGTGCTTCAGTGGCATTACCATTCGCACGACCGTACATAAAATGCATATCGGCCATTTCTGCGTTTGTGTACTTATGCATAATTTGAGAACAAAAAAAAAATGACGCAAATGATAAATAATCTGATGACAGATGTCTGACAGAACTAATTTTAAGTCACAATCAGTTGTTTGACAAAGGGAACTATTCTCAAAACCGAAAAAATGTTTTTTTTTTTTATTTTAAAATATGCATCGACTATATGTCAAAAACAGTTGAATTGCGGACCCATGTTGACTAAGACTTTTTTGTTTATTACCACCAGTACTATAATTGGGTAAAATATCCGACAACCTTTTTTTAACACACTGTATAAGACATTATTTTCAAACATGTTTTGTTTTTTATTACAGAAATAATAACGCTATAGATTTACACAGAATCGCACCATTAATTTCTTCAGAAGTTCATATTCTCTATATTCAGAACTAAAAGTTAAAATTTGTTAGTTAAACTAATTAATAAACATCGTAATCTCTTCCATATATCTTAGTACATCGGGGACAGACGACGCACACCTAAATTAATTTAAACTTTGTTGACGGATGGGAGTCCACAGGGGACCTTAACAGCCACCCAGGTTGTGAAACTCCCGTCCGTACACAAGGATAGAGAGACAGAACGAGGCGGCGTAATGAAAAATATGACGATTATAAGCTGAACCGCGAGTTTCCATGAATACCAATGAAGCAAGAGGTAATGGAATTCTGGATGACTGCGCGATGCCGTTGAATTATGGCAAGGTCCTTATAGCTAAATTATCTCTCTGTCTATTATAATATGTAGGCTACCTTATATATATATATCTAGGGACATCGTAGTTCTGGGAGCAATATTATGAATTTTGATAAATTTAATTTCATGGGTTAATGGCGTGTCAAATTTTGATGATAGGTTGCATCGTTTGCTAGCTTGTGTAGTAGCTTGCGCACTCTAAATCGTGGATTCTGGTGAAAGTTTGTCAATTTGTGGACCGTTGGGTTTTGAATCGAGACTCTTAATGTCAAAATGTTGTGTGTGTTCAGGAACTATTTGAAAAAAAACATAAATTTGGCAACACTGTAACGGCATACTATTTATTGTCATTGTGAATACAGTAATAATTTCTGCATTTCATACATTGTCACACATAGATCTTGAAAATGAAATTATTTTTTTAGATTTTTTTTTTTGAATTTCAAGTCGTTTATAAGTCACGTGACATGTCAAATTAAAAAAAATACGTAGATTTCGAATTTGACATTTAAGATTTTTGTCCATTTTGAATTTTTAAAATAGTTCTGAGGTACGTCATGTGACATGTCAAATCGAAAAACTCTTATGCGTAGATTCAGAATTTGATATTATTTAAGATTTTTGACCATTTCTGATTTTTAAAATAGTTCTGAAATACGTCATATGACATATCAAATCGAAAAACTCTTATGCGTGGATTCTGAATTTGGCATTATTTAAGATTTTTGTCAATTTTGGATTTTTGAAATACTTCTGAAGTACGTCATGTGACATATCAAATCGACAAACTCTTATGCGGAGATTCGGAATTTAAAATTATCTAAAATTTTTGACATTTTGGATTTTTCAAGTAGCTCGGAAAGGGCGTCATGTGACATATCAAATCGAAAAACCCTTTTACGTAGATTCTGAATTTGACATTATTTAAGATTTTTGTCCATTTTGGATTTTTAAAATAGTTCTGAGGCACGTCATGTGACATGTCAAATCGAAAAACTCTTATGCGTAGATTCAGAATTTGATATTATTTAAGATTTTTGACCATTTCTGATTTTTAAAATAGTTCTGAAGTACGTCATGTGACATATCAAATCGACAAACTCTTATGCGTAGATTCGGAATTTAAAATTATCTAAAATTTTTGACATTTTAGATTTTTCAAGTAGCTCGGAAGGGCGTCATGTGACATCAAATCGAAAAACTCTTATACGTAGATTCTGAATTTGACATTTAAAATTTTTGTACATTTTGGATTTTTCAAGTAGCTCTGAAATACGTCATGTGACATATCAAATCGAAGAACCCTAATACGTAGATTCTGAATTTGATTTTTAAAAATTTTGTAGATTTTGGATTTTTCAAGTTGCTCAGAAGTACGTCATGTGACATATCGAATCGAGAAACCCTTATACGTGGATTCTGAATTTAACATTATCCAAATTTTTTTGTACATTTTGACTTTTTCAAGTTGCTCGGAAGTACGTCATGTGACATATCGAATCGAGAAACCTTTATGCGTAAATTCTGAATTTGACATTTATTTTTTTTTTACATATTGAATTTTTCAAATCGCTCAGAAGCACATCGTGTGACATCAAATCGAAAAACCCTTATGCGTGGATTAAGAAAACGAAATTATTATTATTTTTTAGATTTTAAAATCGTTCAAAAATAGATCATGTGACAGATCGAATCAAAAAAATCCTTATCCCGATTTAGATTTTTTATATTTTAAATTTTTCAAGTCAGTCGAACCTGGGTCGTATGACTTATTAAATAGAAAATTCTTTGCATTTGGATTCCGAATATGATATTATTTAAAATATTTAACATTTCGAATCTGTTTAATTCAAAAATCCTTGCTTATATATTCTAAATATGATTTTTTTGTACGTTTCCATAGCTGTTGTATTTAATTTTTGTTTTTCATTTTCTTACAGACAACGGTGTTTGAATTTCGGGACGGAACAAGTATAAGATGTCCCGGCACTCACAATTTTACACCGTCGAGGTGGGTGATACAAAGTTCACTATTCTGAAAAGGTATCAAAACTTAAAGCCTATAGGATCTGGTGCCCAGGGTATCGTATGGTAAGAAATAGAATCAAACCCTTTTAGGAGCCTTTAGTAGAATAGAATCTGTTTTATCATCCTTTAGATTGTGTAGATGCATTCATATGAAAAAGAAAATAATAATAAACTAATATAGCATACGGGTTGGTCATCAAAAATAACACGACCAACATTCCTTGTTATATTTAGGACATACATATACTATACGGGATATTTACATGTGATAAAACTAGGTTATTTAAACAACATTTAAAATAGAATTTTTGCAAAGCTGGATCCAGATAATCTTCAAAGAATTAGTATTTCTTATACTTAATGACTTGTGAACTTATATGTAAATATCCCGTGTTTATTTATTATATTCTCTAAATTACATAAAAAAAACCACAACGTAATCCGCATGCTTTTTGAATAATTTTTATTGTTGCAGTAGAATAGTATTTACATGTTTGTAGAGCCATCGCATATTTCCTCTTAAATTTCCATGTACGTGTGTTAATATCCGAATAAGTTATCTTTTATTTACAATAATCCAGTAATCTTTTATATGTACACTTCGTCGCACAAAAAAAAATACCAAGAAAATCACCGAATCAAGTCCATATACTATCTTATCATCAGGAATGTTTTTGTGTAAAGTTCTAGTTGAAGGTGAATCTATAACAAAATGTTGAATCAGATACTTGTAAACAAAAGAGCTTATCGGCATTTGTTGTTGACGCAATGTAGATTGAGTGTTTTTCCGGGAAAATATGCTTAAGTTTCATGTCGAAGACACCTCTAAGTTATATTACCAAAGGGTGGATCGATGTTAGGCTCTTTCGTGGATAATTAGAATGAGGACGTTGAGTGCAGTTCGCTAACGAGTGTTAGTCAGCCAAGCGTTAATTGGGTATATGCAGTAGCGTAGATAAATTGAAAGTTATATTTTGTTCATCGTTAAACGCGGTTTCGATACGATTGTAATAGGAATTAACTACAGTGAAATCTCCTTCGAACGGACACCAACGGGACCAACTGAAGATGTCCGTTCAGGAAGGGTATCCGCAGAAAAGAAATATGTAGTAGATACAACAAAAATCGTGTTTTAACGAAAAATGAATATATTAAAGAAACTGGGACATTTAAATCGTATATGTATATAAATGTTTTTAAAATAAATAAGAAACTTTAAACTTAAGAAAAAAAAGTTTATTTCCTTTAGATGTATGCAAAGTATAATATAATATATACATAGATACATAGATGTAGTATGTAATACAAAAACAGTGAAATGAATAGTCACTTTAAGGACGCAAAAATTCATATATTGTTGTTTGTCTTCTCTTTTTCTTTAAAATGGCGTCTTGAAATCGTATTTCTAATTTAGAAAGAAGCTCCAAAGACACTGTATCTTCGTGATATTCGACAAAACTTTTGAGCTGCTTGGTTAGGGTAATAGCTTTATTATAATTTGGGATAGCTTCTGTTGGCACTGGAACCTCATCGACATCAGAATCTTCCGAAAGTTCTTGTATTTCAACTGGATTTGTAATTTCTTGTTCTGAATCTGGATCTATACATACAAATCTTCATCTACCTTCAAAAAATTATTAAGGTTTTCATTATCCGTCAATTTCAATAAATTCTTATTTTTGAGGATATCTGAAAGTACACTAAGAGGTAAATCATCTTCTAGGCCAGATATATCAGCCTCAGTTAACTGGTCTTCACTTTGCATATTTGCATGATTAAATCCTACTTTGCGGAAGCAATTTTGAACTGTCTCTTTGGTTACTTGGTCCCAAGCGGTTTTTGCCAAATAAACTGCATCCAGTGGTGTAATTTTCTTTATTAACTCAAAAGCTGTACCAGCAGTTTCAATGTTTACTAGCAGATGTTTGAGTATTAGACTTCGGTAATAAGTTTTAAAATTCTTTATAATCCCCTGGTCAAGTGGTTAACAAGCTGATGTACAGTTAGGGGTAAAAATAATATTTTTATATTATTTAAGCGAACGTCTTTCGGATGAGATCCGGCATTGCCTAAAAATAACAAAATGTTTCTTTTTTCTTTAGCCATTTTCCAATCTAGGTCTTGCAACCACTCTGTCATAATTTGTCCTGTCATCCAAGCTTTCTTATTGTATTTCCAAGTCACAGTCAGGTTATTTATGTTAATGTTTTTAAAAGCTCTGGGTTTAGCTGCCTTACCAATAATTAGGAGCTTTTCTTTTTCACCCGCCATATTTGCACAATGCAAAATTGTAAACCTCTCTTTGGGATACTTACCTCCAATACATTTTTCCTTCTTTAATGTGAGCGTTTTGTCGGGTAGAGCCCTAAAATACAGGACTGTCTCGTCGGCATTATAGATGTCTCTCGGTGAATATCCCTTAATCAAAGGACATTTTTTTTAAAAACGATGAAACATCTTCAGCATTAACCGAAGCTCCTTCTCCCGAAATCGCTTTAAAACTTATATTGTGACGGATTCTAAATTTATTGAGCCAACCAGAAGAAGCACTGAATGTAGAATGTCCCAAAGAAGCGGCTATTTCTCTTGCTTTACATCGTATTAGCGGACCTAAAAAAAAAAATAAGTTTTTTTGCGTTTTTGTCACGACAAACCTATTGGTAATCTCACTCTTTTTATCTACATACATATTTTAGAATTTAATATGAAAAGAAAATCAACGCATTAATACAAGATAACCTTATCTAAAAAAATCATATGCATACCTGGTAAAGGAATCCCCTTATGGCGAGCTGCTGTAAACCAATCATAACACAATTTGTCAATTTTAGTACCATCACCCGTCAAAAAGCTTCTTTTTTCATTCAAATTGCTGTTCGACATCCATTTGTTTAGAAGGATTTCTTTATGTTTAATTATATCTGCAGCTTGTGTTTTTCCAATATTAAAACGCTTGGATAAACGTCAGACTAATATTGAATGCAGATTCAATCGAAAGCGTGCACCCAAAGAATAAGAACGGTAAATCCCCGACCAACTTGGGGAAGTCCCTAATTCACGCCAGGCAGAAATGCGCGACATAGGCTGCGTTTGTACCGAAAGATTAAAGTCGGTAAATCTCCGGTTTACTCGGGGAAGTCCCAGCGAAATTGGCGCGCGGCGCGATTGAGAAATGCAATAGCAATACTCTCGATAAAAAAAATAAGATAAGGCGTTTCTTTTTATTTTATTTTTTGTCCGGTTAAGAGAACATTTTCTCGTGTCCGCGTCCGTTCAAGAGAATGTCCGTCCAAGAAAGAGTTAATACAATGGAAATTATATGAGAGCCGGTCGGGACCATGAGAAACTGTCCGTTTAAGGGAGGTGTCCGTGTAAGAGGGGTGTCCGCGAAGGGGAATTTCACTGTATATGTTTTTCTAAATTATTCGTTGTAAATTAGTTTACTTACATATGTTTATATGTAGAAATTATTTTCAATAAACTCAAAGAATATTTTGATAGGCCCTGGCATCGATCCGACCTATGCTTATTAACTCGAATAAATTTTAGAAGGCAATTTTCTAAATTCATTTTATATAGCTTAAGGATTTTTTTCCCACCTGAACGTATTTATAGAATGTTGTTATTATTGTATATGTTTTATTTCCGTCATAGTCCACGTTTGACAGTAATTCAATTGTTTTTTTTTAATTATTTTGTTTTATAGTTTTTTTTTTAATATATTTTTTTTTTTTGTATTTTAAATACTTTGTACACTTATAATAGCTTTTATTTTTTTTTATTTCTATTTTTTCTTTTTTAGTTAAAAAAAAATTGCACGCCTTCTTTTGTTTGTTTGTGCAATAAATATCTCCAAAAATCTACATGTATATGTAAGCAAAAAAAAAAATAATTAATGACAGTTCAAAAAAAAAGACGATCTTTTAACAAAAAGCAACTCAAAAACGATATCAATACCAAAAAAAAAAAATAGTGTGCCGTTAACACCTAACAAGAGCCATGCAAGTTAGACACGGATTTGTACAGCATGAGTTTGGGGATACCGAATTTTGGGTACCCCAACGGTACGTTAACCTGGAGCCCAAAGGAGGTGGGGCGCAAGGTTTAGTATGGTAAGTGGGTTGATTTAATATAAACCCTATTTACTGACTAATCGAAACAGAACCAACATTAGATGAAATATCGAAAGGAATTAGATTTGGAGAATTCCGTGTTTGAAATTATTCTTTTTTTTTCTTCAAAATTTTGACATATTTTTACTTAATTAATTAATTTTGTAATTCGTAAATAAAACAGATCTTTTTAAATATTGTCTTTATTTAAATTACCTGACAATAGAATTATCAGCACATTTTTCTACCAAAATCTTTAAAATATTTTGTTTCTTATTTTAACTATTACTCCTGCATGGTAAATTTGGTTTTAAGAGCACTTGTAGAGATTTGCATTTTCATAAAATTCGAAATTTAGAAGTCAATTATTTTACAGCTTGTGTTTGAGCATGAGTAATTAAAAGAAATACTTTCTATGATATCAACAGATAAACCGAACACAATTTCCCTTACCAATACTTTATATAAGTACATACATACACGAAAAACGTCTTCAAAACACGAACTAATCAAACAGTTACAAGCAGTACACTAGAATACAAACACACCAAAATATGTATGTATATGCAGGGCATTTAAATTGAAACCAGCCACCTCAAATAACTCTTTACCAGCAGTGCCAAAGATTCATTCGAGGTGGGTCGTTTCAATTGAAATGTCTTATATATTAAAAAAAAAAAAGTTACATTCTTTTCCACGTCTCGTCAAATTTTGTGTGTTATCAATGTATGGTGGTCCTATGATGTTTCTTTTTTAGTGCTGCCGTAGACACTGTAACTCAACAGAACGTAGCTATTAAGAAATTAAGTCGACCATTCCAAAATGTTACGCACGCCAAACGGGCATATCGCGAATTTAAGTTAATGAAGTTAGTCAATCATAAAAATGTAAGTACCATATATATGCTTTTCATATACGTTTTGCATATTTTATCGTTATGATATTTATCGTAAAATGCATCAATCATCTTGCGCAACTATTGATGCTTTGTGATGTTCCGCAGATTTTTAAACGAGCGAAAAACGTTTTAATCAATGGAAAGGAATAAAAACAAATCGCATCCATTGTTGCACAATCTCTAATTTCCTTAGCAAGTATCTAAATATAAATCTAAAATAAATCACCGTGTACGTTGTCTATTATAATACAAATCAAAATCCTGACGTCATCATTATACACGTGACATAATTTAAAAAGGAACATTTGATTTGGAATCTACTCACGAAGCCCTTTAATTTGATATGCAACACCACTATATTCGGAGCAAGTTGATAAATTTTTGAAAATATTTTTTCAAAAAATTGACAATCATAAACATGAAATTCAGAATCTACTCGGCGAGAGCTTTAATTTGATATGCGACACGACCCTATTCTGATAAAATTGAATTCCAATTTTCAAAATTTTTGATATTTAAAGTGGCTCAAAAGTAGGTGGTGCGACATATCAAATCAAAAAAACCGCACACGTGGATTCCGAATCTGCCATAATTTTTGATAAATTCCAATTCCAGATGACATTTCCGTCAGAAATATTTAAAAAATTATAGTAGACAATTAAGTACACGAGTCGTAACAAAGTATTCGCTCGTGCCTGTTTTTGCCCACACTCTCTATCTCTCTCTCTTTTTTTTTTTGGTGTGTGTGCCAACTTTTTTCTTGGACGTTGCTACCCAGATAATTGGACTTTTAAACGCTTTTACTCCGCAAAGATCGTTAGAAGAGTTTCAAGACGTCTATCTGGTGATGGAATTGATGGACGCGAACTTATGCCAGGTGATCCAGATGGATTTGGACCACGAACGGATGAGCTACCTGCTCTACCAGATGCTCTGCGGCATCAAGCATCTACATTCGGCAGGAATTATACATAGGGTGAGGATACAAGTCGATTGTTGTTAAGGAAATCGTTCTTAAACGGTTTCTACGCTTTTAGGATCTAAAACCGAGCAATATAGTTGTTAAGTCGGATTGCACGCTGAAAATATTGGACTTTGGTCTGGCTAGGACGGCTGGTACTACGTTTATGATGACGCCATACGTGGTGACCAGGTATTATAGGGCGCCTGAAGTCATCCTCGGTATGGGTTATACGGACAATGTGGACATATGGTCAGTGGGATGTATCATGGGGGAGATGATTAGAGGTGGAGTGCTATTTCCTGGCACTGATCACATTGACCAGTGGAACAAAATTATAGGTGAGCGAAAATATCAAAATCTTAATCTACACATCAAGCCCTTTGATTTGATATGCGACATGACTATATTCGGAGTGGATTTGACAGTTTTTCAGATTAAATTTTCAAAAATTTGACATTTTGAGATTTTTAAAATCATCGAAAATAGGTTGTGTCGCACATCGAATTAAAGTATTTTTTACGCAGATTTCAAATTTCATAAAATCATGTCTACAAATTTTTAGTTATGTCGAGAAAAAGGCGGCCATTTCAAGTTCATCGAATCACAAACAGTAAATTCGCCTTTTTTTTACAAACGGTAATTTCGCTTCCTTTTCAAATTTGAAACCTTTGTATAGAAGAAAGAAACCAGAAGTGTACATCCTTTAGTATGCCTATCTTGACATACTTTCAGGGCATTGGCTGGTAGTTTTTGTGTATACATTGTTTCTTCTCGGCAAAAGACGCGAATGTGAGAACAACAGGGGAACAAACGACACCGTTTTTCTAAAGAGAACACGTTTCTGTCAGTCAAGTAATTGTATAGGAGTTAATTGAAAAAAATCAATTGTCATAACAACAAAATAAAACAGAATAAGAGCTTTCACCCCCATGTTTTCGTGTAAACATTAAACCAAACACAACTTGGATGTCATAAATATTAAATTTAATTTTGCGACAGTACCTAATTAGAATTCTTTTGTTTAGGAAAAAATGCGCAAGATATGATGGCGAAAAATGTTTTTACCAATTAACTTTGATCTGAATAAAATTTGGCGATTATAAATGCGAAATTCGAAATCTACTCATCAAGCCCTTTAATTTGATATGCGACACAACCCTATTCGGATCAAGTCGATTAATTTTTTAATTTAAAATTGGTAAAATTCCAAAATTTTAGAATTGAAATTCATTTAGATTTTAGTGGTGTGGCATATCAAATCGAAAAATTCATGTGTGGAGATGCCGATTCTGATGTTTATTTAATAATTTTTGACATTTTTGATTTTTAAAGTTGTTCGAAAGTTGATCGTGTGACATAGCAAATCGAAAATTTCGGATATGGAGATTCCGAATTTGAAGCTTATTTATAAATTTTTACATTTTTGATTTTTGAAGTTGTTCAAAAGTAGGTCGTGTGACATATCAAATCGAAAATTCCATATGTGGAGATCTCAAATCTGAAGCTGATTTATAATTTTTGAAATTTTTAATTTTTAAAGTTGCTCGAAAGTAGATCCTCGTGACAGCAAATCGAAAATTTCGTGTATGAAGATTCCGAATTTGAAGCTTACTTATAAATTTTGACATTTTTGATTTTTAAAGTTGTTCAAAAGTGGTCGTGTGACATATCAAATCGAAAATTCCGCATATGGCGAGACCGATTTTGGAGTTTATTTATAATTTTTGACATTTTCAAAGTTGTTCGAAAGTTGGTCGTGCGACATATCAAATCGAAAATTCCTAATGCGTAGAATCTGAATTTGCAATTTAAAAATTTCGAAACTTTATGATTTTTGGATTTGGTCGAAGGTTGGTCATGTAACACATCAAATCGAAAGATTCTTGGGAGTAGATTTCGAATTTAAATTTAGTTTTTTTGACAAAATCATTACTTTGTCATTATGCAACTTTTCAAACTCTTGAGCTAATCTTTAGACACTTTTTTTTTCATTTTATCGCTACAAAAATCACCCTATTTGATTCATTTTCAAATTACTACTCGCTTCACGCTAACACGGACGTTATTAACTTCACTTTTGACCTTTCCTAGAACAATTGGGCACGCCCTCTAGCCAATTCATGGTAAGACTGCAACCTACGGTCCGCAATTACGTGGAAAATCGGCCGCGCTACGCCGGCTATCCCTTCGAGAAGCTTTTTCCCGATATGCTCTTTCCGTCTGACAGTAGCGAACACAATAGACTGAAGGCCACCCAGGCTAGGGATCTGCTGTCGAAAATGCTCGTCATAGACCCCGAGAGGCGGATCTCTGTGGACGATGCCTTACTCCATCCGTACATCAATGTTTGGTATGATGAGGGCGAAGTAAATGCTGTAAGTTGACAGATTTTGACAGCATTCACCTAGAGATAAATTATTGAGAGTATTTTTATACTCTGCAAACCGTGCAAATCCATTAATAATAAGTTCTGTATGGATTTATTTACTGTTGTATTGTGTGCAGTGTATCCAAGCATGATCTTCCTAAGTTTTGCTGATTTTTCTTTGCATTTTTATATATCTTTTTTGTTTTATAGCCGGCACCTGCGCCCTACGATCACAGAATAGATGAACGAGAGCACACAGTAGAACAGTGGAAGGAGCTGATATATCAAGAAGTTATGGAATATGAAAATTCACATGGAGGCACTAATGCCAGGGCTTCTTCTAGTTCACAGCCCAGCCCTGCCACAGATTCAACCGAGCCGAATGGCACCGACTCATTACGGTAGAGCAGGTATTCTTTTGTTTAAGTGTAGTACCCCAATTTGGTACACAGAGGGCGCTGAGATCAAATGCGTACTCATATGAAATAATTTTTATTCATTTCAACTAGGCAAATATTTTGGCATATCTTCTACAAGTAAATTTAAATGATTTGTAAGTAATTTATTTTTTCTCTAGATCTTAAAACTAAATTCTATTGTGATTTACACATTCAAATTTAAATTGATTGGATAACTTGCAATAATCGATCCAAATTTATAGTTTGTGATTTCTAAGGTAACAAATTTGTGCTTTTAACTTTTAACAGATTGCTGTACATTGAAAAATAATCAAGAAAAATCATTTTTTCGCCCAATTCTCTTATCCAAATAAAATTTAAGAATTTTGAATCCCAAATTTGAAATCTACTCGTTAAGGGCTTTAATTTGATATGCAACACGACCATATTCGGATGAAGTTGAATTTTCAAAATTTTGACATTTTGGATTTTTAAGTTGTTTAAAAACAGGTCGTGTGACATATCAAATCGAAAAATCCTTTCACGTAGAAATCAAAAATGGCATTATTTCTGACATCCTGAATTTTTCTAAATAGCACAAAGTCAGGTCATTTCTGCTGTATATACGTGAAGTAATTTAAACATAATTGTATTCGTAATCCATTCACCCTTTAATTTGATATGCATATGTTACGTTTGTAGCGAGTCGACAGTTTGGATTTTTTGTCTGTGACATGCGACACGACCCTATTCGAGCGAGAGGGAATTTTCAAATATTTTGACATTTTGGGATTTTACGTCGTTAAAAAGCAAGGCATCTAACATATCAAGTCGAACAATCCTTACACGTAGATTTCAAATATGATATTCTTTTATATCTGACATTTTGAATTTTTTCAAATGTCACAGATACAAGAAATATTGTATTCGTAATCTACTCACGATTTGATTTGATTTAATATGCGACTCGATTACATTCGGAACAAATCGATAATTTTAAAAAAAAATGTTTTTTTCTTAAATTTGGCAATTATCAGCATCAAATTCGAAATGTACTTGCCGAGAGCTTTAATTTGATATGCGACACGACACTATTTGGATGAAGTTGAATTTCAATTTTCAAAATTTTTGACATTTTGGATTTTTAAAGTAGCTCATAAGTAGGACGTGCGACATATCAAATCAAATATTTCTCACACGTGGATTCCGAATCTGCAATAATTTTTGAGAAATTTCAACTCCAGATGGCGTTTACTTTATAAAAAATGATCGTTAATGAAATAAATATTATTATAGTAGACATGAAAAATTCGACGAATTATGCGACGTATTCGAATGAAAAATTTATATTTTCAAAATTTTTGACATTTTGAATTCTGAAATTACGCAGAAGCTGGTCGTGTGACGTATCAAATAGAAAAATTGTGACAGGTAGATTCCGAATCTAACATTATTAAACGTTTTTAACGTTATGATTTTTTGATATTGCTCAGGAGCAGGTTGTATGACGTAGCAAATCGAAATCCTGCACTTTCAGATTCCAAATATTACATTTTTTCATTTCAAATCGCACGAAAATAGGTCAAAAATAGGTGTCATATTGAATCGAAAATTCTAACTTGGAGGACATTTTTCGAAATTTTATGACATTTTGGATTTTTAAATTCGCACAAAAGCAAGTCGAGTGATATATAAAATCGAAAATTCCTTGTGTGTAAGTTTTGAATATGGAATACTTTTTGGGAATTAACAACATTACATGTTCTTTAAAAATATTTATTATGTTTGTTATTTATATTATAATAATATTAAATTTTCTAATCGCCTATGACTTAATGATCCTTTTTAATCTCTTACAGGATTTGAGATTTAAAACAGAAGCTTTTCGTTCAACTGTTTCTAACATCGGACGATTAGTCAAACAAACAAAATCAACCAAAATACCACACACCGCTGGAAGAAATTGCTTACGACAAAAAGTTAACAACGTTAAAGGAAAAACAAGTACAGATGAGAACAATTCCGGTTCACCTATTAACTAGTTATTTAAGGGAAATTGATAACGCCATAATAGGACTGTGTTGTGTTGTACAAATTAAAGGTATAAGTTTTTGAAGAGAAAACAAATGAGGAAGCCCTTGGACACTATTTAACGAAGATGGAACGGTATTCGAGATGGGGAATTTGAAAAGAAATTCACAATATACGTAACATCTATTCGGAAAATAATATCAGAACGCTTTATATACCCAAAAAAAAAATAAAAAAAAAAGAGGATGATCATGATTTGTACGTGTGATGTGATATGTTATTAATTGATGCTCCTGTAACATATTTACCGATCTTTAGATGAATAGCTTGTGTAATTTTATTATATTTTTGTTTTTGTCATAAAACGAAGATGATATTTTAAAGCGTTTTTAGTAAATTTTATTATTATGATTGTTCCTTCAGGGTGATGATAATGAATCGTTTGTTTCTTTTTTATTCGTCATTATATGAGATACACTTATACATATGAACCACCAATGTGTAATATTAAGATTAATTCTTTCGTATTTATGTAAATTTTAGTGTAATAATATTGATTGATTAATCAATTAATTGTATTATATATATATATACATACATGTTGATAACAAAAATTCACTCTTTGTACTAAATGTGGAATTTTGTTATTCGCTGCAAAGTATTTTATTGTAAATATTTTATGCAATTTTATTATTATTTTTTTTTCCCTCAACGATTTAGTGCAATTTTTAGCAATAATGAAAATAAAATACATTTTATTTCATATTTATTTTTATCTTTTTATATTTATACATATATATATAGAGAAAAAGAAATCTATATTTACGATTTACACGAAGTGGGTTCCAGATTTTAGTGTCTAAAATCCAAATGATGCTTTCATTATGCGGTCGGCTTAAGAAAACACAAACAAAAAATCAGCTAAAAGTTTATCAAAAATGGTTTAAAACTCTCGCTAGAATTGTTCTTGTATCCATTAGTATTCGAAGATAAGATACATATTTAATATCACTTTCATGTTATCCTTCTTATCTCGATTTTATTAAAAATTCTACAAAATACTTTTTAAATTCTTTTCACAGTGACGTTTTAGTATGATAGCCTGAAGATGATCAATTGAGGCTGAAACATGTAGTTTAAGATACTTACAATAAACAGAATAGAATGAACTATTTTATCTTTACTTATCTATCAAATATATTATCACCCATTTACAAGTAGAAAACATCGGTGAAAAAAAGAAACATTAGGAAAATGTTATAAAAAAAAATCATTTTTTTTTTTTCGCAAAAACCTTGCGTAGTTATTTTAAAATAACTGTTAGTTTCGATGAATCATTTTTAATTTAAGATCGAATTAATTGACATTTTTAATGATATTTGATTCGATGCTTGTCCAGATACTTGTCTTGTACTCAATCGCGTGTTTTTCCCCTTATATTCCTATGCAAAATTGTTTTTTTTTTTTTTAAAGTACATGTTGGTACGAAGATAACTATTATAATTTTTTAAGTTTTTTCTTTTTCGTTTTGGATTGAAAATTTAATTTCTGGTTATCTTGGTATTGTTGGAAACGGAATAAGTAATTTTGAAGTTTATTTTTTTTTTTCAGATTCAAAATCGAACAGTAAAAATTAATCTTAAAATTTAGAAATGAGTCAAATATTAAAATTTAATTATTTTTGTAAACGTTGAAATTATTTAAATTATTAGAATTTGCATTTTAATTTTTTAAAATTATTTGTTAAATCCTTTTTTTTTAAATCGTGGAAAGATATTATATTATATATTATTAGAATTATAAAACAGTTTAAAAATAAATTACGTAATAAAATAGTAAAAATTTTATAATTTTGACCTGAAGCTGTCTCTTAGTGAATGAAACCGGTTGTCGTCACTTACAGAATTTGTGAGAAATTGGACCATTTACTTTCATTAACCTTACTTCAATATTAATTAATAATAATAATAATAATAATAGAATTTATTGACAACTACTACATTTCAAATGCATTGTCAAAAAGACTATATCACCCGTGAGTGCTCTTCCTATAGCCTTGCCTTTTGGGTCGATCTTCGCCCTGCCCTAGATTAATCAATTCTTAGTCAATGACGTTGTTCATTCTCGACCATTATTTTCACAAAAAATTTTGATTTTTGACTAAATTATTTAATTGTATGTGTGATACATTCATTATTGAATCAATTAATTCTCTCGTTTTTTTGGTTACTTCAGTATTATACTGCATTTTGTTGAAATCAAAATGAAAACTTTAATTTTTGTTCAATATTTTAATTATTGGTTTATTAAATTTTGCTCAAACTAGTACCTCATTTTACAGAAATTATTCTAGAATAAATTTTTATTTATCAATTTTTTTATATTAAATGGAGTTAATATAATTGAAAAAAAATCTATTCGTATGTATATTTAATCTTTTTTTTTAACAATGAAATAAAAAATGAAAAAACTTTTTATTACCTAGGAGTAACTACCGGTTTCGAGCCTAATATCTCATCTTCAGGCAGCGGAAAGTGTGTACAATGGTATAAGTCGAAATATAAGTTAAAATTGAAGATATGGTTTTTACAGAAGACAACTTATTAAAGAAATTAATTAAATTAATAAAACTATTTTTTAAAGAAAGTAATTACAAAAAATATATGAAACAATAAGATGTAAGTTATAAATTGAAATATATTTCGTAAGCAAATTTAAAATTTTGAAAAATAATCAAACAATTATTTTTATTATTGTTGTGTGTTATTAGAGAGATTTTATTTTTACAAATATTTCATATTTTTTTTTAAAAGGGTGGTAGCGCCTAAGCTATATATTAACCACTTTAATGTCGTTATTTCTAAGTTGTAATTCATTTCTACATCATACATTGCACAATCTCAGCTACATTTTACACTTTGACAATTTTTTAATAGGATTTAGTAAGTACTTCTACTATTACAATTGCGCTTGAAGATGAACCACTAGGCTCGAAACTGGTTACAATTATTAATCCGTTTGATAGGACCAATTTTTTATTTCTTACAATTATGAAACTTGCACAAAATCAACTCTAATCAATTATATTTGTTTCTTTTTGGTAAACTATTACGCTGTTTCACTCAAGAACTCTTTTTTTTAGAGATCATTTTTATTTAATGAAGCTGCATTCTGTTGGAATTGAAATTTTTATTTTAAATTTATTTTAAAATTGAATTATTTTTAAGATATATTTTATTGTAAATCTATTCAATATAATCAAGCATTTATTACGTTTATATATCAAAATAATAATATTGAATAATGTTTGAAATATATTTTAAAGTAAGAATGATTCATTATTTCCTTTTTATTCGTTATCCTTGATAGATTTAATTATAACTTTTTTAAAAGTTTATTTTTCGATTAAATCCGTTAAAAATTGTCCAAAGTAATATTAAGTGCTATAGCAGCGTTACATAAATTAGCTTAAATTAAAATTAAAAGTAGAGCAAAAGCGCTACTGAATGAAACATATTGCTAGATTGAGATTTAATATAAGTTAAAACTGCGTTTAAGAAACTATCCATTAGAAAATTTTATATTTTTTAATTGTATATCGGCCACTAAAATCTGGAACACGCTTTATATATATTATTATTATTATTATTTTAATCTTTTTAATTTATCGTAAAAAAAATCCAAAATTCGATCTTTTTATCACTCGAGATAATATCAAATTTTTATTTTAATACGTGGAGACAATCTGTATTTCAAACACGTGCTTAGAAATGTAATATCACCCTGTAAAAGCTCCCACGCCACCGATTGTTTGACGAAACCCAATACGAAGATACGAGATACTTTCCAGATCGATTATGATAATAAAAAAAAAAAGGCGAGTTATTGATTTAGATTCCAAATTTCTGTTCGTCTATTCGTCGACTCTCCTGATTTCCGTTCGTAACTACTGCAAGTCTATAGAGAGTATTATTAGTGACTACTAAGACAAAAAAAAAGTAATCGTAGAATTAGAATGAAGACAAATATAATCGATACAATATATTAATAAAAGTAGTATGGCGATCTTTGTTCCGGGGTGGAGATTTTCGATGCGTCCCGAAAAGGTGTTCTTCAAAACCGATTTTGTCGGAATTTTCCCGCACGCAAAGATCGCATAAAAGAAACCAAAAAAAAAAAGCTGTTAAAATAAATTTTATGTACTGTATGATCCGATCCAAAAAGAAAAACAAATAATAATGATAACTAATAATAACGATTAGGATATAAATAAATAAAAAACAAGAGAAAAATCCTGTAAAAAGTGACTCTTACTTATATTAGTAAATTTTTGTATAGAGACGTGTTAAAAGGACAAGTAATATTATTAAATATATGTAAAATTTCACCACAAATACACACCCGAACAAAAAAAGTAAAACAGTTGAAAATTGTAAAATTTCAGTTTTTTTTTTATTTCCTTCAGTAACGAAATAAAAATTATTGTTATACAATACAAACAATAACTAATGTGCATGTAAAGATTTATTCGAATAAGTTTTTTTTTTTTTTTACATACAAACTGTGGATTAACTTATATATTTATCGCATATTTAAAACGTTCTTTTAATTATCAAGTGAGGTGCAAATTGTGATTGGACAATAGACCAGAAATAAAACAAAAAAATGTACAACGCCACTGTATTTTTTTTTTGTTATTTTATTTTATCAATTTCAATATTACCATTACTAAATATGTATTATATTTATTATATAGTGTAAACAACATGAATGTTATTAAGTTTTATTATGCAATTTCTATTATCTAGCCATAAATTTAAATTTTTATTTACAAATAAAAAAAAATAAAGTATATCGTGAGTACGCGTACCAAATTCTATTGTTAAATTTAAATTGATTTAATTATGGCAAAAATCCCAAATATACATATACTTTAAAAGCCATTACTTAAGAGATATATTTACAATAAATTTTTAATTAAATTTATCAAAATTATCTTTTAAACTTTTGGCTGGCAATGTATACTTTTAATATACAGTGACCGGCAGAAAGTGATGTTACGTACAAAAATTTGTCTTCGAATTTGGTAAATCCTTGTTCTTACAATTTATTCATTTATTTATTTATTTAATAGAGTTTTATTTCATAGCTGTAACAGATGAAGTAAGTCAACACAATAGAGGTAAAGAAACAAGAGAAATAAAATAGTACAGACGTAAATAACTTAACTAATTATTTTAACTAACTCATTGTAAATGTATGTATGAAAATAATAAAACAAAAATAAACAGAAGAATAAACAAAGTCTAGAAATGCAATTGAATCTACTGATGATTGCTAACAGTAACATTAAAAAATTCAGAAAGAGAATAAAAACATGTGGAATATAACCAGGCCTTAGTTTTCTTAAATTGTTCATTAGTCAAAGATTTCCAAGTATTAGGAAGGCTATTATAAATTTTAACTTGTAATACTTCAACGCCATTAGCAGTCAGTCAGTTGCAAATTATGTTTCATAAAATGAATCTTTTGATATTATATTGATGTTGATTATTGTGATACACAGTAATTTTCTCTCTATTTCTATGTATGTAACAACTGGATTCTGACATAAACAAGTTAAACATCGCTAAAATTCTGTTAGAAACAAAATAAGTAAAGTAAAGTATCTCAGTTTTTGGGTTTAGAAGATTCTTTTATTAATAAATTTTGTTTCAAATTCAACGCTATATCAGAATATGAAGTTTCACTTAATTTTAGCAAAAAATGAGATTTAATCATTCTTTTTTCCAAATTACCCTGTATACAAAATCGTATAGAAAAGTGATTGAGATCATACAGCAGTCATGACCTATTCTGTGTATAATTTGTGAAAGAAAGCCATGCATACTATGTCAAATTAGTAAGTTTAAAATTTTTTATAGCCTTGAAAAGGAAAACTTCAAAAATGGGAATTATTTTGCTGCACAACTTGTTTTGTTTTGAGATAAAATAACGTGTGTGTGTGTGTGTGTTTTTGTTCCAAAACAACCAAATACTTCTGTCTTTTCCTCTTCGAAGTTATTTAAAAAAATTCTGGTCTCGAAGATCGCCAATGATTTTTTTTTTTGGGGTTACATAAAAAACGTTTACAAATTTCTACAGTTTAGAAATATCGACCACTTAGAAAATGTCATTATCCAATGAATGTAATGAATTTAACACTAGATTGATAAATGTTTACAACGGAAGACGACATAGAAGTTGAATGTTTATTCTTTACTCTAATTAACATCTGTTGTTGACATTATTGCAAATGCATTTTTTTAATTTTTTTTTTTTTTTGCTTGTGATGATCAAGATTAAGACTTACATAAAAGGAAAAACGAAGTTAAAAATAAAATTGTGACTTTCTAACAATTGCTAAAAACTAAAATTTCAATTAATAGATGTTATTATTTTGTTTTATTCAAAAACCAAACTTATTTGTGCAACATAATTCCCATTTTGAAATTTTAAGGCTATAAAATTTTTGAAATTAACTAATTTTCACACATTGTGCGTGATTTTCTCTCAGAATTTATACACAGAATAGAATATGACAGCTGTATGATCTCAATCAATTTCGTATACAGGTAATTCCGAAAAAAAAAACGATTAAATCTCATTTTTTTCTAAAATTAAGCGAAATTTTATATTTGGATATAGCGTTGTTTTGAAACGACATTTATTAATAAAAGAATCTCTTAAACTCAAAAACTGAGATACTTTACTCTTAGCGTAATTTCATATTTTTGACCTTCCCTCGTATACAATAAAATTTTGGGCAGATTTGATGAGTGTTATTTTAGTTTCAAGACATGCAGAGGTACTTTGTAAGAAAAAGATTTAAAAAATTAAAAATTTCCCATATGTTCCTTACTTTCTGCCGGTCACTGTATAACCTTTAAATGATTAGTCAACAGAATGTCTTAAGCAAATTAGAATTAATTTTGTTTTTCAGGTAAGCATCAAGTACTTTAGTTTGAAATGATAAAATAAGCACTTCCTAACTATTTTGGTATGACTGATGCAGTAAATAAGTTTACAATACCAAAATAATTAGGAAGTAACTTATATTACCGCTTAAAACAATTGCATATACCTAATTATGAACAAAAAATCCACCATATAATCAAGTACTTTCTTGAATTGAAAGTATTTTGAGTACTGTGAGATGTAATGAACTAACAGTACACGAAATATCTTCTCACTTCTATCTGACAACAGTTTTAACATAGTGTAAAGATTAAAACAGTTGTGAGACAGAAGTTGATTTATATTTCATGTATTAGTTAAGTACTTTTCTACTCAGAATTATTCATTTCAACACCAATTGAAACCAAATTTCAAATCCAGTGATTTAAAAAACGCATTAGTTAATCTTTCTCATTAATTTAAACATTTTCCAGGTTCCTACAATTACTATGCTATTTAAATAGTTATATGTATGTGCTATTTTCTTCCTTAATTTCTCGACAAAATGAAAAAAAAGAATTGTTGTACATTAACTCCATCTATGCGCAATATATCGTATTAATTTATGACATTGACAGTTTGCGTTCGAATGTTTATCGCACGATTCGACAAAACTCATGATATGCTTTGATTTTAATGTAAAAGTTCAAATTATCATCAAGCTTTCGATAAATTGCATTTTATGATATTTATTATGAATATGTACAAATCTAAAGCTTGTTATTTATGTGAATATGAAAGTCAATTATTTTTTTTAATATGTGTATTATATACTCAAAGTTACCTACATCAAATTTCTCCGTCTTTACTTCATTTCCACATTTTTCTTAAACAATAAATGCATAAATAACAAGTAAGTAAAATAGTGATGAATCTTTTTTTATTATTATTATTCATTACAATTATTGGAACATTATACGGTTTTAACTATTATAATTATTAATCGATGTGTTTGTAAATACAAAATAATAATAAAAACATTCTGTTTTAAAAATAGATTGTAAAAAAAAAGAAATTTCAAGGTCGTCGAAAGAATTTATTTTTCTTTCCACTTGAACCACACAAGATGAGAGAACTTTGCTTTTGCGAGCTCTCAAGGATCGTAAATATAAACCAAAAAAAAAATTATATGATATATATATACATAAAAATATACAATATCTATTAAGAAACGTGATTTTTGCAAATTGGTAAAATAATGAACAAAACACGCATCACTTTTCGACTCTCCAAAGGAGATTTCCTTATCGTCCTTGTAGTTTTAGAACTTCTTTATTCGTATCGGTCCCAAATTTATCTCTATCGAAGCCCATTTTACCGATTTACAAGAAGACGAAAACAGATGAAAATGAAAGTGAAATAAAATTAAGGAGACACATTTAGTAATTTGTAGTATACAACGCTTGTATTGTTCTGGCTTTGTAAATAAACGAGGTAAATAGACTTTTTCTTATCATAAATAAGATCCTCTAAAACTTCCTATAAATAATTAATTCTGGATTAAAATTAGATTTTATAATAATTTAAACCTAGGAATAGGCACCTGCTGCTATCTATACCACGCTATTATCACTTAAAATATAAAGAAACCTGTAATACCGATTTTTGTTTTTCTAAATTACCGGTTTCTACACATGTGAGTGAGGGAATAATGACGCTAGATGGCAGCATATGGGATTTATAACTGCAAATTATTTTAAAAATTAATAATCAAACATATGTGATCAAATTTTGTTACGGCATTTCAAATAGAAATTATATATATTAAGTGAGAAATGAATTTGTTTTTCTAATACGATCACCTAGAACCATTTTCTGAAACTGTAACACTACTTGATTAACTGAAGAAGTTGATAATTGAGAGTAACTTGAAACACAAGCAGAGTTATCCTATTACAGCCCTGAGTTTTTAAATATAAGTTGAACATCACATCCTTATTACATATTTTTTTTTTTTCAATTTTTTTATAGTAATTCTGTAATATAAGTCAGCACCTGTAGTGTTGTCTATAGTCTTGTTTTATTAAATAAACTATAATGAAATATACAATGCTAATTACTCTAAATCAATATTTTGTCATATTTTTTCCGTTTGTGTAATTCTATTTTTTTTATTTACTAGAAATCGTAATGTGGTTCTCCTGCTACCATCTATGATGACACTTATATAACTGAAATGTACAGAATTCTATAATGTAAATTATCGTAAAGTATTGGCAGTTGTTTTGTTTTCGTTCAAACTCAAATTCAAATACTATTATAGTAAATTCTAATATAAACTATAAATTTCTATATTTAAAAGAAAATAATTTGACAACGAAATATTACAGATTTCTTCATATTTTAATTAGTGTAGACTGCGTATAAATGACAGCACTCATCACCATTGAAAACTGAAAAACCTTAGAAAAAATAAATTACTAAAATCACCTTTACTTCAGTGTGCTTCAATTCTCATAAAAAATCAGAAATAAAAAACAATTTTTAACGTTTATAATTGTTTATTCCCCTGGAATCATGATTATACGACAGTTACAATAATTAAAGAATGTGATTTGACTCATTCAATTTTATTCTACTACAATATCCACCGTAACTTAATGATATTTATAATTCTTATGTCTGCTCAATTTGCCGAAGTTAATCAGATAGAAGAACACCATCGATCCGGCCACTAATTGAAAGAACGGAGCAATGCCAGCCCTCTTCGGCTGCACGTATTTATGCTGCCACCTCCACCAGGCTAAAAACTGGACTATAAACAAGGCGAACATAAATCCGATATCAAATAAATTACCTCTACTGAAAGCACCGGCGATTGCGGCCGGGTGCTTATTGCGACGGGAAAGCCAGGCTCCCACCTCCCCCAATTTCACTTGTCCAAACGGGGCATCAGCTAATTCATATAAAATCCATGTAGTACGATTATGTAATTGAATATGAAGGTTAAGTTCACTTACGTTTGCCGTAGAAACGAGCCGGATCGTAAGGGCCGTGCACCTTTGGATTATATTCTGCGGGATAATCCCCGAAACCCATGTTTTTGGGGCGAATTAACGAGAGTTATTCTAAAATTATGATATTTAGCGTGCAAACCGGATCAACTTACAAATGACAAGTAAATTGACAGCTTGACCTGGCTTGACGTAATGATTCGTATGAATTTAGTAATGGGTACATGTAAATATAAAGCGTCTTCATTTATCTATATGATAATAATATTAATTAATAGCATCTTAAATTACTAATACATTGCGTTATTGTCTATTATTTATTTAAATATACTGTAATGAAATAATTTTCTTCACAATCAAGTTAGTGACTAACTTCACGTCGAGAATATAAATGCCATTTTAGAATGTTTCCAAATCAGCTGTAAATTCTGTCAAATTATTTCGTACAAATCCGATTGACATCTCAGTATCTCCCATTCTATTAATAAATGTAATATACACGTCCCCGATTCGGAAAATCTCTTTAATTAAAAGGTAAATCTGCAATTTAGGTGTTATGAAATGGCTGCGATGGATTTGTGTACCTGTCAATTGTCAAAATCATGAAACTGCAATACATATCGAGAATCCCAAAGGACTAGTTGCAACGACAAAATAGCTACCACTAGCGAAGGCGCGTTTCGTACATGATCCGAATACAAAGTGAGTATAATCGCGACGATAAAATTCACCCATTGTTCCGTTGCGGCGTTTACGAAATAAGGTTACGGTTTTGCGATGAGTTAATGGTTGTTTTCAAAGAGAAATCTTCGCATTGCAGTTGATAGGTTCTGTGTTTGAGTGTGAAAGGCTGCTATCGAGGGCTGGGCAATGCAAGTTCGCTTTACCGTGACTGCAGAGTGCGTTCCGAGGTGTTCGAGGCCCTCCAATGGGCAACTGCTTGACGTGTTTCAAGGAGCCTCCATCAACGGCCCCGGACAATTCTGCGGATTGTAAGGAAGGTGTGTAGAGATGAGGTTTATTCATATAAAATTAATTATTTTACAAAACGAGTATTGTTTTTCCCTTACGAACGGAGCAATTTCATCATAAATCTTTGTATTTCATGGAATGCTTTTCCAGAATTTTTAGTAATTGTAATATAACTAATTAATTAACTATTTTTAACATAATCGACTCTTTCGAAGAGGTTTTTGAAAAGGAAACGGGGTTACTTCTTTGTTTTGATATTTTTGGGAGTATTCAAATTAAGTAAGGAGGTAATTAATGGGCTAATGCTGAATTAAGTTAAATAATTAACAAATTAACTGAAAGTTAATCATTCGGTCATCAGTTAAAAATCAGAATACCTGAATTTCCGAATTAATTTTACTGAATTAAGAAACTGTTGCATGGTGGACTGATCAGATGGACCAATTTAATTAACGTTTATTGTTATTCCCATCAGGATTTCTCAGAATGATTTTTTTTTTAAAAGTCGGTTAATAAATTTACTCTTTCATGTTAATTTTTAATTAATTAAAAAATATCTGGAAGAAGCAGCAGCTTTAACTCTTCTTATTTTTTTAATTAAATTTGAAGTTAATTATTTAAAAAAAATGATTTTAATCCATTTTAGCATTTATTCTTCCTCATGTTTTCAATTAATTAAAATTGATTAACTTAACTCTTATTTAAATTTAATGCCAATTATAGCTCTCAAAATATTTGCTACATGAAATATTTTGAGAGCTATTTTATGTTGATATTTTAAGTAATTCTATTAATGTAAAAAAATAATTACTTTTTAATGTTAATTCTAATAATAACGAAACATCAACATGTATTTAAAAAATACCTCGAAGAAACAGCAACTCTAACTCCTGCTATTTTTTTTAATTTTATTTTTTTAACGTTAATTCAATAATTTTGATTGCAATTCATTTCAGCATTTATTCTTCCATATATTTTCAATTAATTAATTATTTAATTTAAACTTCCATTTAAAAATTAAGGCAAGTTTTCATGTCAATATTTTAAAAATTTCTGTTAAAGTAAAAAATTAATTATTAATTAACTAATATTTAGAAGAGACAGTAAGCCTAACTCTTTTAATTTTTTTTTAATTAAGGTGTTCGATTGTTTCGATTATAATTTATTTCAGTATTGATTTTCCCATATATTTTCAATTAAAATTGATTATTTTAAATTTTATTTAAAGCTTTCAAAAAATTCATGTAACTTTTTCATGTCGATATTTTAAAAAATTCTGTTAACGAAAAAATTCATTAATTTTATGTTAATTTTTGATTAATTAAAGAAATATATCTGAAAGAAACAGCAACTTTATTTTTGTTTTTTTTTTAATTAAAATTAATTGTTTGATAGGTTAATTAAAATCTATTTTTTAATTATTATTTGAAACCAGACTCAAAAGATATGTAATTTTTTTTATGTCGATGAAACATCTACAAGAAATTTTATTAATGTAAAGCTTAATTAATTTTTGATTAATTCAGAAAATATCTAGAAGAAACAGCAACTTTGAGTTTTTGTATTTTTTTATTAAATTAAAGTTAATTATAATTACAATAGTTTTGATTTTAATTAATTTCAGCATATATCCTCCCATATGTTTTCAATTAATTAATTTAACTCTTTTGTTTAATTTTAAAGTCAGTTATAACATATGTGGAAAGAGTGAAGATAAGACAGAACTTTAAACACTATTTCTTATATTCCTACTTTTTTTTTTGTTTCTTCAGTATCTCCTTCTATCTATATTTATTAAATTTACCAAATTAATGGTGGGATTCTATACTGATCTGTAGTGCTTATAAGGTTATATATGTAAATCTGCAAGCATGCATTTTAGATGCTTATGAGAAGAGACCGGATTATATGCAAAGTGCATGTATTTTATTTTTTGCATATCTTTAATTATAGTCTATATGTAGACGTATTACACTAATTGAAGTTTATTAGCGCTAATTAGTGATTGCATATATTGCATATTTAAGCTTTTTCTTATCCTTTCTATTAGTAAAAATTCCTAGTAATTCCTAATGTAGATCGACAACCGACAATTCTCAGAACGATAAATCTTTTACATTGGTTTCTCTAATACTTTTTTCGAAGAACTGCACATGTTTAATTTTGCCTAGCAGAAGGGATGTGGTAAATACGTTTTATTATTATTAATTCCCAAATAAACTATTCATTCATTGAATATCTTCGAGCGAAACAGCATGTAATTGTGTTACGTTTTTAAATACTGTGCGTACATACAATGAGTATAGCGAACAAAATTTCTTTATGGATTAAGACATATCCTGAACTGGTAAAGGATGGCGACAAAATATTTTGTCGAGCCTGCAGTAAACTGGTAAGTTTAATTTTACTAAAAGCTTTACAATTGTTTTTAATTTTTTTAACTTTTGATATAAAATGACAATTGTTGTTGTAGATGTCTTCTGAGAGAAAATACCTGATTGATCAACAACCGATCCGCATGTGTGCAGCAATCTATACGTCAATGTGTAGCATCAACTTCACGAAACTCAGAACAAGAAGAATATAATACGGATCTGTGCGTTACACAGACGCATTAATTTCTTCTAACATACCATTAGCAAGATTAAACAATGTTAATTTGAAATCATTTCTGCAAAAATATTGCAAACGTAATACACCTGACGAAAGTACTTTACGAAAAAATTATGTCACATCTTGTTACAAGCAAACAATAGCAGAAATTCAACAATTGGTAGGGAATAATTTTATTTATATCATGGTAGATGAAAGTACGGATAAATGTGGCCGTTATATTGCCCTTTTGTTAATAGGAATTCTTCATGAAGATATTGTAGGTAAATCATATTTAATTTATCGTAAAGAACTTCAAAAAACAAATAATGTGACAATTGCCCAATTCGTTCAAGAAGGTTTATCAAATTTCTTTTTACCTGGAAGTATACCTTGTGAAAAAATTTACTAATGTTGTCCGACGCTGCACCATACATGATAAAAGCCGCGCAAAATTTAAAATTTTTTTATAGTAACATTATTCATATCATTTGTTTAGCTCATGGGTTCAATCGTGTAGCTGAAGACATTAGGAATCAATTGCCTTTGATTAATGATTTAATTAGCAATGTCAAAAAAGTATTTTTAAAAGCACCTTTACGAATCCAATTTTATAAGGAGCGACTTCCCGGTGTTAAGTTGCCTCCTGAACCGATTATTACGAGATGGGGTACATGGTTAGAGGCTGCAATTTTTTCGCCGATAATTTTGAAGGAATAAAAAATGTAATTCTTGAAATCACTGCTGACTGCATTGCTCTTTAAAACCGTAAAAAGATAGTAACATCAACAGAATTGCTACAAAACCTTTTGTATATTAAGTCAAATTATAGCTTTGTTTCAAGTTCTATTCGTAAACTAGAAACGCAAAGGATGTCGCTCTCGGAATCAGTCGAAATAATAGACGAATTTGATATGCTATGTAAGAACGTTAAGGGTACAATAGGTAATTTTATAATACGATAAATTTAAAAAAGTGATAAATAAAAATGCGGGGTATTTGAAATTGAAGAAAGTTAAGAAAATTTTGGAAGGTGAAACAGTAAACGATATCGACTTTAATTTTAGTTTAGAATGTATTGCAAAGTTAAAGGATGCACCAATTACATCTGTGGATGTTGAAAGTAGCTTTTCTATTTCGAAACATATGTATTCCGATAGAAGACAAAACTTTCTTTTACACAATTTTGAAAAACATTTAATTATAAATTGTTTTAGAAATATGTTGTGAAAAAAATTTTGTGCAATAAAGTTGATGTTTAAATTTCTGCTCTTATTTAATTTTATGTAAAAATTTTGCATATTGTCGCAATTTTTTTGCGTATATGCCCCAAGTTTATGCGTATTTTCTCAAAAATCGATCCATATATATGCGCATATATTCCAGTTTCTCTTTGCCTATAATCCGGTCTCTAATAATTAGTTATTTTAAGTATTATATACATTTGACCCAATAAAACTTTTTATTGGAGCAAAATATTTAATTTGTTTAATTCTATTAAAACAAACAAACGAACTAACGAAGCTATACGATCGTTCCGGGATTTAATGTTAACCCTGTATAGACAAAATGTTTACAGGAATTTTATTTTTTAGTACCCATTATTACCATGCTGGTAAATAAGTTGCAAATAAAAATCGATGTATATACAGTGTATTAAAAAAAGGTTGTCGGATATTTTACCCAATTATAGTACTGGTGGAAATAAACAAAAAAGTCTTAAGTCAACATGGGTCCGCAATTCAACTGTTTTTAACATATAGTCGATTGCATATTGTTTCAGTAGGATAAAAATTTTCAAAGAAATTCTGATCGCAATGTAAATTAAACAAATGTTTATTTAAAGTAAAACTAAAGAAATTGTTCTACATGTCCACCGTTCATTTCTAAGCACGCTTCACACCTTCTTATGAAAGATCGACGCAATCTTTCGAAAATTCCTGGAGTCCTCCGAATTTCCTCGCAACAATTTACGATTCGTTGCCTGAGTTCTTCCAAATTGTTTACAGATCGTGCGTACACTAATTGTTTTAGATGCCCCCAAACATAGAAGTCTAGAGGTGTCAGGTCAGGGACCTAGGAGGCCATGCAGTTGGTCCACCCCGTCCTATCCATCTCTCGTTGTAATCTTGATTTAAGAAATTTCTAACTACGATGGAAAAATGCGCAGGAGCTCCATCGTGCATAAACCACATATTTAATCTGTTAAAAAGTGGCACGTCTTCCAACAAAACGGGTAATTCATTTCTTAAAAAATCCCGTTAAACGATTAGGGAGAAATACTGGACCAATTAAACAGTCTCCAAAAATAGCAAGCCAAACATTTAGCGAAAAACGGTTTTGGTGATGCAGTTCAACAACAGCATGGGATTTTCATCTGCCCAGACGTGATTGTTATGAAAATCGAATATTCCGCTCTTGTAAACCCAGCTTCGTCACTAAATAAAATCTGAGTCGCAAAATTAGGAGTTTCTGCCAGCTTTCGTAAAACCCAATGACAAAAAACCCTACGTGCATCATAATCGAGAGAAGCAAGAACTTGCACGCGTTGAATGTGATAGGGATAGAGCTGCTGTCCCGCAGAATTCTCCAAATGAGAGGATGACTGACGTTCAGTCCTGCGGCAAGTCTTCGGGTGCTAATATTTGAGTTGCCTTCTACCCGTCTCAAATATCTAATTCTACTGCGGGAGAAGAAACTGATCTAGGTCTACCAGAACCACCATTAATTTTAAATGAACCAGTTTCGGATAGCCGGATATGAAGTCTTGAGAAAATCTTATCACTCGGTAATAAACGATTTGGAAATTCTTCGGCATACATACGCCGTGCTTCAGTGGCATTACCATTCGCACGATCGTACATAAAATGCATATCGGCCATTTCTGCATTATTTTGTGTACTTATGCATAATTTGAGAACAAAAAAAAATTGACGCAAATGATAAATAATCTGATGACAGATGTCTGACAGAACTAATTTTAAGTCACAATCAGTTGTTTGACAAAGGGAACTATTCTCAAAACCGAAAAATGTTTTTTTTTTATTTTAAAATATGCAATCGACTATATGTCAAAAACAGTTGAATTGCGGACCCATGTTGACTAGGACTTTTTTGTTTATTACCACCAGTACTATAATTGGGTAAAATATCCGACAACCTTTTTTTAACACACTGTATATGCGCATATATTCCAGTTTTTCTTTGCATATAATCCGGTCTCTACTTACGAGCATATAGATAACATGACAGGAATGTCATCTTTAAATTGCTGTTCTTATTTCCTCTTACTAAATTTTCGATGTTTCAACCATTTGGTCTCACTTTATTCCTTCCATCTTCATTTATTGATACGTAGGCAGGTTTAATGATTAAATTATTGCTACAACAGAAATGCCTGAAGCTCCATTACACCCAGCACCGAGCCACATAGCGCCACCTTCCGCAATCGATACCACGATCCTCAGCAACGGCAACCACCTGCCAGCCGTCAACGAACCAATAGGAAAGATCAAGAAACCCCACGTGACCATACCGCAGATTATGGGCATAACGGACAGCAAACCATCCGAGACCAAACTGAACAACCTGTTCGATGTGTACAAGGAACGAATGGAAGACATGATAAAGGAAGACGGCATAGTGCAACTCTGCAAGGACCTTCAATTATCTCCGCGACGAATTCAAAGTGTTGGTGTTAGCTTGGAAGTTGAACGCGGAGCAGATGTGCAGATTCAGTCGACTGGAGTTCGTGACCGGTTTGAAAGCGATGGGCGTCGATTCGATACGCGGCATACAGAACAAATTACCCGAACTGGTTAGTGAGTTAGAATCGAATCCGGACTCCTTCAAGGATCTGTATCGGTTCACGTTTAAATTCGGATTGGAGCCGGCAGAGAGGAGCTTACGCGTCGATATGGCGATGATCCTGTGGAAGTTGGTGTTTACGATTAGAGAACCGCCCATATTGGATCGCTGGTTGAAATTCCTCGAGTGTCACGCGAATATTCGCGGTATTCCGCGCGACACCTGGTACATGTTCCTCAACTTCTCCGACACCGTCGGAAATGATCTCAGCACCTACGACGATACGGAAGCCTGGCCCAGTTTGTTCGACGATTTCGTCGAGTACGAGAACGATCAGGTAAATCAGAACATCTCGAAGGATAAGGAGTTAGACGGGCACGTCATCAAACAAATCGATTGATCTCTGTTTTCTCACCGTACGCGGCAGAACTTAATCATTTACGACAATTGTTAATAGAAACGTTAAAAATAATAGCCGTTTTATGACATGTAAGGAAGGGAAAAAAAAACAAAACTGCCTAAATAATATATATATATATATTTATTAAGTATTAAGTACGTAATTCTTAAAAATCTACAGCTGCGTGTTGTTTGTGTGTCGAAACGATGCGAGTTTTTTATGATGATGAATTTGCTTGTGTGAACGATTGAATCGAAACGCCTCTGTATTTTCTTCCATTTCTACCGGAACTAATCGCCACTTCTGTTAGACAGCATTTGGTGTTAAACCGAACGACCTTCATTAGTACCTACCCCTCAAAATAATTCCTTAAACGTAAGCGACCTTAGATCTCTGTCGCAACTGATACAGCGTTTACGTAAATCAAAAACACCATAGGTCCAAGAGCGGAACCTTGCGGGACTCCTTAAGCGAATCCGTAAGCTAAAGCCGATTTGACGCTGCCTAAATTTTAGGTTTAATAATTTTCTTTTACTAATAACGCAGAGAATTTTTTTTGTTTCACTCACGTAATTGTCTTTTACGAGTGTTGCAGAAAAAATAAAACCATTCACGTAAATCAAAAACAACATCGATCTAAGAGCAGAACCTTGCGGAACTCTGCTAGCAAAGCCGATTTGATGCTGTCTAAACCATAGATTTCATAATTTTCTTTTACGAGTAATGCAGAGAAATTAAAACATTCACGTCAAAAAAAAAAAAGAAAAACATCGGTCCAAGAACAGAACCTTGTCGGACTCCTTGATAATTCCTTAAGCGAAAGCTGATTAGATACTGCCTAAATCTTTGATTTAATAATTTTTGTTTTACGACTAATGTAGAGAAATTAAAACATTCACTTCGAACAAAAACAGAAAAACATCGGACCAAGAGCAGAACCTTGCGGAATTCCTTAACTATTTCGTATGCTTAAGCCGATTTCATGCTACCTGAACGTTACATTTAATAATTGTCTTATACGAGTATTACAGAAAAATTAGAGCATTTACGTGAAACAAAAAAAAAAGCAACATCGGTTCATTAGCACCTACTCCTCAAAACATTGCTCTCCAAATTAATTCCTTAAACGTAAGCCGTTACAACCTAGATCCTTGTGCAAGTGATAAACAAGCGTTACGTAAATAAAACACCATAGGTCCAAGAGCGGAACCTTGCGGGACTCCTTAGCGAATCCGTAAGCTAAAGCCGATTTGACGCTGCCCAAATTTTAGGTTTAATAATTTCCTTTTACTAATAATGCAGAGAATTTTTTTTGTTTCACTCACGTAATTGTCTTTTACGAGTATTGCAGAAAAAATAAAACCATTCACGTAAATCAAAAACAACATCGATCTAAGAGCAGAACCTTGCGGAACTCCGCTAGCAAAGCCGATTTGATGCTGTCTAAACCATAGATTTCATAATTTTCTTTTACGAGTAATGCAGAGAAATTAAAACATTCACGTCCAAAAAAAAAAGAAAAACATCGGTCCAAGAACAGAACCTTGTCGGACTCCTTGATAATTCCTTAAGAAAGCCGATTAGATACTGCCTAAATCTTTGATTTATTAATTTTTGTTTTACGACTAATGTAGAGAAATTAAAACATTTAAAACATCGGACCAAGAGCAGAACCTTGCGGAATTCCTTAACCATTTCGTATGCTTAAGCCGATTTCATGCTACCTGAACGTTACATTTAATAATTGTCTTATACGAGTATTACAGAAAAATTAGAGCATTCACGTGAAACAAAAAAAAAAGAAGCAACATCGGTTCATTAGCACCTACTCCTCAAAACATTGCTCTCCAAATTAATTCCTTAAACGTAAGCCGTTATCAATCTTAGATCTCGTCGCAAGTGATACAGAGAAATTAAAGCGTTCACGTGAATCAAAAACACTATAGGTCCAAGAGCGGAACCTTGCGGGACTCCTTAAGCGATTCCGTAAGCTAAAGCCGATTAGACGCTGCCTAAAGTTTAGGTTTAATAATTTTCTTTTACTAATAATGCAGAGATTTTTTTTTTGTTTTACTCACGTAAAACAAAAAAAACACCTCGGTCCAAGAACAGAACCTTGTCGGACTCCTTGATGATAATTCCTTAAACGAATGCCGATTAGATGCTGCCTAAATCTTTGATTTAATAATTTTTGTTTTGCGCGTAATGTAGAGAAATTAAAACATTCACGCCGAACAAAAAGAGAAAAACATCGGACCAAGAGCAGAACCTTGCGGAACTCCTTAACGATTTCGTAAGCTTAAGCCGATTTCATGCTTTGCATTATTTTTTTTTATTTTGTCTGTTTATGAGATTAAGTTTATAAGTCTTAATATTTTTACAACAAATATCCTGGTAAAGGAGTCAACAATGTACAGAGAAAAACATCGACCAAGAGCAGAACCTTGCGGAACTCCTTAACGATTTCGTAAGCTTAAGCCGATTTCATGCTGCTTGAACATTAAACTATTTAATAATTGTCTTTTACGAGTATTGCAGAAAAATTAGAGCATTCACGTAAAACAAAAAAAAACAACATCGGTTCAAGAGCGGTACCTTGTCGAACTTCTTAGTAATTCCTTTAGCTAAAGTCGATTTGATGCTGCCTAAACCTTTGATTTAATAATTTTCTTTTACGAGTAATGCAGAGAAATTATAAAACATTCACGTCAAAAAAAAGAAGAAAAACGTCGGTCCAAGAGTAAAACCTTATGGGTCTTTTTAATAATTCCTTAAGCTAAAGCGGATTTCATGCTGCCTAAACTTTTGATTTAATTATTTTTGTTTCACGAGCAATGCGGAAAAATTAAACCATTCGCGTAAATTAAAAGCAACATCGGCCCAAGAGTAGAACCTTGCGGAACTCCTTAAGCTTAAGCCGATTTCATGCTGCCTGAACCTTGGACTTAATAATTGTCTTTTACGAGTATTGCAGAAACAAATTAAACCATTCACGTAAATCAAAAACAACATCGATCTAAAAGCAGAACCTTGCGGAACTCCTTAGCAAAGCCGATTTGATGCTGTTAAACCTTAGATTTCATAATTTTCTTTTACGAGTAATGCAGAGAAATTAAAATATTCACGTAAACAAAAAAAAGAAAAGACAAACATCGGTCCATAAGCAGAACCTTGGAGTTGCCTTAGTTACTACTTTAAGCTGAAACCGATTTAATACTGCCTTATATTTAATAATTTTCTTTTACGAATAATGCATAAAAAATGAACCATTCACGTAATTCAAAAACAACATTGATCCAAGAGGAGAACTGCGGGACTCCTAGTAATTCTGTACGCTAAAGCCGATTTCATGCTGCCTAAACCTTAGATTTAATGATTTTATTTTACTAGTAATGCAGAGAAATTAAAATATTCACGTAAAACCAAAGGAAAACATCGGTCCATAAGCAGAACCTTGGCGTCTCCTTAGTAATTACTTAAGCTAAAGCCGATTTGATGCAGCCTTATATTTAATAATTTTATTTTGCGAATAATGCATAAAAAATAAACCAATCACGTAATTCAAACACAACACTGGTCCAAGAAAGAACCTTGCGGGACTCCTAGTAATTCTGCATGCTAAAGCCGATTTCATGTTGCCTAAACCTGGGATTTAATAATTTTCTTTTATGAGTAATGCAGAAAAATTAAAACATTTACGTAAAACAAAAAAAAAACGCCGGTCCAAGAGCACAACCTTGTCAGACTCCTTAATAATTCCTTAAGCTAACGCCGATTTTATGCTACCTAAACTTTAGGTTTAATAATGTTCTTTTACGAGTAATACAAAAAAGTTAAAATATTCACGTAAACAAAAAAAAAAAGAAAAACAGCGGTCCACAAGCAGACCCTTGTGGGTCTTCTTAGCAATTATTTAAGGTAAAACCGATTTGGTGTTGAATCTGAAATCTTAGATTTAATAATTGCAAGAGAAAGATTAAATATTCACGTAATGCAAAAAAAAAGAAAACATCGGTCCAAGAGCACAACCTTGTGGGTCTCGTTAGTAATTCTTTAAGTTAAAACAAAATTGATGTTGCCTAGATCTAAGATTTAATAATTTTCTTTTAATGCAGAAAAAATAAACCATTCACGTAAATCGAAAACAACATCGGTTCAAGAGCAAACCTTGCGGGACTCCAGAGTGATTCCTTAAGCGAAAGTACATTAGATGCTGCTTAACTTGGTTCCATGTAACTCCTTTGCTAATATGTATGAAACACTTTTGTATAACTGTCTCTTTAGATTGAATATTCGTTTTGTGTATTTTATAACAAATAATTTCTTAAACTAATCGCGTTAAATTCATATTTAATTATAAAATTGTGTTATTTGTTTTTTTTTTAGCGTAGAATTTAAAAATCTGTTAACATATCGAGATTGCATCATTATTACATATAAAATAATAGTAATACAGAGTTAAAAATATTTTAATACCAGGAAGTAAATTATAATATATATCATGGAATTTTTTTAATAATCAAAATCAATTCATTTCGAAAATGGCATACAATTGCTAAAATATTTAAGCGATTTCCAGACGTCAATTTCATATCATCCCTTAAGGTGCTGGTTAATTTTTTTTGCCGCTCTTGTATATTTTGTACAGTGCTTGTCAAAAAATAAGGTACATAAAATGAAATTAATAGAATTCGTATTAAAAAAAATTGCTTTGAATAATTATTTTTATTATTTATTTATCCATGACTATTCTAAGTCCTAAAATCATATTTAAGCATAAAAGAAACAGGCAGGGTATTCCACTTGCTTTTTTTTGCATTTATTTTAACATATTAATTGAAAAGTTTCTAAATTCAAATTATATTTTAGTTAACACTGCAACCGCACTGAATTGCAGAAAGAAATACACTGATATATAACAATTATTGTAAGATATGACTTAAATAAGAGCTAGTGTGACTTTTTTTTTTTAAATTGCGGCAAGAAGCTTGAATAAGATTTAAAGCAAAATGGTATTTATTAAATTTTAAACCAGGGACAAATAAAACTCATTCTGCGTAATTCTGAGTCATTATAAAGGAATTATTATATACTAAGTATTTTGTCTGTTTAAGTTAAAAGTCTTAATATTTTTACAACAAAATTTTTGGTAAAAGAGTCAACAATATACAGCATATTGATATAAAATAAGACACTTTTGTTTTGAATTGGTTATTTCATTTGTAATATTGAATTATAATATTCTTTTTTTTCCTCTCAAAACAACACTTGATTCACTCATATTGATTTGCAAAGCATGGCTTTATAGACCTTTTTACCCATGAAACAGAGCTTTTTTTTCGTTTAACACTGCTAAAGAGATATTAGAAGGCGAATCATGATTGATGAGGTATGAAAGGACAGAGATAAAAAAACGAATTTACTTCTTATGTCAATAAAAATTGATACGTGAATATGTGTTTAGGTTAAGATAATGCAGATTTCTTTAAATATTGATACTCTATTGTAGCTTTGTATTTGTTTATTTGTAGTGACTGTTCAACTTCAACTTTTATAATCACGTTTTAATCATTTCCTTTATCTTTACTAGTGTGTCGTTTAAATCAGGATTCAACGTACAAAAGAAAGTGCTTTTCGAGATCAGTAGTGTTAGACTAAAATAATTAATATATTCACTTTATATGATGAGAAAGATAAAAAAAATTGACTGTCACTAGGAATAAACAATTTACTACTACCAAGTCATCCTCAAAAAACCCTGCGTCCTGTTTTCCTAAAATCGCACACAACAGTTCTGCCGTGTTTATACTGAGTGATGCGGATATTGACGGAATGGATATAATAAATTTTAACGTGATATATTTCAAATAAGTGTTTATATAAGTATAGTATTATGATTATATAAGATAATATACAATGTGAGAATAATTCTACTATAGCAGAAAAAAATAAGGTGAATACTGTGTGAACATTTAAAAGATGAAAATATTTTATACGGTGCGTTCTTATAGATGGAGTTCACAGGACAAAATCGGTCTTTCTTATACTAATTTTACGAGAAAAAGTTATTTATTTCTATGAATAATTGTGATTATGGAGAAATTAGTTTGGTACCACGACAAAAAAAAAGACAAAAGCAGATCTACAGGGTGTTAGTCAATTAAGGAAAAAAAGTATACTTCAAGAGAAGAATATTTATTTATTTTTGTACTATAGTGGGCTTGGCTTTCGAGTCTCAGATCTTTTTCTGATCGACGTTTCGTCCACAGTTGCAAGCGACATCTTCAGGGTCGCTGCTGTTGACTTAAAACTTATAATAAAGTTTTTTTTTGGTTTAAACTAAAAAAATGCTTTTAAAAGAAGCTAGTTTGTAATTCAAAATTAAATTTGAATGCAAAATAACGGCTTCTCGTAAATCATTTTTAGTTTTTTTTTTATTATTTACTAACGTCCCGCAATTATACATGGTATTAGTAAATTTTAAAAAAAAGAAGGCGAATATGCTTCAGAATCATCATATTTTTTTTGTTTAAACTAAAAAAAAATGCTCTATTTGTAATCTAAAATTAAACTTAAATGCAAAATAACGGCTTCTCTTTAGTCATTTTTACGTTTTCTTAATTTACTAACACCTCGGAGATATACAGAGTGTTCGTAAATTAAAAAAAAAATGCAATTATGCTTCAAGAGAGAATTTTTTTTTTTTAAGCCAAAAAATGCTTATTTATAATCTAAAATTAAACTTAAATGCAAAGTAACGACTTCTCTTGAATTATTTTTAAGTTTTTTTAATTTACTAACACTCCGCAGATATACAAGATGTTAGTAAATTAAAGAAGACGCACATATGTTCCAAGAAAATATTTAAATTAGATCTTTTTTCGTTTAAACCACAAAAAATGCTTATAGAAAGAGTTGTTTTTACTTTTTTTTTAATTTACTAACACCCCGCAGTTATACAGGGGGTTGGTAAATAAAAAAAAAAATGCAAATATGCTTCAAGCGAGAAATAGTGATTATTTTTTTTAAACCATAGAAAATGTTCTATTTATAATCTAAAATTAAACTTAAATGCAAAATAACGGCTTCTCTTTAGTCATTTTTAAGTTCTCTTAATTTACTAACACCTCGGAGATGTACAGAGTGTTCGTAAATAAAAAAAAATGCAATTATGCTTCAAAAGAGAAATATTTTATTTCTTTTTAACCAAAAAAAAAATGGTTATTTATAATCCAAAATTGAACTTAAATGCAAAGTAACGACTTCTCTTGAGTTATTTTTACGTTTTTCTAATTTACTAACACTCTGCAGATATACAAGATGTTAGTAAATTAAAGAAAACGCATATATGTTCCAAGAAAATATTTAAATTAGATCTTTTTTCGTTTAAACCACAAAAAATGCTTATAGAAAGAGTTATTTTTACTTTTTTAAAATTTACTAACACCCCGCAGTTATACAGGGGGTTACTATATAAAAAAAATGCAAATATGCTTCAAGGGAGAAATATTGTGATTATTTTCTTTAAACCATAGAAAATGCTTATTTGTAACCTAAAATTAAAATTAAATGCAAAATAACAGCTTCTCTTGAGTTATTTTTACACTTTCTTAATTTACTGACACTCCGCCGATATACAGGGTGTTAGTAAATTAAAGAAAATGTATATATGCTCCAAGAAAATATTTAAATTAGATCTTTTTTTGTTTAAACAAAAAAATTGCGAATAAAAAGAGTTGTTTTTACTTTTTTTTTAATTTACTAACGTCACCGCAGATATACAGGGTGTTAGTAAATAAAAAAAGACGCAAATATGCTTCAAAGGAGAAATATTCTGAGTATTTTCTTTAAACCATCGAAAATGCTTATTTGTAACCTACAATTAAGCTTAAATGCAAAATAGCAGCTTCTCTTGAGTTATTTTTACAGTTTCTTAATTTACTAACACTCTGCCGATATACAGGGTGTTAGCAAAATTAAAAGAAACGTATATATGCTCCAAGAAAATATTTAAATTAGATCTTTTTTCGTTTAAACCAAAAAAATACTAAGAAAAAGAGTTATTTTTACATTTTTTTTTAATTTACTAACGTCACCGCAAATATACAGGGTGTTAGTAAATAAAAAAGGACGCAAATGTGCTTCAAAGGAGAAATATTCCGATTATTTTCTTTAAACCATAGAAAATGCTTATTTGTAATCTAAAATTAAACTTAAATGCAAAATAACAACTTCTCTTGAGTTATTTTTACACTTTCTTAATTTACTAACACTCCGCCGATATACAGGGTGTTAGCAAAATTAAAGAAAACGTATATATGCTCCAAGAAAATATTTAAATTAGATCTTTTTTCGTTTAAACCAAAAAATACTAATAAAAAGAGTTATTTTCACTTTTATTTTAATTTACTAACGTCACCGCAGATATACAGGGTGTTTGTAAATAAAAAAAAACGCAAATATGCTTCAAGGGAGAAAAATTGTATTTTTTTTTAAAACCAAAGAAAATGCTTATTTGTAATCTAAAATTAAGAAAATATTTAAATTAAATCTTTTGTTTAAACCAAAAAAAGAGTTTGTTTATAGTTTAAACTTAAATACAAAAAAACCCGCCTTCCTTAAGTCGTTTTCACGTTTTCCAAATTAAATTAACACCTTGTATATGTTATCTCGTTTTAGTTTTTTAGCACGGTAAATTCCTTTGTTCGAAAAGTAGACTTTGTTTTCGCAGAGAATAACTTTTTGTCGTAACTTCAATAATAATTTCGTTTCCATCCTGTCAACTTCGTTCTGGTACGCCCTGTATTTCAGGTATTATTATGTACTTCGATAGTAACAAAAAAAGTTAATACTTAATATAAAAAAAGAGTCCAATCAAGGTATTTATTACCACCTCAGCGCATTTTCCACCCAGATATATAAGTAGGTACCTACTACATCCGTCAAAACATACAGGGTGATCCATATATTGAAACGATTATTTATTAAGCAAAGAATCATTTTCTAAAAGAGTTTAAATAATTTACTTTTCGCAACAGCCTGTATGTATCTGTGGTGTACTCACCACTCATCATCTTTTTTTTTTTTTTTGTAGTGATTTATTTCGATTTATGCGACGATAAAATTTTTTTAAGAATGTTTTTATCACCCGTAAAAGCGTCCTTTATTATAAGTCAATAAGCGCCTTTCTTGTTTTAAATTGATTGTAATTAATGTAATCACTTTTTTAATTGTTTTGAACATACAGTCGCGAGCAAATGTTATAGGCACCCTAAATTTTGGGCGAATATCACAGTAAGAAATGAGAAAATAAAAAGTTGTAGGTAATAACATTATAAATATGTAGTATTTTAAGAGATCTTATTAATTTGTTGCATATTAGAGTGTTTTTAGTACAGCTATAATACTTTTTAGATGGGAGGGGGAAAGTGACATTTCGAAGACTTTAAAATATATAAAAAAAAATAATACATTTACAAAAGGTATGTATAAAGACTATTGTAACCATAAAGACGATTATATAAACGTTGAAATAACTGTCACAAAAAAAATGCAAGAAACATGAAACCCATTAGTTTTGTCAAAGGTGCCTATAACATTTGCTCGCGACTGTATTTCCAATTTTGTTAAGATTTTAACATTGGCATCTCTTACGATGATAATATTTAGTATTTTACAAGGCTTTAGAGATGGTGATGTAACTGTCTTGTATGGCTCAATAGTGAAAATCATGCCTAACGACTTCTGTTAAAACAAAAAATTATACAGGGTGTTCTTAAATCGATTTAAACACTTTTAATTGTTTCTTCCTGTTTATGTAAATTTAATTGGAAAAAAAAAACATAATTTAAGTCATTTGCACTTAGATTGGATCACCTGTATACCTTCTAAATAGTCCATTCTTAACGATTTTCAATTTTAAATCCTTTATTTGTAACTGATTCGTATATCTTTATCTTCCATGTAATTTAATTGTTATTTAAATTTTTTCTATTATCGCTAAAAGGACGCACACAAAATTGTGAGAATTTATCCCTTCCTTAGCCAGATTTATTTAATTCCTCTATAATAGCCAAATTTAAATTTCCCGCCACTATTTTTAGTGACTTCAACGTAAACCGCATTAAAATAACTATTAATACAGTAGAAAACGGTAGGTAATTTTATGTTTCAAAGTTGAAGTTACTAAGAATAATTGCGGGCAATTTAAATGTGGCTAATCATATTTTTCGAAAAAAAAAAAAATGCCATAAAGTAATTTTATTTATTGAAAATATTTATATTAAAATCATTCGGCCCCCTACACCAAAAAAATTGACGCAGTTTTGTGTAATACTATTGTAATCGTTATTAAAAATAATGCAATTATTTCCCCCTGCCCCCTCTCCTCCATTTTAATTTATAATATATTATAAATATATATAAAAAAAAAGATAAAATAATATAATATATATTTATAGTTTTTTAAACGGTGATATCAAGGCATTTAAAAAAAATTAAATTGCCTGAGAATATATAATATAAAATACTATATTATATTGTAATATAAATATATAATAATAATGTAGCTGTTATTTTTTAAGTGTTTATATATATATTAAAAAAAAAAAAAAAAAAAAAAAATATTCAATATTACATTATTTCAAACTAATACAAAAATAATTAATAGTAAGATTTCCTCCACGTTGTGTTATCGTCAATATATTAATAAATATTTGCTTCTATTTCACCTAAAGTAATTCAATTTAAATTTGCTGTGAGGATTCATCCGCTAAAAGGCGACCATTTCGCTATATATAGTTTTGTTCAATCGATGGAAGACTGAAAAATATAATAATATAATATCAACGTAATGTAAATGTACTTTCAGGTGATTTTTCAAGTGAGCCTGTATTAATGGATTAATAAGAATGATTTTTTTATTTTCTTTTTCTTCTCGGTAGGTGTATCATTATATTTACTATAAAGTATCTACTACTGTAAGTTTAGGCTTCCGTTCATCTGCTATTTATTTTTCCTTTTGTACATATAAATCTGTACAGTATATAGATGTATCTACTTTTTGTGAATAAAATTATTATTATATAAAAAAAAAGACAATCGCTTTCTTCTTTACCTTATCCATTGCCAAATTTAAATTTCCCGCCACAATGTTAATGAATTCAACGTAAAGGCTTTAAAAACTATTAATGTAATACAAAATGGTGGGGAATTTTATGTATCAACGTTGAAGTTACTGAAAATAATTGCGGGAAATTTAAATTTGGCTATTAGGGATGCGGCAAGTGGTGAATTTAATTTCTAGTCGGCCTGTTACAGAAGCTCTATTTTGTGTGAAAAGGTTAATCTGTTCGGTATTCGATAGATAGAGGATAACATATACATATCTGCAAAATGTCTTTTACCTACGCGAAATCGAGTATTAATGTAAAAGGTAAATTGATGAAATTAAATAATTGTCCGATCTAATCTGATTCATTTTGATACACGATCATCTTATTCAGGCAATTAATTACATTTTGAGCGAAACATGTCGCAAAAAATATAATTTTAAAATAAATCGGATTGGATCGAATAATTAATTTCATCATATTATCTACACTCTGTCTATTTAGCGTGGGTTTATCAATGCAAGGATAAATAAATTACCTTACAGATAAATAGTAACAGAAAGATAAATCATCTAAACCGTTTATCATATATGCAAATGCCTGCTAGATAACGGTTATATGGAAGATAAATTTGTCCAGCACTTTATTTGAAAGGTAATGTAGATATCCATCAGATGTTTGATGATCATAACCTACAAATGTAAGCAGTTAACCAATTACAAGGTAAATATTTGCAAATATTACACAAAATTCATAATAATGGAGTATTTTTTTTGTATACTTTTTATTTATGAAAATAGCAATTTTGTTTTTGTTATTTAGTTATTTACAGGATCTGAATTTAGCTTAATATGTGATATATTGCTTCTATTTTGGTTTACAAAATTGTTGTTTATTAAAATAAATTAATGAAGGCATTGCAAACTGTTGTTTATTTATAGAAAGAAATACATAGCTATATTGTGTAACACAGCTGTTGCCACTATTACTGTTAATGTTGTTTACAATTGAAGTCTTATTTTGGATGCTAGAATAGGAAATCTTTCCTTCCACATACCAGATATTACTATACCGATCAATTTTCGGTCTAACTGTGTAGGGCCGACGTTTGTGTCTTAATAGGTGTGCAATGTTTCAGTCTTCATCACCACTTAATAAATAATCCAGAATATATATTCCTTGACAAAATAACCCCGATATCGCAGGCAATTTGTAAACACACCTATCCCTATAACATATGTGTAAAATATCAAACGAGGTCAAGAGACGTCAATCTGTTTCCTGCTAACCAATCGTAGCGCATTATTTACCGGTGAGTGTTAATCTTGTAGACACTAAACTAAAAGTTAAAAATATAATGACCCAGTAAACCAAATTCAAATTTCCCCCAATTATTTTTAATAACTTCAACATTCAAACATGTAATTTCCTACGATTTTGTATTAGATTAATAGTTATTTGAATACCTTTAGGTTGAAGTTACTTAATATAATTGCGAGAAATTTAAATTTGGTTTACTGGGGATAAACAAATAGGGCTTTCTATTTGTCGGTGGAGCTGTATCGGAACTGCTCCGAGTTGCACCAGCACAGTTTTTGAGCGTTCCTTTTGCAAGGTGCATTTTGTAACGGAACAGCTCTATTTTCCCCTCTCCTTTCCCCTACTGCACCTGCTATTTACAAGGGGTGAACTGTTCCCGCATGCGCATTTTCATAAAAACGGTAAAAATTTTAAATAAAAGTACCTATAACCGCGGTACTTACCAAGTACTTACGAAAATTGATTAAAATTTATGCCGCCATACTTAAGCCTTCAATATTTTTGAAAAACGTTGTAGAGGAATAATGGACAGAAAACAAAATCAAATTATTGTTAACCATTAATATTGTTAATAACTTGTTCATATTCCTCTCTTGAAACATTTATACAATAACTGTTGCTTGTGATCGCGTCAAATAAGTTTAATTCTATGTGATCACTCATACTGCTTCTTTTTAACCTTTTTACAAACTCGTCAAACAAATCACAGAAGTTCAAATTCAACTTTATATTTGTAGTATGTACCGTGAATCGAACCGCAGCAACCGTGGTTACGGTGACCTCCGTTTTTGCGTACCGTAAATCACCTGTTCCTGAAAATTTGTAATTCACGGAACGCGGTTACTGAAAATGGTGAGTTACGGTTGCAACCGCAGTTACCAGAATTAGAAGTTGGTTTGTTGTGTTAAGTATCGTTATTACAGGTATCTACAGATACCTAATCTGTTATGGTTATGTTGTGTTGTTTATTCTATTCCGTGAATAACGGTATTTTCAGGGAACCTGTAACTACCAGACATTAACCGAAACCACGGTAGCGGTTACTTCAAATCATTCGCGGTACATAGCCTTGATACGACATACGATAATATACAGTTTATATGAGTTTATGAAATCTACATAGGTTATGTTGCATCAACTGCCATCTTATTTTTATCTACACCCGTTTGCACCTCGTTAGCACAAGTTAGTTCGTTTTACTTTGCATAAGAGTTGTTCCGGAGCAGTTTCGGAGCAACTCCTTGAGCCAAATAGAAAGCCCTAAAGTATAAAACTTTACCTGTCAGTTTACGATTTCTGTCAATTGCTTACCTTGCACTTTTATCCTTATATTGATAAATGGATCCTTAGTCTGCAAATTTTCCCATCGTTTTTTATTTTGTTTTCAATAACATGCAAACAAGCTTATACTTATTAGCAATTTTTTTATTAAGATGTTTCTTTCATCGGGTGTGAAGTTAGATTCTCTTTTCTTTTAACTCAATATTATGAACTTTATGAACATTTTATGTAATATTTCCAAATATTTGTCTTGTAGTTGCTTAACTGGCTACATTTGTAGGTTATGATCACCGCAAGCATCTACCCTAATAGCCAAATTTAAATTTCCCGCTGCTATTTTTGGTAACTTCAACGTAAAGGCATTAAAATAACTATCAGTGTGGTAAAAAAATAGTAGGTAATCTTAAGTTTTACCGTTGAAGTTACTAAGAATAATTGCGGGCAATTTAAATTTGGCTATCTGGGTGATATCATCTGATGGATATCTACATTACCTTTCAAATAGAGTGCTGGATAAATGTATCTTCCATATAACCGTTATCTAGCAGATAATTGCACATAATAAACGCTTTAGATTATTTATCTTTCTGTTACTATTTTGCATTGATAATAAACCCATATTCAGAAGTATCGATTTGATTCATATGGATAAAAGTCAATGGACGCAGGTTAAAACATAAAATAGAGAAAGTGTAGTAATAATTATCCAATCCATAGGGCTATAGATATTATTAGTGTAAAAACCACTTACCTTTGAATTTCGAAATAAAAATCAAATATGCTAGAGTCTATTAGTTATCGATATTAACGCTAGAGGCCCTGAAATTATCACTTCTCGTTGGATGTCATTTTGATGGTGCTGCCACCTTGATTTATATGTATGAACTTGGGATTTCCCGATTTATTATACAAATAAGAAATAGAAAATAGTTAATAAATTTTATTAAGTAAAAAATATTCTCTATACATATATTTGTACTTGTACAATAAGTCCTTTTTTCAAATTTCACTACGATTTTGATTATACAACGTAAATTAAGAAAGAAAAAAAAAAGACAAACGAAATATCTACATCTACAAACAAAATAATAATGATATCTTTATTATCGCAAGTATTTTAAAATAATAATAATAATAATACGTCACTCTATTCGAACACAATTCGATTTCACGATTTCAAAACGCAAATCAATCTTTTTTCATCATATCGTCATCGTGTAAACAAACGCAAATCGACGATTGGAATATCGAAATAAAGAAAAAAAAAAGATAAGATAATATTCATCTTTTCATCTCAGTCGACCAGCAGATTCTCAGTCGTTACGGGAAACAGATGATTCGTTCTTAAGTCGCCGTAACCGTCATCTATGATCTGTTCCCCAACGTCTTCAGTATCATCGTTGTCTCTCTTCAGTAGTACCTCCAACATCGAATGTGACACGTGCATCACCTCAGCGTCGAAGATCTGACAGAGGAAGTGAGATTCTACGTATTCTTTGGCTTCAGCGGAATGATTATTCTCCTTCGGTTTGACGTTGTACAATCTGCACAAAGACGGCTTGGAATGGTAGATGCAAAAAATCGGGATTCATCAGTCTTAATTTCGACATGGTCGTGTCAACGATGTCGCCCAGATCTACGAAGAATACTTGCACCGTTTCTTCGCGATTCTGCGGGTGATGGTAAAGATCTCTGACCATAGCTCTGTACCAGTGGTCGTTCCAATTCTTCGCTATGACCAATTCGCCGGGAGCTGGCGGTACCTCCAGAGGTTTATATTTCGCTATGTTATCTCGTTTGTTCATCGTGTTTATCAGGAGATTTAAACCTGCGAATATGCGATAATTGTTTGGAAGAGTGTGGGAGAGGCGTGATTTATAGTTCATTTACTATAACAGACGAGGTACTACGTGAGTCAGTTTGCTATGACGTCACGACCGTGTTGCAAAATTTTCTGTTCGTCAAAACGTAAACAAACCGTTAGGTTATTTAACTGTCAAACACTTTTGACAGGTGAATAAACAAACTCTTAAAAATAACATTTTCCGTTAATATTGGTGATGATTCTTTTTGAAAATCAGGATTTAAAGTATGTTAATTATGATAGCAGTGGAAAAAAATAACAAAAGAGCACAAGTGAGTATAATAAATTTAATCGAGACCATTATTGCTTAAAGCAGTGGTTCTCAAACTGTGGTACGCGAAAATTTTTAGGGGGTACGCGGCCGGCCAACAATAAAATAAACAACCGGGACACGTATGGACACGTTGACGTGCGCGCGCCACTAAGGGCTTAGTCATCAGAGTGGGGCTGTGTGGCCGGCCAATCACTCGTGTCACTGCACTGCAGTAGCATTGCCTGTTCTCAGTATTGTGTTATTTTTGTGGTATGTTGTGTTATTCTGCGGACACTCAATCCTGTTGAAACACGTTTACGGACATCTGTTAGAAAACTGAGTCAGGTACCACGTAAGTGAATTTTACAATAAAAATTAACAATGGAATAAATGGCTCCTAAAGAAAAGGCCTCATGAAGATCTGCATCAAAATTATGGGGCCATCAACTTCACAAAATGAAAGTAGACCTGAACGTCTGTTACTAATGAGCAGCTCAAGGAAAAAAATAAAAAACCCGAAAACTGACAAATGAATATAAAAGTAAAAGAGAAAATATGACGAGTTTGTACTTAAATTAGGTTTTACTTGGACTGGAAGCTCAGACGAGCCTAATCCACAATGCGTTGTTTGTTCAGAAATTTTATCAAACAATTCTATGAAACCTTCTCTTTTAAAACGCCATTTTGAAAGCAAACATGAGAACTTAGTCAAAAGGAGTTACGGTACTTTGAACGTTTTTGGAAGATTTGAAAAGTAGGAAAAACACGATAAAACACTTTTCTGGTGCAGAAAAAATGAAAGTGCTCTAAAAGCTTCTTACAAAGTTAGTCATTTAATTGCGAAGTCTGGTAAAAACCATACTATTGGCGAAAACCTAATCCTCCCTGCCGCAGCAGAATTGTTTCTTGTATGTTTGGAGAGAACGAGGCAAAAAGAATTACAGCATTCCATTATCAATGATACAGTTTTCAAGGAGAATTAGTGATATGGCGTATGACACAAAAGAACAACTTGTTGGAGCAATTCGAGCTAGTCCTTGCTTTGGGTATACAACTCGATGAAACCACGGATGTCGCTGGCCTAGCCCAACTGATCGTTTTTGTACGTGGCACTTTTCAAGATGAAATATTTGAAGATATTTATTTTGTAAGACACTTAAAACATCGACAAAAGGTGAAGATATTTTCAATTTGTTACGATTCTTTTTTTTTCCGAAAACCAGCTCGAGTGGAAAAACTGTGTGTCAGGTGTGTATGGATGGTGCTAAGGCTATGAGCGGTCACATCACAGGGCTGGTAGGCCATTATTAAAAGTTTTCAACTGAGTGTAAGTTCACTCATTGTGTCCTTCACCTCCCTGATGAACTTAAAGATGTCCTTGATCAGAGTGTGAAAATTGTGAACTTCATAAAAACTAGGCCCCTAAAATCTCGTTACTTTAAATTCTATGCCAGGATATGGGGAGCCTCCATGAGAACTTATTGCTACATACTGAGGTACGATGGCTTTCTCGGGGAAATGTTTCGTCCCGTGTATTTGAACTCCACAAAGAAATACATATTTTTTTTACGAACACAATCCCATCTGTCTTCTTTACTTACTGATTTTGATTGGCTTTTAAAGTTGGCTTATTTAAGTGTATATTTTTGGAAAACTCAACATCTGGAATTTATCCATGCAAGGCAGTGTTTCTGATATTTTAATATAGAAAAGAAAACTGATGCAATGGTAAAAAAAGATCATTCTTTGGGAAAAACAAATAGAAAAATAACAACTGCGAGCCCGTTTGAAAGATTACTTACATTTTTGCAAGATAATGAGAAAACATATCTGATTTTCACTGAACTCAAGACTCAAATGGGCCAGCATTTGAATGCATTGAAGATCCGCATAAGAGAGTACTTTCCATCTTTGGAGAAACAGTATAACTGGATACGTGACCCCCTTTAATGCTGATGCTATGGACACTAACCTGACTATCTTTCAAAGGAACACCTCATTGAAGTATCATGTGATCCCACGTTGAAAAACAAATATTTGACTGCTGGTACTACATTGTAGATTTCTGGATCGGGTGACTGGATATTGGAAGGAATACAAAAGAACTGTCAAGCACTGCTGTTAAATTTCTTGTTCGGTTTTCCACTACTTATTTATGTGAAAAGGGCTTCTCAAGTTTAACCTATCTTAAAAATAAATCTAGAAACAAATTAAATGTTGAAGATGATTTAAGATTGTATTTAACCAAGTTAAAACCCAATTTTGATAAACTGTGCAAAGGGAAACAAGCTCACCCTTCTCACTAATCTCTTTGAAAGTAAGCGCTTTTTGTTCTTTAAATTTTGTGTGTGTTTGTTTTTAACGTAATAAAAATGTTTGTAAACAATATCTTTGTTTTTATTTAAACATGATGCGTAATTCAGTTTCAAAGGTTAACACTATACTTCTATGCTACATAGAAGGCTTTAAGATTTGTTTAATAATTTAATTATAGTTTACTTAGTAGCGGTAACTGAGAAGGGGTACCTAAAATGTTTTGTGGGTAAAAAAGGGGTACAGTGTCTAAATAAATTTGAGACCACTGGCTTAAAGTATTCACAGTAACGATTAGTATGCTAGTTTCATCTCTATCCAATCTCTCTGATTTACTACTTCTGAATTTCATTTCCAATATGTTGTACACCAAGTACGTCAAATTTCCAGACTAATTTAATTCAATCCGCTTTATACTATTGTATGCATCCTCCAATCTGCTATATTTCATCCATCGTTTCGCAACAAACTTCCTTTTCTTTGAGAACAAATAATATCTACCACAATAATGTGTTTCAACCACAGAAAGTGTATTTTTCTTTAAGAGCACTGTTCAAAATGTTTAATATGTTACATTAGTCTGAAAAATGTATGTGAAAGAACCACTTCTGTAAACAATATTTGTATATACTCACTGTTTTCGTACATGTCATAAATTGTGTTTCCAATAGCACATTGACAATGAGTAGAATAATCAATTTTTACAACATTTATTTCGTATGCATTTTCGTTTTGGGTTAGTGGATGTAATTCCTTGTTTACTCATGGATGAAATTTTGCTTATGTTTGCAGCTTGAATGTTTAGAGCACTCGCTGCTCTCTAAAAACGAAATAGTGTAAAGAATGTGACATTAAAAATATATGGTTTTTATACTCCTCGCACGAAAGTTAACGGGAGTAATGGCCAGTTGTTCTCGCGTTCTGCGTCGAAATACACGATTAACGAAACTATTAACTCCTTCGATTGTTTACACAATGGTTTCGGTATGGTTTAGTTGTAATAACTACTTATTTTAAATAAATATATACCAAGTATCAACGCAAATTCCCACACTTTACTGCAAATGCAGAATATAACCCTTTGACAGTTGACAGCTATAACAAAATTGGTGGCAATACATTGGGAAGATGTGTCAAGCATGCAATTTAAAAAGCAGTAGGCACCAACATAGTATCTATAATTGAACATAAATAAGTTATATGTTAGTTGGTTATTTTAATGATGTGGTATTGCATAGCCCCGAATTTGCAAGTAATGACGTACCTCGTCTGCTATAGTAAATGAAGTATATTATCTAGGGAGGGGGTAGAGACTTACTTTCCCGATTGGGAATTTATGATGCAACCGTAGAAAGTGTTGACCGATACGACGTTCGTGATGCGTAACTTGATTTTCGATCCGACTTCGGGCAGTTCTAATTCGTTGAAGGCTGAAATGTAAACGCTTTGTTTATCTGTGGTGATGCCGTCTAAAAAGATAAAAAAGAAAACTGTCAATGCCGTTTTTGCCTTGAAATGAATGTGTGTGGTGGTGGTAGTATGAGTAAATATCGGAATTGAGTGATTGTTTTAATTACCCTCGTTAAATTGTCAGGAATATGTCCTAGGTGTTAAAATCTTTAAAAAAATTTAGGGGCCAAAAAATCGTTCTGAAGCTAAAGAATATTTTTCTTGTCAAATGTGTCGATTAAGATATTTGAAAAAAAAAACTTTCTTTTTAAATTGTAGTGCGTAAAAAACTGTACAGGTGTAAGACTGGGTCTTTGATTATAGTTCTATTTTTAATTTTAGGATAAAGTGTTTTGTACAAAAGTTTTACAGAATTCAATGTTGCATAACTTGCATATTTATGACGGACTATACACCGTGTTTCAAAAGTAGGAATACGCATACTTACTCCGTTATTTTAAATGGAATACCCTATATATTATCTACGAAGAAAAATAACATTTTATATAAGCTACTATATGTCTATCTGCAATAACGACAGTGTTATTTACGCTTTTGTAAAAAACAGCTCTGCTGAAAGCTTTTGGTTAAGGCGGCGTAGTTTGTATATGCATTTGTTTTAGATGTTCATATTCTAAATATCATACATGCATACTTAGCTTGGTACAACAGTGAAATTAATATCGATATAATTATATCGGGTGAGTTTTTTTTTTATCTTGAGACAACGGAATATCTCTAAAACACTGCACCAAATCAAAGAAAGATCTTTAATAAGATTTGTTATAATGTAGGGGGCTCACTGAATGGTGCCGAACTCGATCCCCCACCTCACTCACAAAATTTTGAAATTTTTGAATGGGAACCCCCATTTTGTATTGCAGATTCGTATTCTACGCCATCAAGTATGTAGTTTTTGTTTGAAACTGTTTTTTCGACTCGCAACAGATTGCGCTGTAATCGCAAAAAACCTGATTGTGAACGTCTAGAAAAAATGCACAAAAAAAGAGAAGCAAGCAAACATGATTTTGTGTTTTTTTATTTTAACATTAAATGATATTTCAAAAAGCCCTTCAACATCGAAGAACTTGACTTTATCATATCCATTTCAGAAAATGTGTTCGAAAATGTGGTCTTCCACTTCGATACATTTATTTATTCGCAATTGGAATGATTGCACACAACTGAGAAGTGTTTCCGGCGTGATCCTTGAACAAGCGTTGGTGATTCGCTCAATCATGTTTTTCCTCGTTATTGGCACTTCTATATAAACTTCAGACCTTAAGTGGCCCCACAAAAAGAAGTCAGGGCAAGTAAGATCTGGCGATCTTGCGGGCCAAGACACTGGACCACCTCTTCCGATCTATCGACGATTGTAGGCTCGATCTAATACTTCTCGTGCTATTCTTGAATAATGTACTGGACAACCGTCATGTTGGAAACACATTGTTTGTCGTACGTCCAAGTGAAGGTCTTCAAGTAATACTGGAAGTTCGTTCTGCAAGCTCTTTCGATATTTTCCACCATTTAAGTTTCCATCGATGAAATATGGACCAATAAGCTTATTGCCAATTATTCCACACCAAACATTTACGTTCCAAGGATTTTGATGTTCAACTTGGAGCAACCAATGGGGATTTTCGATACTCCAGTAATGCATGTTGTGCCGATTTACCGTACCGTGATTTGTGAATGTCGCCTCGTTAGAAAATAATACTCGAGCAAAAAAATTGGGATTCAAGCGCCCATTGACAAAATCGCACTCGATTTTGAAAATGATCGCCATGAAGTTCTTGATGCATGGAAACTCTAAATGGATGATGTTTCCTACGCTTCAATATTTGACAGATAGTGGACTGAGAAATTCCTGATCGGCGAGCTATTTCTCGAGTACTAATGTGCGGATTATTAGCTACTGCAGCTAATACCGCGATTTCATTATTTTCTCCAACAATTGTTTTTCGGCGATTACGTTTCCTTGGCTGTACAGTTCCTTCGCTAGAGAACTGTTGAACGACTCGGTAAAAAGAAGTGCACGATCGCACCTTGTCGGGAAAACGTTGTAAATAAAGATTAACAGCATCATCGATATTCCTACCACTTTCTCCATGGATGTAAATCATTTCAATTCTCTCTTGTAATGTTATAGCCTCTATTACTGTTCAAATATTCAACACTAACTAATTTGTATTGGATTAATAATTAATAATCTAAATGGGGATCGGACAATGTGTAAGTATTCACAGCTTGTCAAGTACTGAATAAAGTATTACGGTTTCGTATCGTTGAATAGCATTCAAATTGCGAATAAATAAATGTATCAAAGTGAAGGGGTACAGTTTCGAATCGATGGCTTTTTGAAATGTTAGTTTATGTTAAAACAAAAAAAAAAAAAATCATTGCATACTTGCTTCTCTTTTTTGTGTATTTTTTCTAGACGTTCACAATCATGTTTTTTGCGATTACAGCGCAATCTGTTACGAATCGAAAAAAAAAGTTTCAAACAAAAACTACATACTTAATGGGGTAGAATCCGAATCTGCAATACAAAATGGGGGTTCCCATTTAAGGTTTCAAAGTTCATTCAGTGATCCTTTATTTACATTATAGCAAATCTTATTAAGATCTTTTTTTTTGATTTGATGCAGTATTTTAGAGATATTCCGTTGTCTCAACATAAAAAACTCACCCTGTATATAAAAAAAGTTCTTCGCTATTTTCTATTATTAACATTTACACATTTTATGCATTTCGCACTTTTTTTTTAAACATATTAGGTAGGAAGTAGGTGGGGTTGTGTAAAATACATGAAAAGACACTACTGAAACCAAAATTGAATATCCTTACTATATTTATACCTCACGTGATTCCATAGCAGGCCATTTGTACTTCTACTTACTGTCTTCAAAACAAACATCGGTCTGTGCGTTAGATTACGATGGAAGTCGCGGCATGTCGGTAAATGATTGTTAAGGAAAAATAAGTATTTCTGTTTCGGGCGTTATTATTAGTCTAAATTCAAAAATTAAAAACGTTTTGTCATCAAGAAATTGGTATTCAAATGCGCCGTTGAGCCGATTTTGGAAATTGTTTTTAATAACAAAATTATAACATTTAAAAATTTAAATACATCGAAAATAAAAAAAAAAAATTAAAACCTTGGCGCAATTTCAAACATTAATTTTAAGACAAATACAGTTTAAAATTTAATTATAATAATATACAATAAAATATACGAATATTTTTCGCAGTCCTAACCTAAACAACTTCTTTATTCCCACTTAATGTCACCTGTGTGTTGTCTTTTGTTTGTTTGTCGGTTGGTGTTCGCCCATTTCAGGGATTATATTTCTATTCCTAAATTCATTGCACTATTTATAGGCACACAGAGTAGCAATTCACCATGTTGTCGACTTCAAAAATAGAATACTACTATAGAAAACTATAATAGAATTCTATTGTACACACAGTCCCACCCCTGATTCGCCTTAAAAACCACAAAAAATGATTCTTTTTGGAAAATTTTTCCAAATTTTGTTATATTTATTATATTTAAAGGAATTTGCAGCCGGGGAAAATTGCGCCAATCTTTATAAACATGTACCTCCAAAGCTATTGGGATTAGCAAAATCGTTTTAAATTCACATTATAGCAAATTTGATCTACCTCAATGAAGGCAAGAATATTAACTTTTGTCAAATACGCCATTTAAAAGATATTCGGCAAAAAGGAAAAAATTACCTGAACTTTTTCTTGAATGCTTTTATAAAATTATAATGATAATAATAGTAAAATATACCAAATCCAATTTGAAGCAAATTTAATCCACTTTAAAAACAAAAATAGTCAACAATAATCTTTGTAACAATTTTTATACCATTCGACCGTAGTATACTTGCGATAGCTACCTTTTCGTAATGTCTCGTGTTCCATCTTGCAACGTTTTCCCTTGAAACAAGTACCATCGGGTCGCATATTTTTGCAAATTCTGGCTTCGTCTCTAGCCCTGTAACCCACCATGGCCTCATCGATGTTACTACATTCTTGGGTTACTATATGGTCCATGTTTTGACTTAATTGGTCGAATCTTTCTTCAGTCGTCATGTTTGACGTGATACCGGCCATGCCTGTTTTGAGGAAAAAAAAAATAGGCGAAGATTAGGAATAATTTTGAATGCGAAAATGTGTCGATTTACCTTGGGCGGTTCTGATCTGGTTTAGAAAAAAACCGTCCTTGAACATCGTCAGTGGGTCTTGAAAAATTTCGACCGCCAAACCCTTGTCCAACATTTGTTGCCCGAACGTATCGCCAGATGTATTCTTCGTATCCGCATATGCGAGATCGATAGCCCATGATGTTCTGGAGAGATGTCGACTTTAATTCATGTATTAAACATAAGCGGTAAAAAAAATAGCGCCCGACGTGGGGCAAACATTCACTCTATATACAGTAGAAGATACAACAGAAAAATATGGTAGAATAGAAACTTAGATGTAGTAAAGGATAACTCATAAAAATCAAGGCATGAACTGCTACATCAGTTAGATAGAAAAACATTTAAAATAGAAAGGCTTGTTCAGACCTGATAAATAGATCATTACAGAATATTAAACGGGTTCTTCTACAGTGATTTTGTAGATTGTAGAGGCAAAGGTTTGGTTGTGATAAATAGGGAAAATATATCACAGAGAAGTCCAATAAAAGTATTAATCAATTTAGTTAAAGGATATTATTGAAGAGAAACTATCAAAAGAATTTGAAGTAGCTGTTCCTACTGCTATGGGATGGGGTCATGAAAATAGTGTTAGAAAACAAAAAGAGCGGCTAAAGATGGGAAAAAGATATTAAATGAAGAAAAAAAAATCATTTGCAGATGAAAAAAGTCTAATATGCAACAACAATCTACGAAATATCTTACTCTCTGATTCGTATTTCAAACATAAGCGCTAGGAAATCAGCGCCCGACGTGGGGCAAACACACAGACTATATGTAGTAGAAGATATAACCGAAGTATGTCAGAAGAGAATCTTAAATATTGGAGGATAACTCATAAAAACCAAGGTATGAGCTGCTACATCAATTAGTCAGAAAAAAAGAGCGGCTAAAGATGGGAAAAAGATGTTAAATGAAGAAAAAAAAATCGTTTGCCAATGAGAAAAGTCTAATATCCAACAACAATCTACAAAATATCTTATTCTCTCGTTCATATGTCAAACATAAGCGGTAGAAAATCAGCGCCCGACGTGGGGCAAACACACGGACTATATGTAGTAGAAGATATAACCGAAGTATGTCAGAAGAGAATCTTAAATATTGGAGGATAACTCATAAAAATCAAGGCATGAGCTGCTACATCAATTAGTCAGAAAAAAAAAGAGCGGCTAAAGATGGGAAAAAGATGTTAAATAAAGAAAAAATATCATTTGCAGATGAGAAAAGTCTAATATGCAACAACAATCTACAAAATATCTTATTCTTTCGTTCATATGTCAAACGTAAGCGGTAGAAAATCAGCGCCCGACCTGGGGCAAACACACAGACTATATGTAGTAGAAGATATAACCGAAGTATGTCAAAAGAGAACCTTAAATATTGGAGGATAAGTCATAAAAACCAAGGCATGAGCTGCTACATCAATTAGTCAGAAAAAAAGAGCGGTTAAAGATGGAAAAAGATGTTAAAAGAAGAAAAAATCATTTTCAGATGAGAAAAGTCTAATATCCAACAACAATCTACAAAATATCTTATTCTCTCGTTCATATGTCAAACATAAGCGGTAGAAAATCAGCGCCCGACGTGGGACAAACACGCAGACTATATGTAGTAGAAGATATAACCGAAGTATGTCAGAAGAGAACCTTAAATATTGGAGGAAAGCTCATAAAAACCAAGGCATGAGCTGCTACATCAATTAGTCAGAAAAAAACAGCGGCTGCACATGCAAAAAAGATGTTAACAGAAAAAATCATTTGCAGATGATATAAGTCATATTCAACAAAAATCTACAAGACGTTCAACAAAATATCTTATTCTCTGGTTCATATGTCAAACATAAACGGTAGAAAATCAGCGCCCGACGTGGGGCAAACACATAGATTATATGCAGTAGAACATATAACCAAAGTATATGTTGTTATCTTAAATATTGGAGGATAACTCATAAAAACCAAATCATCATTTGTCATCAATTAGTCAGAAAAATGTGGCAAAGTAATGAAAATAATGCTAGAAAGTCAAAGTCATGAAAAAGAGCAGTTAAAGGTGGAAAAAGAAGTTAAACGAAAAAAACAAAAAATCATTTGCAGACGATATAAGCCATATTCAACAATCTACAACACATTCAACAAAATATTTTACTCTCTGATTCATACGTAATCGGCAGTAAATTAGCGCCCAACGAGGGGCAAACACACAAACTATTCCAGAATGAAGACGGTAAAAAAAAAACAAAGAAAAAACACTTAACAGATGAGAATTACATGCGTTACGTACAATGTGTGTAAAGACTGTAAAGTAACTAAATATTTTGCGTATTCATCCCCACGTTGGGCGCCAATTCGTTACGGATTACCTATGGCAAAATACAAATAAAAATGAACCAAACAAAACAATCAAAGAATAAGTAGTGTATATTTGGAAATTAACACAAAAATAAAATATAAATATTTAGATTATGATTACAAAATGGTGAGTTTTTGATGAAATATCGAGATTTGAGGCTAAAACATCGTTAAAATTATGCCTATTTTTAAGACATATGCTACGTCCTTTGATAGAGAACTTTTATATCATCTTTTACAAAAGTTAAGCCATTACACTATGGAAGGATCTTTGTTAAATGTCTTTTATCTCAAAGATATTAATCACAGAACTTACAGTGTAATACCCGCGTAACGAATAGTTTAAAAGGTGTAAATCCAGTTAGAGCTGGCTTTTCAAAATCATACGGAAGAAACAGAGGAAAGGGCACAAAGAACTTGAAGAATTAGTTAAAAAATGAAAAATAAAAAAGATAATAAACAAGCTTAGGTAATAGCAGGATTGAAAGGAAAATTAAAGACTTTTGAAATGAAAACATGTTTGAAATTGAGTAAAGAAAGGTGAAACCGATCACATCAGTTCCTACAGTAGCGCCATCTCTTATATTCGGGATATATCCTGAAGTAGGAAAATCACTTTCAAGAGAGAAAGACATCGAGTAAAAAGAGGAACCTTTCAAATTGTAATAATAAAATCTAGATGAAATTGGTATAACAGCTGAGACAACTTCGATTCTTCACGTTATCAAATCAAATATAGGAACCAAATTATCTGAGAACAGAAAAAAAAAAACTCAGGGTAATTCAGATTCAAGGCTTTGATCGTGTCACGCCCGAACGACGACTCGGAACTATTGTCCTACAAGAACGGGAAAAAAAAACTATAATTGTGTCAGACCCAAAGGACGACTACGAACTATAGTCTTATAAGAACGGAAAAAAAATATATTCGTGTCACACCCGAAGGACGACTACAAAAGCTTATCAAATGAACTAAAATTTATGCCAAAATAAATTGCTTGAACTAGATATTAAAATGATTTTTTCCAAGTAACAGTACATTACAATTATGAAGGACGATTATGAACTATAGTCCAACAAGAACGGAAAAAAAAACTATAATCATGGCACACCCAAAGGACGACCACAAACTATAGTCCTATAAGATTCAAGGCTATGAACATTAATCGAGGTGACAAAAACAAATGCACGTTTTCATAGTTTCAGATTTTTTAAGATTTTTTTTTAGGAATATAATTTAGTTATCAAAATGACAACAAATTCATCAGACGGTTAAGATGTAAATTAAGAAGGCAAGAAAAATGTTATACCAAGTAAAGTGCTGCTTAAATAGGTTGAAGGGCAAAAGTAAGGACAGAAGAAGAAAAAGCTTAACTAAAAATAAATAAGAATGGAAGTAACTGTACTCACCCACATTTCTCTGCATACACAACTTTGTAGATGCATTCGCTACTTTCCGAGAACAATTGATGGAAAAAATCGTATGATTCTTTGGGCCAGGTCTCTAATAAATTGTTTTTGGTCGAACCAGGAGGATATAGCTATAAAAGACATGTTTTCAATTGTAGATATGTTCTAAAGACCATTGGTATAATCTTAATGGGTTCAGCTGTAGAACACTGTATTGGAAATGCAATATTTTTTTCTATTACTTACCCAAGCCAAATGGCACCTTATTGCCAATTGAGGAACGTAGCAAAATTCTTCAGATAACTCTCTCAAGTTCTCGTAAGATGTATTGCAAGTATGTCCGTAATCCACCAGGTAAACTGTAACCATTTTATCTTCATATTCTCTAGTTTGCTGCAATTAACAGATAGATAATAATAATAATAATAATAATAATAATAATAATAATAATAATAATAATAATGAGAAAGTATTTGTCATGAAATATTGGAATGGTCATTAAAAATGGGCAAATTGCACTCAAATGTTTTTTTCAGAATTCATTAAATGAATGATCAATAACCAAAATACTTTTGCATAATGAAATTGATTTCTTCACAACACCGGATTAAGGAAAATATTCTTTTAAGCGTGCTGGATAGTGCCAATTTGGATTTTGCCTCAGTTAGCTAAATTTGTAGCTCTTATATAAGTGTTCCAAAAGCAAATAATGCTTGCAATAAATGTAATTGTGAAAAAAGAACCTAACACTTCTGAATTATAAAGAAAACAGAATGCTTTCGGCATTTTTGAATGAATAGAAAATAAATGTTTTATTAGACTTTTTAATTTAATTTGTAAATCAAAAATCTTTTGATGGGACCAAAACACTATATTCGTGGAACGCTCGGAAGACGACTACGAACTACAGCCCTACAACGCAAAAAAAAATGTGTCACACCCGAAGGACAACTACTAACTATAGTCCTACAAGAACGGAAAAAAATTATAATCGTGTCACACCCGAAGGACGTCTAGGAACTATAGTCCTACAGGAATGAAGAATACTTTGTCGTGTCACCCCAACGGACGGTTACGATCAATAGTCAAAGCAACAGAGAGGATCGGGAATCGGCGGAGTCTGCGTCGATCACGGTAAATGTATAGGCATGGGTGGGGATTCACGCGTGCATAGACTTGACATGCTGCGAGCGGGGACACGATATACTGAGAATTGAAACTACACACGCCTACGGCGAAAACCAAATCAATGAATAAATGGGACCGTAACGAACGTAACAGGAAAAAATTATCAGGAACGTATTTAAAGAAGAAAGGTTGATCATGGCTCTTCAGATTCGAAATGTTGTATTGTAAATCTGATTACAGAAACTTATAATTAAGTTATTTTGTATTTTTTTTTAATCGAACGAAGGTCGGAGAACACCAGACGGAAGATCGTGCCGTATCACACCCGCGGGGCGACTACGGTCTGTGGTCAAACAAGGGGGCGAAAAAACTATATTCGTCACACTGGAAGGACGACTACGAACTATAGTGGTACAAGAACGGAAAAAATATAATCGTGTCACACCCGAAGGACGATTACGAAGTATAGTCCTACAAGAACGGAAAAACTATAATCGTGTCACACCCGAAGAACGACTACAAACTACGGTCCTATAGGAATGAAGACTACTATCGTTGTGTCCCTCCCGAAGGACGTTGGAAATTTATAAAATAAATTGCTTAAACTAAATACTGAAATGAATTTTTCCATGTAACAGCACATTACAATATATGTAATAGTGACTTACCAATCTCCAATTCGTAACAGCCACCCTGTACCAGCTTCCATAGTTCTCCAAGTAACAAACACATTCTGAGCCCAGAGCCTCTCTCGCCGACTTTTTATCTTTATAGGGACACCTTGTGTCTCTAAATATTTCCGCCAATTGATACGCCATGCTAAACAGGAACAGGTTAGAACAAGATTTAAGGTGTAATAATCATCGATTAAAAATGCTACGATCGCCAAATGCATAGGGATAACTGACCACAAGCATTCTGACGATCAGACTTCGAAGGAACTCGAAACATATTACTTACGTATCGACCAAGGCGACATTCTCGTCCAGGTGATTGATGTAGAACTCGGAAGGATTGATGACTCGCGATATCAAACAATCTAGATTGATGTACGGTTCGGGTGGATCGCGAAAACCTGCAAAGGAATCGAGTTAACGAGTTTAATATTTCGACCGAACGAAGATTCGAACCTATTCTACCTTTGCTCATGCTGGAAGTCGTGGAGTTTGTTTCGGCCCCTTGCTTTTTCTTGCGTTTTTTATCTTTCACCTTGTTCGTCGATGTCGAACTACCCGATTCCGGGGCAAGTTAGGTAGATTTCGTTGCTGCCGAAGACGTTAGTTGACGGCCTGAACGATAAATCGGGAATGTCTGGTCTCTAAACGAGATAATAATGATAATTAAAGGACCAACAAGCTCGTTCGGAGAAGAGGGGAAGCGGAAAACTCAGTGACGTTGCCTACACGCAGTCTATGCTTAGAAACTTGCATATGTACATAATTTTGCGAAGTCCGTAGAGAATATTATGTAAGGTTCTGTATTCACATGTAAGAGAACTTCATATTTACAAAGGAAAATGTAGAAAGTATTATGTGGTTTTTAAATTTTAAAAACTTATTAAATTACAATGAAAAGTAACAATAATTAACATAATTTAGTGAAAAGAACTTCCCCTGTTTTTGGCCTAATTGCATCAATATTTTGAATAGAAGTCTTGAGGTAGGGGCGTTGATTGGTTTTATTAAGATTTAATACATTTGTTTGATAATCGTTTTTAATTATAATTTAACGTGCGGCTAAATATAACAAACTCACATTCACATCATTTTCAAATGTATTGTTGTGGAAAATTACAGTGTTTTGATATTAATAATATGTAAATTATTTCTAATCAATGATAAAAAGACTTACCGAGTTTTTGTTTTAATATTTTAAATAGTTAGTGACTCTTGTTTTATCTTTTTTTTTAAATAAAATACAAGAAATAAAGAAAATGTCACTATTACCTATTTAAATAAGTAATACAATTATGTAAGACGCAGATATTTTAAATTTTGCATTTGAAAATATGTCACTTTGTTCCTCAATCTTGTACACCCTGTCTGTTAGAATGTAAAGTGTGCTTACCGTTTCTTAGAGTTATATCTACATTCATAACATAGCAAATTTGGAGTCTCTACTTGCAGTATTAACCGAGATATTAATTTCTCAATGATGCAATGATTATGACTAAAAAAAAAGAAAAAACTTAAATAACTCAAAAACGGCAACATGTACCTATAAGAATAGCTAATGAAAACTGACGTATTTTAGTTTGTAGAATCCAAAATGAATAAAAAATTATATCATTCTATTTAAAATAACAAAGTTGACATCCATTTCCGGTCAACTGGAAGTGATATTTTGGTTAAGGAATTTTGCATTTATAGTTCCAATCGAACAGATACTGGTGCCAAAATCTCAAATATAAGTAAATAATAGAACATCATAAACTTTTAATGAACCAGTTACGTGGAATACCCTGTATAACTAAATACAAAATCATACATCATTTTTCTTCGACAGTTTGATTTAAAATAGTTGTGTTAACAGTTGTAAAATTGTTTAGAAATGTAATTATTAAATATGTTTTTAAAATGTTTGTGAATGTCCCTAGATATATAATTAAAAAAAAAAAATAATAAAACAAGTTAAATTATAAAATATACATTTCTGAAGAAGACAAGAAAAATAAAGATTGTCGAAACGTAAAAAAATGAGTTGTTTAACTTTTTAAGTCATTATTTTATGTTAGTTTATAATTTTATTTTATGCAAATGTAACTTGAGAAGATTTTAAAATAAATGGAAACGTCATTATTTCTATATAAAAGGAAAAAAAAAAACAAGAAAATAGGAATAAAAATAATCTACAATGGTAAAGAAAAGATTTTTTTTAACAATTTTTAAGTATCAGAAGGTAGTAATATCTACTAGATTCGACTTTAGAATTTGAACCCTTATTTCAGATATTGATAAAAAGAGAGGATTAACGATTTAATAGTCAAAAAAAAAAAACACAAAGTGCAAATACACAAAACTAGAAAATATAAAAGTAATTAAATAGTACCGTAAAGTGGGGCAATTCCGATCTTCTATTTCTGAGCTGCAATTGTTATTATTGATCGAAAAAATTGAAAAAAATTATATATAATCATACATCTTTTAGCTACACATACCATCATGTATATTAACCCAATGTATTAAAACACTATTTTTTTTAATACATCAAGCGTGATCGGTTTTGCCCCATAATAGGGGGCAATTCCAATCACCCATCTATTTTCTTATAAAAACCGATTTGAAAGCTACACGAGGTAAATCCAATAACAAAAATTTGAATTTAAAAAAAGGAAACTTACGGAAATAACGGAAAATATGTATTATAGAAATGGCAAACAGATAAATAATGACATAAACTATAATAATTCAATAAACTAAAACTAAAACAAAATTTCATTCAACGGCGCTTCCCTCTCAGTTCAAAAACGTAGCTTCCCCTTCTATGACCAGCTGGATAATTTGGTTTTTGGAAATTTCCTAAATTTCGTCAACTTGGAGAAATACAAAAGTCATCTTTTCTCTTCCTTAGAAGGCACCGGTTCTTTAAAGTATTCTGAAGTAATAATAATAATAATTCATGTCTTCGCATCCCCCAACAGCTTTCGCCAATTACAAGGTAATGAATATGGCACCCCATTATTTTCTGATGCTTTCATAATGGATGAAGTGTTCTATTTTACTGTCCTGATAGCGCTTCGGAGGTATTTGGGGTTATATTGCTGTCTCCCGCCAGGCCATACTTTTTTTTATAGTTTCTCACCATAATTTTCAATAAAACCAACGTAGAAATATGAGTATGTCATATTTCTACGTTGTTCTATGAGCATGTTCTTTGTTCTTTTACTTTTCAAACTGATCGGTATTACCCCATGAGGTGTTAATTTTCCTCTTACTCTCTTGTTATTCCAACACTTTCATAAAGTCAAAAAAAGAAACGGTGAAGAATGAATGACAATTGATTATTTTCACCTTATCCCTTTTCGAAAATTCGTTTAGTCCTAGTGGGATTCCCCAGTAGTAGTTTGTTTCCGTCTGTATGAAATATTACTCGTTGTCATTCCATCGGAAATTATTTTTTTAACACAGGAAACTTTAATGCAATACTTAAAAAGCCAGTTAGTTATATATGTTATAAAACAATGTTTATTAAATGACTGTGTTGCAAAACTTTCTTATCCTTTCCATAGATGCTAGACTAAATAATTGCCGTAAAATCAGGATTGATCGATTTTACCCCATGCGATCGAAATTGCCCCACTCTACGGTACTGCTCAACTAAAATTGAATTCACTTATATTATTATAATTTTGCAGGAAATATGCAGTACACTTCTCGCAGGAAAAATCGGGACACCAGCAATTGAGAATTTTAAATTTTTTTGGGTGTAAATAAAGCTTTTAGGGAACGTATTTACATTACGACAGGATAAATTGATTCAAGGTTTAAATAGAAACATAAATAGAGAGAAAAAAAATCTTGATACATAGAATAGTAAAATACATTATAGTTTCGATGACGGCGCGGCGTGTTCTTTGATGATAAGAAAATAAAATAAACGAGGAAATATCCTCGCAAAAAATTGTAGTAATACTAAATACTATTGAGTCCACGGCTTTATTTAAAAATATATATTTAGCTTATTTCATGTTTATTAGAACTTATGGTAGAATTTTAACAATGTTATTTGGAGAAAATGTTTATAATCCTTATTATTTATTATAATATTCCACAAATTATTATTGTTACTAGCTACTTACAGAGAATACAGAATTTTAAACAGATTATTATTACAAAGTGAAAGAATTATTTTAGGTTTTAAAATTAAAATTAGTGACTGGTATACCCATTAATTGCTATTTATTAATCATTTTCTTGTGGAGTTTAACAAATTGCTGTTTCACCAACTTGTGTTGCAAATATTAATGAAGCATTTACTTGTGTTAGAAAAGAAGAACCTGCCTTAACAATTATTTACAATATTGTTGCGTTTATATACACAACAAACATTGTAAGAAAGCATATTGTTCGTCAATCTCAGTTAGTGCTAAAATATGTTTGAATTTGATGCTTCTAATACTTTCTCATTACTGTTACCTATATAAAGACAGTTGTAAACAGATCAAGTGTTGGCCATATTCAAGAAAATAGAACAACGGCATTGGATTACACAGGTCATAGCTACAATATATTTATTGAATATACATTAAACGCAAGGTTAATATTGTAAATAATATTTTTGCGAACTTAATTGGTTTAAGAATTTTGTAAATAACCTTAAAACTATTTTTGGTAATTTTTTAATACATAGAAGAAAATTTTATAGTAATACAATATTTAAGAATAATACTAAACAGCAATAATAGTTAATACATCAATAATAGTGTAATCAATAAATCTATAAAAATCGCATTTTTTCCGAAACTAAGGAGGGTGATTGATATATGGTCTATTGCTGAAGCAATACTTGCGATCATAAATTGAACCAAGTTACTAATATCAAAGCAGCACTATTAAGTAATATGATTTTAAAATCCGAGCTCTGTATGTTTTCTTAAAAAAAGAATTATCCCTACAAAATATCAAACTAGCTAAATACATACATATTTTTAAATGAAGCCGTTTATTAAGAGACCTTTTTGTTACGTATTTTTTTGGCATGAGTATTTCATATTCGGTATTTCTAAAACAAACGCCGCCAGCGAAATTCCAATGTGTTTATTTAATGTATAAACCTCTTCCTCTCTATACATTTATGTTTCTGTTTAAAGCTGTATCTACACCTAACAAATTTTAAAATTCTCGATTGCCGGTGTCCCGATTTTTCCTGCGAGAAGTGTACAAACATTTCGAAATAAAATGAGATTAGATAAATAAAAATCCTTTGCATAGAACCGAAGATATTGTTAGTTGTACAACTTAAAAGAAAATAATCCGTTTTTTTCGACAAAAAATTGAGTCTTTTTACCCACAGCTTTTCATTTTACAACATTTTTTCGTATTTCTCCCAAGATATTAAACGAAAAAAAAAAAACAGTATATATTTACCTGAATATTTTGCAAGAAACGATCGCGCCTCGTCATCAACTTCTTCGATTTAAACTTCTCGTGTATCGTCTTTCGTTTTCCATCCTTATTCAAACTTACATCTTCCGAACTGCTGACATCGGCTGACGATTTCTCCTTGCCCTTATTCGAAGTCGTACTGGAAGCGTCTGAACTGCTGTCGTTGGGTACGGCGTCAGTCTTTGATTTCTCTTGTTGCGGCATCGCCGCCGTCAACTTATAAGTTTTATCCTCTTTTATGATTTCTTTAACCTCTGCGGTTTTAGAGCACGAAGCGATGAGGGTCTGTTGTTGTTCCTCTTCTTTCTCAGCTTCGCTGGTGACGATCTCTACAATCTTATCTCGTTTTATATCCTCGAGAATCGATGGTTCGTCTATAAAATAAATGTAGAGCGATTGAAGTTGAAGAAATTAAAATGCGTTTGGCGAGAGTTGTCGAACGCGCAGCTCATGCAAAAAAAAAGTTCATCATCGAAGCTTTTATTACAGAGAATTTAAATTTACAATGATACTTCTAGCATTGTTTATATACATACTAGTTAGTCAACCTTATGGACAAAATAGTTAACGGATTTTTGAACATTTTGGACAAAAGCGGTAGATGGCAGCACGCCGTTGATGTCCGTCTCTTTATAGTTAGACTACTACATACAAGATGGCTCTCTTACGTGTCGGTAAAATATTATTTAATTGCAATAGTTACCTCGTAAGTTGTAGGCAGATTGTAGGTGAGGCCCGGGGAAAGGAGAGGGTGGATAGGCGATGACGCTGTGATGACGCGCCACGCGATAATTCTCGTGTTTACATTGAAATGTTTGTTTTATTAGGAAGAATAAATATTTAGTTTGATAATATATAATCGTTATTTTTTTACCATTTTACTTTACTTTTTTTTAGTTTCTAATTTAATGTTATGCTCTATATATGTGTGTAGTTCTAAGTTTTGTGTTATATTTATATAATATTTTTTATTTGATTTACTTATGTTTACTATTGCATAATAGTAGAAATTCGTTTTTCATTATAAAAGTAAACATGTAGTTTGGGAGTACAAATCGCCATTTATATTTACATATATGCACCACGTTACTTATTAGGTTTGTTTGTTTGTCTGATCTAAGCAGATCCATGGAATTTTACGCGTTTGTTTGTATTTTAGAGCATGATTTGTGCGTGTTTGTTTGTTTAGAGCAAGCAAATCCAGATCACAAAGAGGTTCCTCTTTCTGCTCGCGATCCGACGTCCGAGCAATTACGAGCAATTTGTGCAACATAACCTAATCGCGCTAACACCGTGTTGTAAACTGTCGTTTGTAAATGTAATCCGATTTATACCTGCATCAAATATGCACGATATGGATAATATAATGATACCAATGTGATTGATGTAAAGAACGATCATTATATTTTAAAAACTCACTTAGTAGGTAAATTACATAAATACTAGTATATGATGCATTTTATTGTAGTCTAGATTCATTAGTTTGAAAAATTACTTTTACTTTTCCTATTCATAATAGCTGTGACAATAAGTAAATAATAAAATTAAGGTTATATTGCAATCGAGCGCGTTTGTTTGTACCATCTTTAAATCCAACTCTGAGACGCTCTCAAGTTACTCTGATGACGTCAGTAGATACTGTTCCAAGCACACAAACAAACAAAGCTATTAAAAACAGCATACATGATGACGCGTTCGCGCTCTTTCTCTTGAGCGGCTGAAAAGTTACGATGTAACCTTGTATATACGGATGTAGCCCCAAAGGTTACCTCGTAACTTTTCAGCCGCTCAAGAGAAAGAGCGCGAATGTGTCATCATGTATGGTGTTTTTAATAAGTAAAGTGGTGCATATATGTAAAAATAAATGGCGATTTGTACCCCCAAACTACATATTTTTATCATTATATAAAAAACGAATTTCTATTATTATGTAATAGTAAACATAAGTAAATCAAGTAAAAAATTTTTGTAAAATAAGAAAAACTATATAAATTTCCCGCCTTTACACCAGTTGAAGTTAGCGACAGTACCGCTATACACGGGAGAAGCGAAGATAGCAATAGGAGAGAGGAGGAGAAGAAGGTTTTCGTATATACGTTCGAACGAAAAACCCGCGTTTTATTAAAATTTTAAATATAAAAAGACCATTGAACTACAGATTATATATTATCAAACTAAATACTTATTCTTCTTAATAAAACAAACATTTTCTGATTATTATATAATCATAAATATAAGTAAATTAAGTTAACAAAACAACTTATTAATTTAAAACTAAGAAAATAAAATTTGAATAGATTTTTTTTTTCTCGGCAAATTTTCGTCCTTTTAGATTTAACTTTTCTCTTTTCAGTGATTTTTGTTTTAAGTTTAAATATTTTATTCTTAAAAGAAAAAACCTCAATTTAGAAAATTGTTCAATTAATGTTTTGTCAACAAGAACGTGCCTTGTAATATACTTTCAATTTCTTTATATTTAAAACAGAATACCTCAGAATTCTAATCTTCTGATGTAAACAAACACGAGAATTATCGCGAGGTGCGTCATCACAGCGTCACATGCATCCACCCTCCCTTTTCCCCAAGCCACACAATTCGCCAATGCCAGTAAATCACCGATACGGATTCCGTCGTTTCCGCAGATGGATAAAACACAGAAATCTGTCTCTCACTCTGACCTCTTATATTTATCACGTTTTCAAATCAATTTACATTCACCGATAGAGTGCACCACTTCCCTGAGCAATACTTTATTTTTCCGAAAATGCATTACGTTGACTAACTACATATATTTAAACAATGCTTCTAGTAAATTAAACAACGATAGCTGATATATAAACATCCCTTCAATATAAAACTTGTGAAGCTTCCACCGTGGACAATTTAGATTTATAATATTTAACCTACAGATCTTAAAACAATGAACATTGTGATAATAATGTACCCACTGAAAAAGTCATTTGTAGAAAATTTTACAGAATTCAATGCTGCCTAACCTAAAAATATTTTTACTATACAAAGGTGTTCCAAAAGTAAGAAAACGCATACTTGCTCCGGCGTAGTTTCTATATCCATTTGTTTTAGATATTCATATTCAATTTTAAATACCATACATCAAACTAATAAAATCTCGTTTATTTTAGAGATATTGCGAAAATTAAGAAAATAATGGTTAATCATTCAAATATATCGCAGATAATACAACATTTAAATTTATAATGTTTAACATTCTGATCTTTAAATAACCAAAATGCAAACAAAAATGAAAATTGTGACAGGAATGTATGAACATAACCTCATAGTTGTGAGACAACATAAACTGTCAAATTTAATGACACATGACAATTCAATATAAATTTTGGAAAAAAAAAATATGACAATGTGAAACATAAAAAAATCATGCATTGATCTAGTTCAAATAGTGTACTGTCTTCTGGATTTGGAGTGACACAATTTTTTCATTATAATCAAACATAAAAAAACATATTTGAATAAAATCAAACACTGTATGAACCCTATATTTCCCTCGTTAGCAAAATAAACTTAAAATTTACCTTTGATAGTTCCTTCGTCTGGTAAAAAGAATTTATTGGGAACACTAACATCAGACGGACACATTGTCAAACAAAGCGATGTATTGCTCCTGCTAGTCACGTCACGGATCGTCAATAAGCTATTATCCGAGGTGGGTGCAGGTAATTCTTTTAAAAAAACCTCAAGATCCACACCCATTTCGAGCAATTTCTGCAGAACGGTTCGCGACTGAAATTTTATCACATCCAAGAGATATTTCTTATGAGTCGTTACATCATTATCAGTGATATTTGTGAGCTCATTTACCACTTCGTTGTTCTGAAAAAGCAATGAAAGCGTTTAAAGAAATCGGACACCGGCGTTTTATTACCTACCTTTTCTAAAATATTGGTTAACATCAACTTAACTACTTCACATTCTTCTTTCAATTGATCAGAATTCTTAACGATTTTCGTTTTTATTCTATCCATCGTAATCTTGTATCGTTTTACGTGTAAATTGAGAACATGAAACACGGAGAGAAATTTTTAAAGCACTTCAACAAACAACAAAACAAAAACGATCATAGATACTACATGTACATGAATGAGCACACAAGCATTGAATGAAAATTTATAACACACAACCAGAATATAAAACCCTTTTCATGATGTTTACAGATGGTTTTATGTCTGTATATTTTTTATTTTACTAGGCACACATAAGGTCAAAATGCACAAACCAGCTAATATTGAATTGCACTGAGTTTACATTTTTTTTTTTGCAAATGCCTACGTTATTAAAGATAACTCCAGAAGATGGCGACAACATCAATAGAAGTGACATTTTTATCTCGGATTTTATTTTTAACAATGTCAAAATGGTGAATGTCATCAAAGGAGTTTTAGTTGAATGGTAATTTAAAACTCGTTTATGTTTTAATATAATTGGTATGAAATTATGTGTTTTAGCGACCCTGCTATGAAACAGTTCTTGTTACATTTGGATGAGACCAATAAATTGGGCAAAAGATTCATAATTCAAGATTTAGATGACAGCCACTTGTTTGTGTCTTCTGATATTGTTGAAAGTTTGCAATCGAAAATCGACGATTTGATGGATCAAATCAGTTTTCCGATCAATGATAAAGATAAATAATAAAATAAATACAATTTCTGAATGTTTTTCGTTTTAGTATAGGGCATTTTTATCAGAAATTAAGCAAAATACAAAAAATAAAATTATAACCTCAATAGTATATATACATAACAAACGTAAGTAATGAGATATGAAATATGTACATCAAGTTATCCTTAAACAAATACTAACAATTAAAGTAATCATTTTCCAAAAAAAAACCAAGAAACCAATTCTTGCCTATTATCTATAACAACTTTCTAACCTTAAAATTTACTTTGCTACTTTTCTTTATTCCTATAAACAGTCTTCACTTGTAGCTTGCTATTTGATATCACAACCATGCCGAACACCAAACCGATTTTGCGTGGTTCAGCTAGATTCACCGAAGGTGAAAAACGCAGAATCGTTGACGAATCTGCGAGAAGACGCCGGCACAAAAAACTTCTAGAAAGTCTTGAGACCTGACAATTTTCATGATGATCCTCACGCAGACTTGGTTATGAGTAAGAAAGTACCAAAATTCGATGATGCTATTGAATCGAGGACGAGAAGCAAGAAAAAGGAACGCAACCCTGAATACTACCAGTTGAAGTACCGGAAGACCTTCCAGCAGTTGATCGAAGAAGATAGGAAGGATGCAGAAGAGAATAATCGCATGTCTTATGCGGATATAGCAGCGGAAGATTCACAATTTCCTCCATTATCGTTTTGTGCCGTTTGTGGATTTTACAGTAATTATATTTGCGTGTCTTGTGGTACGAAATTGTGTAATAATAAGTGTTTGGAGACTCATTACGATACTAGGTGTTTGAAATGGACTGTGTGAGTTTTGGCAACAATGAACGGAACTTAAGTTATCTTTTTTTTTTTGATAATTTTGTGATTTTTAAATATAATTTGTTTAATAAAGATTATATGTAGAAAGAAATGAATAAAGTTTATTTATTTGTATCAGAGGAAATATTTAAAGTTCAATAACAATCAAAAAATTCTAAATTTGCATATTTAATCATTTTGTGTGGTGCCATCTATGCATAATTTTACTAAAAATAATATAAAGTGACCTGTAATACGATTTATTCCGAAATATGGTTTAGAAAATTCTATATTAGATGGCAGCACTTAAATAAGTGTAAAATATAAGAATGCTAAAGTTTATAAGCCAAAAAAAAATTGTAAAATTTATTCGTTTGTAATTAATAAGTAAATGTAATTAATTAATGTTCAATTATAGAACAATTCCCCAAATATTCTTTTAATTACAATTAAAAATTTCGTCCTAAAAATTCTAAGCAGATGACAGCACAAATAAGTATCTCAAGTTACCAATAGTTATCATTATATTTAGATTATGTATAGAGAAAAATAAACATTGATTTATTTATTTGGATTACAAAAGTAGTAATAACAGAAACTGAACCATAAAAAATGTAATAATTATATTACTTTAAATTAAAATTTTCGATGTGCTGCCATCTGTGGAAACATTGCCCCAATTAAAATATGAAGCGGTCTGTAATGGGAATTATTTTCAAATATCCCAAAACTTGCTAATCAGATGACAGCACAGTCGACTAGCTAAATTGTACACATCATTTTATTTAAATAAAGATCATATGTACAGAAAACGGTAAACGTTGATTACTTATTTGTGATTACAAGAGTAATATATTGAAGCTTTAATTATGAAAGAAAAACATAACGTAATTCTTATGTCATGAATGTGCTGCCATCTATATACACGGTTCCTTAACTAAAATATGAAGCAATCTGTAATGGGAGTTATTTTAAAACTTTGTATCGAAAATACTGAACAGGTGGCAGCATATTTAACTAAATAATTTAACGCCTTGTTTATATGTAATTAAAATTATATCACGGATAAAAAAGCTTTAAAACTCCTTTATCTGTAGTTATATACACAGAGAGAGAATTATTTCTACACAATGTCTGTAAAACAAAAAAAAAAAAAACTCAAAAGAAGATGTATATTTATATATCTATTATCTATAAATGGAAAAACAGTACAAATGATTAAAGAAAGTATATAAAAATATTTATTACGAATCAGTATTATATCAAATTCACGTAAAAGAGTTCCTAGAAAAAAAACATTATTAATAAGTGTAATATGGTTTTAAGATGGGTTTGCCGACATAATTCACATAAAAATTAAACATAATTTAAGGTCGTTTGCAATGATGCAGTCATAAAATGCAAAAAGAGAAAAACAAACTATGTTATCTTGTTTGTTAATTTAATTATGTACTGTATTTAACTCTTCCACAAATTTATTTTATTTTTATCGCAGGGTTTAAATGCTCTTATTATGTACAAATATATTTCTTCTTGAGCAATGTTTCCGTATGCTTTTAACTTACAGTTAAATACTTTATTTGTTATAATTTTGTAATTTTTCTATTACTTTTAGTAATATTTAAATATCTCATATTACAGGCGGTAAAAAAGGTAGATAAAAGTTGTATTAAAGTTATTTACGTTATTTATTGAAACGAAATATGTCCAGAAATTCTATTCACAAGATGGTGCTTGTTTCTATAAACTGTAATGTAATCTGTAAGATGAAGAATTAATAAAGATATCTAACTACTTAAGATGGCAGCACAATTATTTTAATTTAAGAAATAGTTTAATGTTATTTTTGTAAATTCATATTTGTACATTTCTATTAATTGTCCAATATATTTTTTTTATATTTGTATTAAATATAATAAAAATGTATATATATTTGTAAAATTAAATGTTGCAAAAGTGTTCCCACATAGCCAAAAACTTCAACGTTGAAACATAAAATGACCCACTATTTTGTACTACATTAATAGTTACTTTAATGCCTTTACGTTGAATTCACTAAAAGTATTGGCGGGAAATTTAAATTTGGCTATTAGGGTTAATGTTGTAATTATTGTATAAGACTGTAAATAACAAATGCTAAATATTTTTTTATTGATGTTGGGAGTCGTTTGACCTTAAGTCGCCGGAAACACTGGCTTTTTATATTTAAACTTTAAACATGAATAGAAATAAAAAAAAATTAATCCAAAAATAGTCCAGTATTTTTATTATCTCTAATCGTTGGTTTAATAGATTTATTACTATTAATTATATGTGATAAAGTTTTTACGAGCTCAGCAGTAGTAAATGTAAGCTACATTTTTTGATTTTTATAACCAAGGGAAATACTAAATATGTGTATATTCAAAACCTTCATAAGAGGTTGTAAACATCAACTTTAGACGTTTTTTTTTCTTTGCGATCCAAATACATCTAAATATTTGGTTGACTAGTGAAACAGTAGCTTTTTGCGTTTGTGTTTGCATTTAATTTGTTTAATTGTTACGTCATTTTTGCAAAGTTGCTCTTGTACAATTTACTTTTTAGTGGAATTGTTGGCTTTTTGGTAAAAAAATCTTGAATTCATTAAGACGTTTCGACTTGTTTATTTAAGTCTTTTTCAATTACAGCACTTATTTGAACAATTTTAACACTACTATGATGTGTCAGAGTTTCTTTTTCTTATTTGAGTGTTAGAAAACATTTTAAAATTGCATATGGGACTAACACGATGATACATTTAATATTTATTATTCCTGCAAAGTGTTTGTTGAATTCTACAAATACATCTACAAAGTATGTATTTGATGAGTATTTGAAATATTGCAGGTTATCAGAGTGGTGATGAATAACTGTGCATATTTATGTTAATTGCTTATGTGAGTAATATGTCAGCAAGGGAACAAGCTAATATGTCTATGTCAAACCAAGTAGAAGTAAAAACGACTATTACATATTACATACCCTTCAATTTGTATTATTTATGTGTGGTACTTACATTTCTGGTGATTTCAACATAGAAATTTTAAGTTGATCTGATAATCCCTTCGTAACTGTTTCAATACGAAACAATTAAATACGTTATTACTATGCTATCGCGTTCGTAAATGAAATATTTGATAATAAACATACAATCAACAATGAAACATCTATCACGGCAAACCAAATATAACCAAATCACTGAGGAAGGAGTCCTACATAGGAGTGGGGCCCTACGCCCTACGATCACATATTTATCCGATTGTGAGTATATTTTCATTGCTTTCATCTTTCATCTGACAAAACTGACCAATTTACTAATAGTAACTGTCATTTATCTGTGATTTTCAGAAGCACCAATCCACCGACTGCAACAATTACAAATAAAAAAACCCATTTGTTCGTGGTGCTCTCTGACTGTGCCTTTTCGTCTCCAAAACAAAGTTAGCAATATATACAAATGCATAAATTAAGGAAAGATGCTAAAGATAATATTTTTCTTAATATTCCGAACCTTTTTGTAAACCTAGTTCCACGTCTCGTATTGTCTCTGTTACTGATGCTCATTTATTCATTAGGAAGCACTTCAAATAATGCTTTTGCGTTCTATAAAGGGTGTAAAACAATTAAACTCATCATATTTATGGATCCATCAACGGTATTCTTCATTGATACTAATGCTTTTCGTATTTTTAAAGCATAAGTAATTTATTTTTCTTAACAATGTTGTGGGTTCCATGAACGTGTTATATGAATAGTATGCATGCCACGGTATGACAATATCATCCTCAAAAAGTCTGATACAATGTAACGAGAAAAGAAGATTGTTTAATGAAACCGTATTCATTTCAAACCCATTAAATATTTTCTAAACATGTTTGATATTCATAATATATGTAAATCTTTTCAAAAGTAATTGCGGGAAATTTGAATTTCACCTAATTATATCATCTTCAATTCCATATCTGAGGAATAACAAACATTAATCCCCTTTCCAATAATCATTTCATATATAAAGCAAACAGGAAATTGTATAGATCAGACAAATAATAGCGCCTTTGCCTTTATAACAGAGGCAAACAGACGAATAAAACAGTTCGAAAAAAAGTGATCATCAATAATAGCGTTCTATCTCTTTTCTTTCCCTTCGTGAAACGTCCGTAGTACAGCGTTTTAATGTATTGTATTGTCCGATACACGGTTTCGCGATATGAAAGGATCCATTCGTCATATTACAAGACAAGACATAACCAGAAAGACATGTCGTTGAGTTGAAATAAAACTGAAAGATGGAAGATATAAAAGGAACAGAGGGAGAGATAAAATAGCGAAGCATAAAACTCAATTACAACTATCAGCAGGTGGTGTTTTATATACATACAAGAAGGGGTATATTAATAAAATATTGCATGTTAAATTCTTTATACGCCTAAATTCTAATCGGGAAATTCGCGTTTTGAATGCATGTAACGTGACTACATAAACACAACAGTCACTACACACAACGGCAAAATATAAACGAAAACATAGGCTTTCAAATCAGAAGCCTCAATAAACCCAATACGTTCGCATACAGTTGACAAAGAAATCCCGTAAAACTATCGATAAAAGTCAGCGGGAGGTTTGCGTGTTCTAACTCCATACCGCGCAGAGAGAGTGGTACGAATCGAGAACACTCATACGTAGCGCCTGCGTCCTTTTCCACTTCCGTGTGTTTATTTCCTTTGTTCAAGTAGGAAGTAAGCAAGAATATCGCTGAAAGTACAAATAATTTCCCGCTAAAATGCATCGATATACATCTGGAGATGTTCAGAAATTAATATATTAAGAGTTTACGCGTTAAAATTGCGTATTTTAAGAGATTTTAACCGATTTAACGGTTACAAGGAACCCGGTTTAAGACAAGGACGATCGTATACGATCGTAGCGTGTGTCTAACTTCGGCCCAGATCGTTACAGCTGATTTTGACGGCTGTTGCCAGGCCGAAGCTTTCCAACGCGAACGCCGCTTCCTGATTGGCTAGCGGAAAACCAGTACGAAGCGATCAGCTGATCCAACTGGCCGCTCTTTGTATTCGTTTAGCGACAGTTGGGTTCTAGCTGCGGATGGTGTTAGCGTAGGTGAGAGAGCTTAGAGAAAAAAAAACGCCGGTTATTTCAAACAGGAAGATCCGTCATCTTTATTATTTAACTATTTCGCTCATATAAGTATAATTATTTATCGAAAACCGAAGAGGAAAATGTACAATTATTAATGTTAATGTTTGGATTAATTTAAAGAAAAAAAATAGAAAAGATTATATAAATATACTGTTTGATATTTTGACGGATCAGCTGTCGAAATGTTCCGCAACGGTTTTCAAGAGGAGAAGACAGAGCCGGACTCGAAGTTGCAGGCAGTCTTTTGCAAGTTGACCGGTGTTTTACCGAAGGCCGGTGAATTAGGAGCCGGTGTCAGTCAAAAAACGATGTCTTCCGATATAATTGAATCGGTGCTAGCCGATTCTCCAATTCCGTTACCGCAAAGTAAGTAAAAAAAAAGAAATTTCATTGTAAAAAGCAAACAGCTGATTTATTTTAGAGCGAGTAACAGAATTTTGATTGAGCCTTGTAGTAGTCCCTAATAGTGTTTTCAGAATTGAAATGTTATATTGTAAAAAGGAGTTTATCTGATGATATAAAACTTTCCTTTTATTATTGGCGTATTGCGAATCTAACCTTGCAATTTTCAAACCAGGTTTTGTATATTTACTATTTAGCATGTACGGTTTTATCGGAAATGAAATAAAATTTGAAATTTTATATAGGTAATACTCTTGTATCTGCTGTAACTTTTCTGTACGCACATATCTGGCTTATTAATTTTTCATCTGAAAGAATTAACGAATTCATAATATATAGTGTCAAACAACATAATATGATAATTCTTTTTTATTATTCATTAAAGGTAAATATTGACTGTGGTATCTGTTTATGCTTGAAAAATGATGTCAAGTGACATGTATAGGACCAATCATATTATTTTTATTAAATGTTAAATAGGATTTTAGGGAAATTTAAAAATATCTCTCACTTTTTGTTATCATTTTTTGTTTGGAGAATGTCATATGAAAACATTGCTTATTTTTATTTAAAATTTTCAGCACTCTGTTCCAAACTTTTATACTGACTAAATTTTTAGTTATTACTTATATACAGGATGTTCCACATAACTGGTTCATTAAAAGTTTATGATGTTCTATTATTTACTTATATTTGAGATTTTGGCATCAGTATCTGTTCGATTGGAACTATAAATGTAAAATACCTCAACCAAAATATCACTTCCGGTTTGACCGGAAATGGATGTCAACTTTCTTATTTTAAATAGAACGATCTAATTTTTTATTCATTTTTGGATTCTACAACTATAAATACGTCAGTTTTCATTAGCTATTCCTATAGCTACATGTTTTGCCGTTTTTGAGTTATTTAAGTTTTTCTTTTTTTTTTTTTTATTCATATTCATAATATTCATAATCATTGCATCATTGAGAAATTAATATCTCGGTTAATACTGCAAGTAGAGACTGCAAATTTGCTATGTTATGAATGTAGATATAACTCTAAGAAACGGTACATACACTTTACATTCTAACATACAGCGTGTTCAAAACTGAGGAACAAAATGACATATTTTCAAATGCAGAAAACTCATTTTTTTTAAATAGAACACCCTGTATTTTAATTCGGAATTAGGAAGTAAATATCATCCCCTATCACTTTATATCAGCATTCCCTATACCTATCTTTAATAGATTTTGAGATATGAGCGACTTTTTGTTAAACAGACTAAGTAGCCCTATCTTTAAATGTTTGTAGCTGGTTCTGAATGGGATTAATGTCAAATTCATTGACTAACCAAAAGTGTTTATGTATATCATTGTAATTACACTTTCGTACAACGCAATATTAATAGAAATGACTATTCGAACAGACATTCTTGTGTGGTTATTCAAAAATAATACATGAATTTGACGTGAATCCATTTCAGAGCCAGCTACAAACATTTAAAGATAGGGCTACTTAGTGTGTTTAACAAAAAGTCGCTCATATCTCAAAATCTATTAAAGATAGGTATAGGGAATGCTGATATAAAGTGGTAGGGGATGATATTTACTTCCTAATTCCGAATTAAAATACAGGGTGTTCTATTTAAAAAAAATGAGTTTTCTGCATTTGAAAATATGTCACTTTGTTCCTCAGTTTTGAACACGCTGTATGTTAGAATGTAAAGTGTGCGTACCGTTTCTTATAGAGTTATATCTACATTCATAACATAGTAAATTTGGAGTCTCTACTTGCAGTATTAACCGAGATATTAATTTCTCAATGATGCAATGATTATGACTAAAAAAAAAAGAAAAACTTAAATAACTCAAAAACGGCAACATGTAGCTATAGGAATAAGTAATGAAAACTGACGTATTTATAGTTGTGGAATCTAAAAATGAATAAAAAATTATATCATTCTATTTAAATTAAGAAAGTTGACATTCATTTCCGGTCAACCGGAAGTGATATTTTGGTTAAGGTATTTTGCATTTATAGTTCCAATCGAACAGATACTGGTGCCAAAATCTCAAATATAAGTAAAAATATAAGTAAATAATAGAACATCATAAACTTTTAATGAACCAGTTACGTGGAATACCCCCTGTATTGTAATTAATGCAAACCTGTATCAAATTAAACTTGTTGCTTGATATAGTTAACTGAAAAATATCTGTTATTACAGTCGTTTATAAAGTATTTGGATGCATAAATGAAATTATGAAGAGATATTAATAAAAAAGTGCTTTCAATAAAATGTAACTGTTCTTGTAAACAATGCAATGAATATGATTAGAATGTTGTACGATTGTTTTTTTTTTATACAAAATCAGTTTTATATTATTTACGTCAGCATGACAGTTTACTGATGTTGTACAATAAAAAAAAAAACAAAGGTATGATTAGGGAGGGGGGAGGGAACGGGAGCTTGAAGTAAACATGGTATAATATCCTAATCTTATTATTGCATTGACTAAAATACTTCAAACTGTGGCACTGGTAATACTGCAAACTTTTCCTAGACCCCTCACCACAAACTGCACTAAACTGGACGTACGTTTCGATAATAGCAAAGCTATCATCATCAGCTGCAACACTGAATTGTTTTGAGTTGGGTCTAGGAGAAGTTTGCAATAAATATTGCATTGTTTACATGATAAGTGAAACTTTATTAAAAGCATTTTTTTATTAATATTTCTTTATAATTCCATTTATGCATCCAATTACTTCATAAACAATTGTAATAATTCAACTAACTTTTCTTTTTAGTTAGTTAACTATCAAATTAGATCAAGTTTGCATCAAATTTAATGTGGTTTCCTATGTGTTATTTCTGGTTTAGATAAAAAAAAAGTATTTAATACAAAATTTAGTTTATTAAAAAGTGGTGCCTTTGGCACTAATAATTAAATTTGCAGGTTTATAATATTGATTATAATAACTCAAAACTTAATCAGTATAAAAAAAAATTGAAGAAGAAACCAGTTCGTACGACTGAACGGGCACAAACAGATAGCAGATTAGCAAAAAAATTAAAATTTAGCAACGTTTTCCTATGACATTTTTTTTTTTTTGAAACAACGTTAAATTTAACAGTTAAAGAAAATAACATAATTGCTCGTATGCATGACATTTGACATCATTTATTTAGCACAAACAGATGGCAAAGTCAACATTTACCTTTAGTGAATAATAATAAAAAAAATTCATATGATACGGATGAACTTTATGCGTGACACTGCATAATAAAGTTCATTGTTTTAGATGTAGGTATTTAATATTAAAGCTAACAGAAATACGAGATATCTCATCCGAACTGATTTATCAGAATTTTTCGAACTCTTAATTAAGGATTTGGCTTTAAAATTTACATGGGTGCTCATACTCAACTAATTTAACTTATTATTCAACTTATTGTTAATATATCTCATAAGTAATGGCTTTTAAAGTATACAGAGTGTTCTACCGAACTGGGACATTAGATTTTTTTGAACTTCTAGTAGAAGTTTGATGTTGAAACTTGCAGTATAGTCATAGCCCACTGTGGTCTATTTAAAGAAAATATTTTCCACTTTATGGCACATTTTAAATAGGGTGATAGTATTTTTATCGATCTAATGAGTTTTCCGCATTATTCCTGACCATGTCGTATGTAGGGTTTTCTATACTTAAATTTAATCGTTTCTGAAGAAATATTTCCATTTTTGTTGAATGTTTGAATTTATTTCTGTTGAATAAAATCAAATGCTTATTCAAAAAATAATAAGAATATAGTTGATGTACCTGTCACAAATAATAATTTAGCGATTTAAGCAATTAAAAATATTATATAAAAAAAAATATTTGATTAGAGAAAATATTTTGATTAATTTTTAATTTAATTAAAAAAAATAATTAAAATTAAACTTTGACCATAAATTCTCAAAAAATGCCAATTGCAGCCAACTAGTTTTATTATTTTTTTTCTTATTTATTTTCTATATTTTTTTTTTGTTAAACAAATAGAATTTCATATTGTAACAGTATTTTAAGTTGTGCTTTTTTCAATCTATAAGAATTGCGTTCATCCAAATTTATAGACCACAAAAATTATTAAAAAGAAAAACTCGTTCTTTTTTTCAGAATTTTGATTTTGTAAGCCTTTATCATATTTATACAGGGTGTTTTACCAGCAGGGAATTACTCTATAACGCGTAAACAGTAACAGATAGGAAAAAAGGTTTTTATAAATTGTTTTAAGATTATAATTTTTATATAACGCAAAATTATCGGGATTAATACAGGATGTTTCGTAACCTTGGCACAGCCTTTAACTTTCTTTTTTTTTAAATACAATACCCCCATTATTATTAATTTTCTAGAATTTTAAAATAATGAAAAATAAAGTGACTTAAAAAAAATTAAAAATATTTCCGAAATAGTCGCCATCGATTGTTTTTTGTAAAAGAATTATATTCATATTAGACATGGTCAAAGGTCTTTTCTAGAACATTTTAAAATGAAAAAAAAAAAAAACCAAAAATGAAAAAACTGAACATTTCAAGATGGTCACAATCCGTTTTTTTTTAATTAATTTTCGTTTTACTTGACCATCTCAATAAACAAAAATGACCGAAATTGTCTGGTTTTATTAAACACACAAAAAAAGATAAACAATGTAGATGTTTTTGTTTTTTCAAAAAGAATAAAAAAAAACATTATCTATAGAAATAACCAGAATCCCTCTTTTCATTTATCTGATTGATTAATCGTTAATACCGAAGCAATTGATAATTTTGAATGATCATCCACCGTTATTATTCATGACTAATTTTTAACTATTCTTTGATCACAAAAAAGAATGAAAAAAAAAAGTATACTGGGATGAATAAAGATAAATTAATATAATAACCCATTTTCATTTATTCAAACGTGATTATGAAAATAATTTGTAGTATGAAATAATCATTAATCGTTATTTATTCCTGATTTATTTTTGATTATTCTTCATCGTTTTATATAAATTTATGTTGCAATCGAAAAATTATTGAGATCTTCAATTAATTAACCATAAATATAAAATATTAATGCTTGTTTACTCATGATTTACTTCAAAATATGTCACAGTTACTACCACTTTTCTGAAAAAGAATGTTTAGTATACATACATATATCTAATTTAGTATTAAACTTATTTTAATTAAACCATTTCACAGCATTTTTTTTTCTCCTTATAATTCACATAACTCACACTGAATTGCACACATTTTAAAAAATATAATTTCCTGCTAATTCAAAAACACACAACAATAATAATAAAAATGATAAAATAATCACGTTCTTTCACATATTTAAAACATTATTAATATACAGGGTATTCCACGTAACTGGTTCATTAAAAGTTTATGATGTTCTATTATTTACTTATATTTGAGATTTTGGCACCAGTATCTGTTCGATTGGAACTATAAATGCAAAATACCTTAACCAAAATATCACTTCCGGTTGACCGGAAATGGATGTCAACTTTGTTATTTTAAATAGAACGATCTAATTTTTGATTCATTTTTGGATTCTACAACTATAAATACGTCAGTTTTCATTAGCTATTCCTATAGCTACATGTTGCCGTTTTTAAGTTATTTAAGTTTTTCTTTTTTTTTAGTCATAATCATTGCATCATTGAGAAATTAATATCTCGGTTAATACTGCAAGTAGAGACTCCAAATTTGCTATGTTATGAATGAAGATATAACTCTATAAGAAATGGTACGCATACTTTACATTCTAACATAAAGGATGTTCAAAACTGAGGAACAAAGTGAAGTGGTTTCAAATGCAGAAAACTCATTTTTTTTAAATAGAACACCCTCTATTTTAATTCGGAATTAGGAAGTAAATATCATCCCCTATCACTTTATATCAGCATTCCCTATACCTATCTTTAATAGATTTTGAGATATGAGCGACTTTTTGTTAAACAGACTAAGTATTCTTTTTTTTTTAAATAGAACACCCTGTATTTTAATTCGGAATTAAGAAGTAAATATCATCCCTTATCACTTTATATCAGCATTCCCTATACCTATCTTTAATAGATTTTGAGATATGAACGACTTTTTGTTAAACAGACTAAGTAGCCCTATCTTTGCGTGTTTGTAACTGGCTCTGAATGGGATTAATGTCAAATTCATTGACTAACCAAAAGTGTTTATGTATATCATTCTAATTACACTTTCGTACAACGCAATATTAATAGAAATGACTATTCGAACAGACATTCTTGTATGGTTATTCAAAAATAATACATGAATTTGACGTGAATCCATTTCAGAGCCAGCTACAAACATTTAAAGATAGGGCTACTTAGTGTGTTTAACAAAAAGTCGCTCATATCTCAAAATCTATTAAAGATAGGTATAGGGAATGCTCATATAAAGTGATAGGGGATGATATTTACTTCCTAATTCCGAACTAAAATACAGGGTGTTCTATTTAAAAAAATTAAGTTTTCTGCATTTGAAAATATGCCAATTTGTTCCTCAGTTTTGAACACCCTGTATGTTAAAATGTAAAGTGTGCTTATTGTTTCTTAGAGTAATATCTACATTCATAACATAGCAAATTTGGAGTCTCTACTTGCAGTATTAACCGAGATATTAATTTCTCAATGATGCAATGATTATGACTAAAAAAAAAAGAAAAACTTAAATAACTCAAAAACGGCAACATGTAGCTATAGGAATAGCTAATGAAAACTGACGTATTTATAGTTGTAGAATCCAAAAATGAATAAAAAATTATATCATTCTATTTAAAATAACAAAGTTGACATCCATTTCCGGTCAACCGGAAGTGATATTTTGGCTAAGGTATTTTACATTTACAGTTCCAATCGAACAGATACTGGTGCCAAAATCTCAAATATAAGTAAATAATAGAACATCATAAACTTTTAATGAACCAGTTACGTGGAATACCCTGTATATTTTTATATCATATACCACCAATATGTTTAATTTACTACTCTCCATATATGATTATATGCATATTTATTGTTGAATAGCACTATACGTTATAGTACATAAATCCTTTTTTTTTTACATTGCAATAGCAAAACGGTGTATGATTGATACACATTTTAAAAGAGTATTCCATTTTGTTTATCACTGCACGTCTTTAGTTCTTAGTTGGAAATAACTTGTTTATTAATTTGTATGATATGTTGCAATAAAAATCCCCAATAGAAGCTTTTAAAACAAAAAAAAAAAAAAACGAAATTTATTTTAGAAAATTTTCCCATCAAGGCAATTTATTTACTCATACAATAACGACAAATGAAATTATGCGAAAATAAACAGATAAACATAGAAGAAAAACACCTAGTAATTATATGTCCTCCTTTCACTTTGAAGCAATTCCAATTTCCTGCCACGTTCAAGTTGAAATCAACGGTCGTGTTCGGTTCATTCATAATATAATCATAATTAGGTTGTACATTTCTAATGGATCCACTGTAGCGCCATCTGTGTTTTTTTTTTATCTCTAGATACTAATTACTAAATCGAACCTGCTTATTTATGTAGTGCTAAAATTTATTTTAATCTCTATTACTTACACTGGTGATATTATTAAAATTGTTGTATTTCCTTGATATTCGTTTTTAATCTTCATTCTAAACATTCAAGCTTGTTTGTATTTGTTTAAGGAAAGTTCCTGACCCAATTTTCTCACACGGACGGTAATTTTTCAAATAGATTTTCTCCGATAGATACATAGATAATTACTTTAAAGACTTCAACGCTTATTAAAATTATAAAAAACGAAAACATTTCATATTATTACTATAACTTAGTTACAGAGGCATGTCTGCCACACCTTGGCTGAAATTATGGTGTACTCATAACACTATATATGTAATTGTGAGCTTTCTCTTAAAAAGGGTCCTCAATTAACACCATTCTTACGTCGATTTGTGTTTAGTTATCTTAAGGAAAATAGCAGGGTTGGCAGGTTTAAACCACTAGATTTAAATCGAGGTTTAAACTCATTGTTTTTTTTATTTTTAAATAGAAACTTAGACGTTTTTTTTTGTAAGTATTCTTATTCTTATCTTAACAAATCTATTCTCACTAAAACCCGAATTAATAAAGTTGTGTGTAACGCAGAGTGATCGTTATGCACTTGCTGTAACTAGGTTGTACACGTAGTGCTTAAGCTCTTGTTATATCGCGATATCTGTACGTTCTTCGTACGCCCATAGAACGGGACACTTGCTAACGTTTTGATTTATGATGTTTATACTCGAAGAACATGGGACCTAAATGCTGGTATTGCGTAGGGGAAGGGGCTTTACACAAGTTGTCTTGCTTGACTTGAAATATGATATCTATTAAGAGGCTACGGAGTTGTGGATGGAGAGTCATATGCTGGCCGTATGGATTTGCTGTATGCTTGTTTATGTGTTTGTCCTTGAATGGGTTCTGATCTGAATTATTATTATATAAATGCTCTGTTGGAATAATGTATTTATGATATTTAACATTACTGATGTATAAAACTGTTTCTTTACGTTAGCAGCTACAACCTGCTTGTACTACTTTTGGTTAGCAGCTTAAAAAAGCTGTTATTTTTTTGCAAACACAGTTTTCTGCAAAAGTGTCTTTTGTTATCGATATTAATTTAAATTTTTATGTAATAATATTTATATTGCGGACGAGTCTATTTGATTCAGTAACGAGTGGAGATACATATAGTTACAGTACTTATGTACAGGGTGTTCGGTAAACATGTGGAAAAAATTCAAGGGCTTATTCCTTGGCTTATTCTAAGAATATTTTGTCCTATGATGATTTTTGAAAAACCCCTTTGTTTCGAAGATACAGGGCGAACAAAATTTAGCGACAACCGTATTCGATATTCGTTGAAATTATTAATGTAAATAAAAGTATGGTGTACGCCAATGAGTTTATCAAGTACAAAAAATTGTTTGCAATGCGTTGTTATTTTTTTCGATCTCGTTCATATGAACCGGCTGTTTTATCTATTAGTGGATTTCATTTGAATACGTCTCATCGGTCGCATTTGTTTAGATTGGGTGACGTTTGGCTGTTTGACGTGTCTTTAATAATTGGTGAAATCCTCCATCATGATGTATACGGACGCCGAGATGACTGACATGCATTTCGTGTATGGACTTGCTGATGGCAACTCATTAGAGGCTAGACGATTGTACATTGAACAATTTCCTCCCTGACTGAAAAATCTTCGAAAACATTCATCGACGTCTTCGTGAAAGAGGCTCAATGAAACGAAATGGAGGGCCAGGAAGACCAATGACTGTAAGAACGGTACAATTGGAACAGAATGTGCTGGAGATGATACAGGAAGATCCTGGTAGTTCTACGTGAAAAATTGCAAATACTTTGAATGTATGTCTGATTGGACAGTTTGGAAAATTCTTAAGGACAATTTGTTGTATCCAAACCACATTCAACGCGTTCAGGCACTACTACCTGCTGATTTTCCTCCACGTATTGTATTATGTCAATGGATATTGCAAACATTAGTTGGCATCCTTCTATTCCTGGCAGATTCTTTTTACCGATGAAGCCAGTTTCTCAAGAAATGCAATAAGGAATTTTTATAATAACCATGTGCGGGCAGATGAAAATCCGCATGAGGTATTTGAAGATCGTTTTCAACATCAGTTCTCGTTGAATGTTTGGGTTGGAATTGTGGGTGAGTATCTAATTGGACCGGTATTTCTACCAGGAAGACTTACTGGCGTGGTGTACCGCAACTTTTTGGAAGCAACGCTGCCTGAGTTTCTGGAGGATGTACCATACGCGACAAGAATTGCAATGTGGTTTATGCATGATGGTGCACCACTACATTTCAGTTTGGTTGCTAATCATTTTTTAACAGCAACATACGGAGATCGCTGGATTGGTCGAGGTGGGCCACAAGCATGGCCTGCTCGATCCCCAGACTTAACTCCCTAGATTATTTCGTCTGGGGATCTCTGAAGTCAATAGTTTACACTACTCCAGTGGAGACGATTTGGGCGATTTGCAAAATCGGATAATTGCTGGGTGTAACTCAATTAGAAACGACGCTGGTGTGTTTGAAAGAGTTCGACAGTCAATGATGAGAAGATTGAATACTTGTATCCAGGCTGGAGGAAGCTATTTCAAACATTTATTTGAGTAACTTTACATGTACACGGAGATTCAACATGATTGTCAATTCCGCTCCTATAGTAGTAACAGGGTGTAGGTATATGCCGCGTGTTTGTAATGAAGGTTTGAACTAAGTCAGTGTTGGAACATAAGAAAGTAAACGGATCTGTCATAAATAAGGAAAACGTAACCTATATTTGAACTCGCATTATATAAACGACTATGGATTGGTGTTTCTGCTTGTAAAAATTTAATGTAATTAATTTAACTTTACTAAATTATGATTTTACAATTCAGTACTAACTGGTGTTTAACTAAATTTATTTATTACTTATAGTACTTATAATTATTAAGTGACAAAACTGCATCTCTCAGTTCTTCTATGGTATGCATGTAGTTTCTCTAGATCCTATTTTTTAGATAGCCAAACATGAAGTAATCTAATGGGGTTAGATCAGGCGATCTTGGTGGCCATCTTTCTGCTCTAACGAACCTGTCAGCAAAAAACTGTTGAAGATATTGGCAGGTTTGTCGAGCAGTATGTGCTGGAGCATTATCGTGCTGCAAATAACCTGCTTCAAGCTCATTTTCTTGTAACTCTGCAATAAACAATTCCAACATCTGTTGGTAACGTTGGGCTGTTACAGTTTCCTCGAAGAAAATTGGCCCTATTATTCGTTGCCTGGCCATAGCTAACCAAACTCCAACTTTTACGGGATGCAATTGCGTTTCTCGAAATTCGTGTGGATTTTCTGCAGACCAGATACAATATTTTTGTAAATTGATATAGTCTGTTAGATAAAACCAGGCTTCATCCGAGAAAAATGATTTGTTTAGCAAGTCATCGTCCCTTAAATTGTTATTAAACCAATGACAATATTCCAATCGCCTATCGTGATCTAATGGTAATAATTCCTGTACCGTAGAAACTTTATAGGGATGAAAATGTAACTTTCTTTTGGCAGCTCATTGCGCTGAAGTGTATGATAAGCCTGTAAAATTATAAAATGTAATAAACTATTTCACTTAATGTTAATATTGATTTTTTACCTGTTTGTTGAGCTATTACCACAGATAAATTCCCTTATTTTCTTACAGCATTCAGAAATACTATTGTTGGTGATATTAGATGTAAATATAAACGATTTGAAAAAAATTATAAGATAAATAATCGAAAGATACTACAATACGCACGCTAATGTCGCTAAATGTCAAGAAAATTCATTTAATGTATGAAATTTGTATGTAGCTAACTTCGCTCATTAAATTGGTAATAAGTATAGATAATTTTTTCCGGAAAACAGTTTTTTTCTTACGACAATCATTTTGAATCACATGGTATTTTTTGATAATTAAATGTTACTGTCGCAAATTTTATTCACACTGTATCTTCGAAACAAAGGGGTTTTTTTCAAAAATTATCATAGGACAAAATATTCTTAGAATAGGCCAAGGAATAACCCTTGAATTTTTGCCTCTTATTTACCTAACATATGCAACTAGGTATTAATTATATAAATAATTGATTAATAAATGAAAAAGTATAGTTTTTTTTAACGGAAAACTATAAATACCATTGTCTATGTTAACATTAACATACTCTTCATAAGTTTCTCAAACATTAGGAAGTGACCAAATTCACATATTTTCACTGGAGTACTACAAGGCTCAATTTTACCAAAAAAAAAAAAAAACTCTGAATACCCTCATTGTCTAACTCCCTCTTCTTCAATCCCTTTTCAGATTGGGGCTACGACTCCTATCCAAATTCGGAAGACGACTGTCACACAGCAGCTATCTCCGCCCTATCCCTACGTTTGGAATCGGAACTTAGAAGAGCTAAGCGTACCCACCTCTCCTGTGGAGAAGTCCTGCTACCTTGCGGACTCCTCCAGAGGATATCCAGGGACATAGTTGCTATGGCAGAGTCAGAACCGTGCGGGCTCAGGGGCTGTGTCCTCTTCCTCAACTTCGAGGGGGAAACTGGGCCGATGAGATTGAGTACCATCAAGTGTGATCCGGCGACTGTCTCCACCTTCGAGCTGTACCTCACGCTGAAGCAATCTGTTACCAGCTGGAACTCCTTCATACCGCAGTTCATCAAGTAAGTGTTTGGAGCATTTGGTCGACCCAAATCGATTTGCTGGTCGGTGTTCGTGTATTGTGTTTGTAGAGGGAATGATTTTGGTCGTTGCTGGAAAGAGATTGACACCAATGGGTTTTTGGGACTAGTTTCTGTGGTGCAAAATGATTAATGTTTGTAATTTTACGTAAAAAAAAAAAAAAATGTATGGGTTCTGAAGTTATTTTTATATTTTGGGTGTTGAATTAAATTCTTTGCTAAAAACATTCATTTTCGGTTGTGATTTAAGAAAATATCCTTTGGATCTGAGTTCAAATGTGCAAATTTTGATCAAATTACTACAACACTCCTGTCTTCTGCTACACTGTAAAAAATTACAGTAATTTTGCCATGGTAAATCAGGAATAATACATGTAATAACGTTGTGAATTTACCACAATAAATCATGTAAATTTTGTTTTACATGTTTTTTTTTTTCTGGGATATTTAACGTGGAAAAAGAAATTTCGGTAAAATTTATAGCTTTTTCATGTAAGTTTAAGACGTAACAAAAATTTAAAAGGAAAATACAGGAAAAAACATGTACAATTTTGTATTTACTCTCAAAATTTACTTAAAAGTGTAAAATTGACATTTTTTTTGGGGTATTTAGTGCACTTTAAAAGTAATTGTACTAGCGAACTATTAATTTTGCTGTAAAAATATGAGAATCTTTCATATTTATTTGTTTTTACTTGAATTTTCGGGTAAAACTATAGATATCATGGAAAATACGAAATTCATACGCCGCAATGTGATTGGTTATTGGATTATTTATCTGTGCGCGTAGGTAATTCTATTCGTTTGTCGAACTTATTATTGGCTCAATGATATCATGTACGTCACAAACAATCGTAGGTTTCGCGTAAGCGTGTTCATTCTTGATCCCTTTTTTGAGCGATTCAGTATCACCTATTAGGTGCTATAAAAGAATTAGGTAAGTTGCTTGCTCTCTTTATAAAAATACATATGAAAATTACTTCAGTGTTCGGTTCATATAAATATTACATACGAATTTTACAGTACAATCATCAGCATGTGAAATTTACTAGATGGTAGAAATTTTACCTTATGAAGCAAATTTACCTGTAAAATTGTAGGCAATTTTGTTACCAACGATTTTACATGTAATTTTACTGCAACTTTTTTTACAGTGTAGAGAATACAAATTTTAATAATTTTTCAGGAATTTTCTAATCTATTTATATAACAATTTTGCATTTCATCTTTACCAATATCAAAGAAAGATTTTTCTTTGATATTTCAGACTGGATCTCTTCAGATCTCTAATATTTGCTTTTGTCATTTTCCAAAAAAATATTTCTATGGTCATTAATTTTTTAATATTTCTTTAGGAAAATGCCTTTTGGGTTGACCTCAAGATTCGGATATTTACGGGTTGCAAAGTCATTGCAAAGTCATGCTTCGGATGCCGAATTAAAAATAATTCAGGTTTCTGGTAATATTTTAAGGAAATGTCATGTGAGGGATGGTTTAAAATTAACATGTCTTAATTAAATCATTGAAAAGGCATTTTTCAATTTCACCAAAAAGAAATTTATCAGTTCTAAAGCGGTTTAAATGTTTTTTAATACCGAGTCAAGCTTTTTCCAGGAACAATTTTAAAATTTTAGAAAATATCATTTGAGAATAATTCAAATTTCGCATATTTATTGGCTCCAAAGTCATTGTTATGTTTTGAATATCTAATCATTTTTTTCCCCAAAAATATTTATAAATCACCGATTTTTTGGTTATATCTTAAGGAAATGTCATTTGGGTAGTCCAGCATTTATAAATTTTGAATTTCCAAAAAGAAGTTTCTTATAAAGTCATTTTAATACATATTTTGAAAACTGAATAAACATTCTTTTAAAAATAATTTTATCATCATTATTTTTTGGGCGTATTTTAAGAAAGTATCATTTGAGAGCAATTCAAAATTTGCAGATTTATAACCAATAAACCACAATCTTAGTTATTTTTTGGGTGCTGAATCATTTTTTTTTCCCAAAAATATCATAATCGTCATCAATTTTTGGTTACACTTTAAGGGAATGTCATTTGAGAGTAGTTCAGAATTTACAAATTTGGATTAAATTATTAGAGAAGATATTTTTCCACAATGATTTCCAAAATGCAATTTATTGATAAGTCATTTCAAGATTTTGGGCATCGAATCAAAGTTTTTCCAAAAATAATTTTATGATTTTTTCGGCACATTTTGAGAAAAAAAAAAATCATTTCAGAGTAATTCAAATTTCGCATATCCATTGCCTTCAAAGTCATTGCTATGTTTTAGATGCCTAATCATTTTTTTTTTGCCCCAAAATACCATAAATCATCGATTTTTTGTTGTATTTTAAGGTAATATCATTTGGGGGTGATCTAAAATTTAGAAATTTTGAATTTCCATAAAGAAAATTATTAGTTGCAGTATCATTTTACATATTTTGGATACTTGCTCAATTAAAAAAAAATCAAATTATTAATTTTTAGCATACTTTAAGAAAATGTTATTTAAGAGTAATTCAAAATTTGCAAATTTATTGGTTCCAAAATCATTGTTATGTTTGTTGAGTCAATATTCTTATCCTAAGATACCAGAAATCATCAATTTTTGGTTACACTTCAAGGAAATGTTATTTCTGGTTGATTCAAAATTTACAAATAAATACCGATTAAATTATTGCAGAAAACATTTTTTTAAAAATATTTCCAAAAAGGAACTTATTGGTAAGTCATTTCAATATTTTGGGCATCGAATCAGCGTTTATCCAAAAATAATTAATTTTTGAGCATGTTTTAAGAAAATATTTCCAAATAGGAACTTATTGGTAAGTCATTTCAATATTTTGGGCATCGAATCAGTGTTTATCCAAACATAATTAATTTTTGAGCATTTTTTAAGAAAATATTTTCGGTAGAACTTTAAAACAGGCAAAAATTTATTGGTTCCGAAGTCATTCTTGGGTTTTGAATGCTAAATCATTTTTTTTCTAAATATAATCCGATGATGTTTGGTGTTTTGCTGTACTTTATGAAAATATTATTTGGGGGTAAGCAAAAATATGTAAATAATTTGATAATAATTTCTAAAAAGAAATTTATTGATTCTAAGAACATTTTCATCTTTTTTTGTGTAATGAATGAATTGGGTGAATCAAAATTTTTCCAACATTAATTCTATTATAAACATTAATTTTTTGATATACTTAAATTTAATAGAAAATATCATTTGGAGATTATTCAAAATTTGCACATTCTAACCAAATTATTGAGGGAAAAAAAAATATTTCTATATATAAAAACTTCGAAAAAGATATACTTAGGTTGGTTCCGAAGTCGTTTTTGTAGTTTAGATATTAATTCATTTTTTTTTATAAGAATAATTCTATGGGCATTAATTCTTGGCTATACTTAAAAAAAAATATCATTGGGGGTGATAATTTTCGAAAAGCATTTATTCTTTATAAAAATCACTTTTAAATTATTTTTTTTTACAAAAATAAATACACCATTATTAATGTTTAGCACATACTTAAAGCAAATATGGTTTGAGGGTGACTCAAAATGTCTCTCTTTCATTAATGAACGAAATATACAAATTTTAATTTTTAACTTTTTCGTTCTCCTCTTATATCCACTACAAATATTCTTTTATGGCTATTTTTACGGATTATGCGGAACTTAAACTTTACAAATCCTATCTTATAAGGAGAGCCCGCTAAATGTTAAGCTCCGATTTGGTCCAAATTTAGACATTTAATAGTGGGGACCCCTTGGACCTCATTGTTTACTTTAACGACACGAATTAATGGTTATTTGATTGTTATCTAATGCTATTAATCAAAATTAATTTAAATGTTACTAATCACTGATATTTACTTTCACATGTACTTATTTAAGGGGGTCACTACGTATCTTTATCCATATGGGAAAATCGCCATTACATATGTCCCTTTTTCTCAGAAACGCCGTATCTGATCTCATTGATTTTTTTTACACACGTTATCTAATATTGTCCAAACAGTTAATGATTTCATAAAAATTCTAAAGATTTTTTTTTTTTTGAGTTTTACAAAATCGGTATTTTAATCGCTTTTAATAACCTGTTCCCAGTATCGCGATATATTTTTTTTTTCTAAATGTAGATTTAGATAGAGAATATACGGAATGAAGCGTTTTTAAAAATAATCTTTTGGTCTTTAAACAAAAAAATTCGAAAATTTAAAAAAGTGAGCGAAGAAAATATCTATTTTGTAAAACTCTAAAAAAACGTCTTTAGAAATTTTATGAAATCCTTCACGTAAACTGTTGGGACAATACTAGATAACGTGTGTAAAAAAAATCAATGAGATCAGACACGGTGTTTCTGAGAAAAAGGGACATACGTAATGGCGGTTTTCCCATATGGATAAAGATATGTAGTTACCCCCTTAAACAACATTACCAACCACACGCATTACACGTCAAGCGCTTTACCACTACGCTGTTACGGGCTTGTAAGCTAGTTGCGTATTTAGGTACTAATATTTTACAAAATTACTGCAAAATCGGGATCAAATCTGAGTTTAACATTTGGTGGGGTCTCCTTGTTAGTTAAAAAAATATAAATAAATATATTTTCATATTTGTATCATCGAGTGTTTCTCTCTATTTTTTACAGAAACTTAACAAGAGGTGGCACCATCATGATAAGTCCTGCTTACACTCTAAGCAAGAACAAACTATACCGATCCTATATCGATTAAGTTTATTACATAAAAAGACGAAAGAAAAAATGAATTGTAAGATTGAAGGAGAAACGAAAATAATAATTACAAAAAGAAACGTTTTGCGGATAAGTTATAAGGAAAGAATATTACTTAGCAAATTACAAATACGTTTAAAGACTGAAGATACACAAAAAAAAAATCATTATTATCACTTTCATCACGCACCACATTGTATTTATTGTTATATTGATAATTCTGTAACGATTATAACTATCTCTGTTTTATCATTTTGTTAGTTCTCTACCATTATCTTTTTTTTCGTAAATGAAGTATTGGTATTATCGTTCGTACTAATTGTAAGTATAAGTAATTAAAAGAATCCGTACTATCTATTAGTAATTGTAATGTTCTAATCTGGTAAAAAAAAGAAAATAATTGTAACCAAGATTTAGCATTTAATTTTATCATTTTTGTAATATTAATAAAAAACAAAATTAACCTAAACATACTTAATAGTGGTATTTATAAAAATGAAAAGATCTGTTTTCTTATTTAAATCTTAAAAGCCGTAGTCAGGTAAATATGGATTGCCGGCCCTAGCCGATTTTTGGCTGAAAATTGATTCCGCAGAAGGGGCTTATAGTTAAATTTTCAGCTCTGAATATTGAACGAAAAACCATTTTTTTTTTTTTGGAAAAAAAAAGTTAATATGTATTACTCGAAAACCGTTTAATATTCATAGCTGAAAATTTGCTGTAGGTCACTTCTAGGGGGTCAAATATATGGTCCAATTTTCAACCAAAAAATCCGGCAACCCATATTTTAACGGTCTTTATTTAACGCAAAAAAAAACATGTAGCAACCAGGGCGAAACAAAAGATATCAATATCTTTGACAGTTGATACAATTCGATCTTATTTTGTTATTTTTTTTTTGTTTGGGAATATTTTTTTTTCAATTTTTGTGGAGGTAAAATATTTTTGTTATTTTCTTCTGATTATTATGTTAATTTCAACGAGTTTCTTTTGTTTCGTACTGTTTTCGTCCTTGAATACTAATATAAGATTTAAAAAAAAAATCAACAAAAAAAAGCACATGGTGATAGAATTATTGATGATTAGATATTAAGGGTATATTAACTGAAATAATAAAAATATATATATATATAAAATTAATAATTAACGATGTGGAAATAATTATTAATTGTCGACTGAAGAACAAAAATTAGGTGGATATTATTATAACAACAATAAGAAAAAGGGAACTTCTTGTGAAAGAGAAAACAACAATATTTATTGAATGATTCACAACGAAATGTTGACTTTTTCTCTAATATTTTTTTTTGATAGTATTCCAACCTTTTTAAGGATCGAGTTTTGTGGCAGATGTTTGATCCGTGATATAAATAAAGGTGATAAACTTTATTATTATTATTATTAATTATAATTATTATTTGTTGTGAAAATATTAGTATTATTTTGTGAATTTCAGAAGTATTTTTAGAAGAAATATACGGAATAATATGCAGGAGTGGTGTAGTATTAAGGTAGTACGTAATTAACGGATATTTTTCTGTGAGTTTAAATTTAAATTTAAAACATTTTTTTTTGAATCTCAATATTACACCCCTTCCCCTGTATATTTTCATCCCCTATGTACCTGTATCATTATTACAGCACCTTTTCACCCAAACAAACAGAGCTCATAGAAATATCATTCGGATTTCTCATTTCTCAAATCGTGGATAATTAACAAAAGAAAAAACCTGCCAATCACTGTCATTTGAAGAAAAAAAAATTAAAAAAAAAAATAAAAGAAAAACTACAAGAGCTTCATTTTCTTTTTTATACACTTTTAGTATATTTAGCGTCTGATAAAGTGCCGTTGTTTTTGCTTGTAAGAAAGTCGGAGTAAAGATGGAAGAAAGAGATTGATTTCTGATCGTCGAAGATTCCTGTTTTATATTTATATACATAAACTGTCAATGATTGAAATATATTAATTAAATTGGTTTAATTTAAAATTCTAACTACGCGTCTTTTATTTTACGATGATACGTCAATCATAGCTTTGAAGTTATGCAGGTAGTAGATAAACAAGGAAACCTCTAAATTTGACAGCTGTCAATGTGATGAAGTTGTCAGTAATTATTCTGACTTTTCATCATTTTTTTTTTTTGTGATTTCTACTAATTATTAAACTGAAATCTCTTCCATATACTATACACTACATGATTAAATGTAGATAGTATTCAGGAAGATGTATACATACGAGGGTTGCACTATAATAATAAAATTTATTCATTTATTTATTAAGATTTAAATCATGTATTAGTATTTAATATTACCGAAATACGTTTTATAAAGGTATGGAATTAAGAAAAAAGAGATATATAGATAAAAAAAAATCATGAAGAAATTTGACAGCTGTCAATGTCATAGTTATTTTTTTCAATTTTGCAAATCTTTTTTATGGTTTTGATAAAAATACGGAAATTCCTTAATAATAATTCAATGCTTATAATGAAATCTAGGTTGTAGTTAAGAAAATCCGCATATACGAGGGTCGCGCAATAATAATAAATCTAATTTTTTCCGAATTAAAAGGAATTAAGTTATAAATTATGCGTTGATATTTATATAAATTATTGAAACTCATTTCAGGGTTTCCCCTATAATAAAAAGAAAGATCAAAACGCGAAGAAATTTGACAGCTGTCAATGTCATAAAATTAATTTTTTTTATTGTTTTTATTGAGTACTGTATCAGCATTTCTAAATAAGAATTTAATTACCTTTAATTGAATGTCGGTTATATTTAAAGAAATGCGTACATATGAGGGTTATACAATAATAATAAATCTAATTCTTTCCTAATTAACAGGATTTAAGTTATAAATTATGCATTGATATTTATATAAATTCAATTTCTCAGAGTGCACTTCAATAAAAAAAAATAGTTAAAAACGAAAAGAAATTTGACAGCTGTCAGTGTCATAAAGTTAATTTTTCAATTAGGTATGCAAAGTTTTTTTTTATCATTGTTATTAAGTACTGCACCGACATTTCTAAATAAGAATTTAATACTAATAATTAAATGTAGGTTGTATTTATTTTCTTAAATACATACGAGGGTTATATAATAATAATAAATCTAATTCTTTGCTAATTAAAAGGATTTAAGTTATAAATTATGCATTGATATTTATATAAATTCAATTGGAACTCATTTCAAGGTGCCGTTCAATAAAAAAAAATAGTTAAAAACGGGAAGAAATTTGACAGCTGTCGATGTCATAAAAATATTTTCCGATTTTGCAGTTTTTTTTTTTATAGTTTTTATTAAGTAGTACTGTATCAAAATTTCTAAATAAGAATTTAAAACTTATAACTAAATGTCGGTTATATTAAAGAAATGCATACATACGAGGGTTATACAATAATAATGAATCTAATTACTAATTAATTTCCTAATTAAAATGATTTAAGTTATAAATTATGCCTTGATATTTATATAAATTATATAAAAAAGATATCAAAACGTGAAGAAAATTGGCAGCTGTCAATGTCATAAAGTTAATTTTTCAATTATGCAGTTTTTTTTACGGTATCGAAATTTTCAAATAAGAGAATACTTATAATTAAATGTAGATTGGATTTGAGAAAATGGGTACATATCAGGGTTATACAATATTAATAAATCTAATTCATTCCAAATTAAAAGGAATTAAGTTATAAGTTAATTATTATTGAAATTTGAGTTTTGAAGTTTCAATAGTTTTAAATAAAATAAAATATTTCAGGGTACCCTTCAATAAAAAAAAATATAGATAAAAACGCGAAGAAATTTGACAGCTGTCAATGTAATAAAATCGCCCCTAACACAGTTTTACAAGTCTACATATTATTAACCAACGAAGGATTTATTATGCAAGACTGTTCAATTAATGTAGATCGTATTAGGAAAGTTGTTTATCCACATACGAGGGTCTTACAGTAAATAAACTTTTGACAGTTATATCAATGTCATAAAGTTGTTGATTTTTTTAATTTTGCAAGATTTTTCATGGATCTTCTTATTATGTAATGTAACGAAACTTTTCAATAAGAATTTGTTAGCGAAAATTTCTAATTACTTAAATTTGAATCGTATTTATGACAAGCTACATACGAGGGTTGTAGCATAAATAAAATTGATTCTGTCTGTATTCAAAGGATATATAATTTACTTAATAATAATTATGCTTCATTTAAAATCATCAAAAACTCACAGAAGAATGAATTTAAAAAAAAACATGCAGATAAACATTAGAGGAAATTTGACAGCTGTCATAAAGATATTTCTTCACCAATTTTTTGATTTTGCAAGATTTTTTTTCGGTTTTTATTAAGTCATAAACGGAAATTTCCCCATATGAATTTGATACATAAATAAATGTAATTTGAAATGTATTACATACGAGGGTTGCATCCTAATAATTAAATCCATCTTGCTCTAATTAGAAAGAAATTATGTAAATTATAAATATATGTATATATCCAAAGTAGTGGCAACAATCAAATTTACAACAAATTTATTATTTTGTTTATTATTTTTATTAATATTATTTAAAATCATAAAAATCTATTTGAGACTTGACATTTGAAAAAAAAAATTGACAGTTACTAATATTATAAAATCATTCCTTAATTACATTTATTTAGCTTTAATTTAGGAAATTTAGGAAAAAGTATACATACGAGGGTCCGTACAATAATAATAATAATATTAAGATTAATTCTCCCTCCCCTCAATTGAAAATAAACTAATAAAATTACGCACTATTTGGACTGGATCAAAATCTTTTGTATTGTGAAGATGAGACTCGTATAAAAACAAAAAAAAAAACATATGTGTATAAGAAATTTGACAGCTGTCAATGTTATAAAATTCTTCGCAAGATATAATATACAATTTTACAAATATTTGCAGTTGAAATCTAATTATCTAATAAATAGTATTTCGGATGAAATTAAAAACCGTTTTTAGGAGGATATGTATATTATACCAGGGTCGCGCAATAATATAAAGTATGTATATAAACCCACATCAAAAAGAAATTCAGAATTGTAGTTCTCTTCTGATAAGTATTATTGCAAGGGATATTGTAAGTGTTATTCGGAAGGAAGAGATTTCAAAGAAGAGAGTTGTCAAAACAACTTTGACAGCTGTCTAAAGATTAATTATTTGATCATACTTTAACGTAATTTTGTCTCTATTTTAACATCCTGTCGATATAAAATCTTGTTTATTTTCATTGTTTATGTACAGCTGCATAGTTTCCTTATATCATTTATTAAAAATGTCACCCGAGAGAAAACAGGAATTTTTCGAATGACAATACAATATTATAATACAAATACTTACAATATATAGATGATTATATGTCGTAGCATTTTGTGATATCTAATATACAGTACGTATTATTATCTGATTTAATTTAACACCAACAATACATTTTCAAAATATACAATGATAAGATATAGAATATAAAGCAAAGAAAAAAAATACGTGTTTCATCATTATACACTGTGTCCAAAAAAAAAATATTTAAACACAACACATTTTAAATTTAAACACGTTAAAGTAAACAGTATTGTTAGAAGTAGTCAACTAGAACTATATAAAATACTGAAACGCGCGCTGTGTACTTAAAAAACGAACCGTTTGACAAGTGGCCGCCATCTTTGAATGTGGCAAAATCCCAATGGCTGGATTGTATTTTATGCGAAATTTTGATTTTCACATCTGTTATTTCCAAAATCTTAATATGTAAAAAAAATGACATTTACTGCTTTTGTATTGTTATATTACGCTTTCATATTGTATACTGATACAATATGAAAGTGGTTCGCGTCTATACGTCAATTCGCCACATTCAAAGATGGCGGAAACCAGACCGTTTTTCGGTTACTCTGTGCAGGCGAAAGCGCGTTCCAGTATTTTATATAGTTCGTTGGAAGTAGTACAAAAACTGTTGTCTCCAATTAAACACTGAGTTTTTTCAATAGCGATTTCTGATTTCCGTGAGAATTTTGAAGTGATGTTCAGAGCGTGTGTTTACAATGTGATAATAGGTTTTGACAAGTCACGGCGAATATTGAATTCAGTTCAAATATTTTGGGTAGAAATTAGCCCCATTTATACAAGAAATTGTGCAAGAAAACCAAGAAGGAAAATTATAAATTTAACGAAAAAAAAAAGGATTTTTGAATTGTTCGTGGATGTCATAATATAAAGAATATTTTGTAAAGAAAAGCCAGTTTTTAATATAATATACAGGGTGTATCAGATATAGAGGTAAATATAATAATATATAGCAGCTGTAATCATATACAATCAAAAAGTCTTAATGCACAGAGGGTCAATCTGTAAGCATTAACGAGAAAAAAATATTTTATAAATGCCGTGGGCTAGAGCCGCACCTGTGCTCATCCTAAATGCTGTCCCGAGTATACGCCCACATACCACTATCATTCAGCCATTACCGCTGTTAGTTTTGTGTGGATCGCCGCTTGGAGTGCAAGCCACTTCGAACATTTTATTTAAATTCTTCCCGTCTCGAAAAAACGATCCTTTTCAGGACCATTATGATTTCATATAAAGAAAATCAAAGCTTGATGCATCGGCAAAAGCACGGGAATGTATAGATTCATTTTCGCGCGACATCATAGTAAAAAGGCGTGTTTGCAAATTTTCTGTATCTACATTTATTTCTGTGTAATTCGATTCAGACTCATGTGGTACCGTTTATTAACAACTAAGTCTCGATTCGACAAAGCAAAAGAAAAAATATTTACGTTTTTTGTAACTACTGAAGTCGCATATCCGGTGAAACTCGAACGTCTTATCAGGATATTAAAAATAATACTTTGTAGACTTACATAGAATGCTCTTAACAAAAAAGGAATGTTTATTTTATAAAAAGAAGAAATTTAAAATGCCTCAGTTTTGCTATTTTTACAAGGGCCTTTATTTATTCAGAATGACGTTAAATGAACTTACGGCATACCATTAAGAATAATACTAAATGAGTGCAATGTATTTATACATAATACCACGTTTAGCGGGTGCTTAACATGACGTTTCCTTGCATCAGGCCCGGACTAAAGAATTTTTTGCTCTTAATTTTACTTTTTTTTTATTCTTTAATGATGAAATCCGGTTTCGGTGGGTTTGTGCTTTATATGTTTTGTAGTTAACACCCAAGCAAAATTTACTTTTTTATTTGATACACCCTGTAGAGCCATAGAGAAAAAGCAACATAATTAGAGTAGGCTATAAAATGTAAATGTTTTGGCTTGATACTTTAGCCACTTCCACATAAAAAACATGTATTACTTGACATTGTAAACAAAGTTTATAACCTCATGGTGATAGTGCAACATAAAGAGAAACTCATAATTCATTTAATATCGAGGTGATAATCAAAAATTTACAGAGAACTGCAGAAATTGTTGAAAATGTTGTCTGTTTACGTCTAAATACAAACCAACTCTTCTCTACAAGTTTTAGCCCAAAACATTTATATAGTCTGCTCTTACACACTAAAAAATTTAGGTAATTTTTTTAAAAAAAAATTTAGTGTGTAATTATGATTTTTTATACATACATTAAAAATAATTTGGGAATATTTTTCTTCGGTTTTGACCAATAAAATCTGATAAATTTTATAAGTAATGTTTTGTCTCTTTATATTTTGCTAGTCACTAAATTATTATCTGTGTAATACATACAAGGTTGATGTTAAAAAATGCTTCATCCGTAAAAATATTTTGTGTTTTCATCTCAAATCCGTTTTTTCTTTTCAAAAAAATTTGATTCATATTTTCGTAAACACCTCTAGAAGACAATTTAAACCATAATACACTTACCAAGACAATGTTCGCCAGTCGAAATTTTCCGATTCAAGATTCGAAGGTAACCGATGAAAAAAAATCTCAAAATTCTTTGTTCATATATCCAAAAAACTAATTGCTTTAGAATGTTGAATCCTTTGTCTTGGTATCAGTGGTGCATGAACAGGGAGATGTAGCTGTCATGTCAGGGGGGGTTGATTTCTGCAATTCGATATTCGCCAAGGGATTCGGCAAAGTGCAATGGGCGACTTTGCTTCTAGATTTTTTTGGAAATATTTCGAGAAATTCGCGCGATACAACTTGTCAAATAGCCAGGTGATTTTCGGCAGAATCTTGTGGTACTATGAACTTTTTAAGATATTTATACATATACCTTATGTGATTGTGCGAGTAAATATGTGTGTTTAGATACCTTGCGAGTAGTAGGAGATTTTTCAATATTTTCGAATCCGGTAACTAACTGGAGGAGGTAGTGCATATATTTTTAATTTTTTTGGAATTATATCGTAATTCCAATGCAGATATGGATTTAAAGTACAATTTAAATCTAAAATTGTTGCTGGATAAAATCTATGCAGAAATGTATTATGAAATGTTGTGTACCATCTTCTGATATGAAAACAAAACTGATGACCTGTTATCAAAGACGTTTGATGACGTCACCGTCATATTTTTTTTCTGACTTTCCTTACTTCAACAACCTTTTTAAGAAAGGTGACCAAATCTACAACTAAAAAATGTTTAATATAATTGAAAATTTGGAAAAATTAAAAATTTATTTTGATTTCTCGAGATTTAATACCTACGTTAAAATGATAAATCAGATTTGAAACTGTATACAGGGTGTCTCGTAATCAAGTGATAAAACTTCAGCTACAGATACTTGAGATAATTCTGAATAAAATTTCTTAATAAACCTTTTTACCCAAATGACTCGTTTTAGAGATACAAGCTGGCTTTGATAAGGTCACTATCGCTATTTCGGGAAGTATAGGAAATATCCAGTCGGTTAAACGGGAAAAAAAGTTGTACATTTTAGAAAATAATAAAAAGTGTATTATAAAAAAAAAATAAATACAATACAAAAAACCGAGTGTTTCCGAAAATACGCGAAAAAAAATGATTTTTGAAAATATAAAATACAAAACAAAATAATTTATCCATAAAACTGTCGTAATAAAATTTACAATAAAACGTTTCGAGCATTCAAAAATCATAATCAACCTTATTTTTTTTTAGATACGACCCTGTAGTATATTTTTTCACGTTTTCTTTTTTGCATATTTTACGCTAAATACAATAGTAGTAAGAAGTTATGTCATGTTGTACCGTCTTCTGATACGAAAACAAAACTGATACTGTTTGTATAACGACGTTTGATAATGTCACCGTCATATTTTTGTTTTTGACTTTCCTTAACCTTAACAATATTTTTTAATAAAGGTGACCAAATCTACAATATAAAAATGTTTAATATAATTGAAAATTTAGAAAAATTAAAACATGTTATTTTGCTTCCTCGAGATTTAATACGTTAAAACAATAAACCAGATTTGAAATTGTATACAGGGTGTCTCGTAAACAAGTGATAAAACTTGGGCCAGAGATATCTGACATAATTCTGGATAAAATTTCTTAATGAAACTTTATACCCAAATGACTCGTTTTAGAGATACAGGGTGGCTTTGATAAGGACACTATCGCTATCACGAGAAGTATAGGAGATACCGAGTTTGGTTAAACAGGAAGGAAAGTATGCAACTTTTAGGAAATAATGAAGTGTATTACAAAAAAAATAATAATAAGAAAATACAAAAAAAAGACTAGTGTTGCTGAAAATACACCAAACATTTTTTTCTTTTGAAAATATGAAATACAAAACAAAATATACAAAATACGACGTTTCGAGCACTCAAAAACCATAATCAACCTTATTTTTTTTAGATACGACCCTGTAGCATATTTTTTGACGTTTTTGTCATATTTCAAGCTGAATATAGTGGTAGTGATAAGTTTTTCTTTCAATTCCTTTTTTCACAACCTTTACACACTAACTAGCAATGCGGTCCTGGATAAGAGAAACGTCTACTTTTTTTAAACATCAATGTTTTATTCTAATTTCTTCTTTTTCTTGGTTTCTAGATCGTAAAAATATGGAAATATGGAAAAGAACGACGTTTTGCTTTAATTTCAAAAGCTTTTTCAAGTATACATATAAAAAATTCATATTTTTTAGCGAAATATTGTTGTTAATGTACATTTCCATATTTTTACGATCTAAAAGCTAAGAAACGAAGAAATTAAAGTATATATACATGGTCAAGAAAAGAAGTTTTAAAATTAATATTTTAGTATCATCTCTTGTGATTGTGAACGTCTAGAAAAAATACACAAAAAAGAGAAGCAAGCAAACATGATTTTGTGTTTTTTTTTTTTATTTTAAAATTAAATAACATTTCAAAGATGTAAATCATTTCAATTCTCTCTTGTAATGTTATAGCCTCCATTACTGTTCAAATATTCAACACTAACTAATTTGTATTGCATTAATAATTAATAATCTAAATGGGGATCGGACAATGTGTAAGTATTCACAGCTTCTCAAGTACTGAATAAAGTACGGTTTTGTACCGTTGAATAGCATTCCAATTGCGAATAAATAAATGTATCGAAGTGAAGGGGCACAGTTTCGAATACATGGCTTTTTGAAATGTTAGTTTATGTTAAAATAAAAAAACACAAAATCATGTTTGCTTGCTTCTCTTTTTTGTGTATTTTTTCTAGATGTTCACAATCTTGTTTTTTTTTTGCGATTACAGCGCAATCTGTTACGAATCGAAAAAAAAGTTTCAAACAAAAACTACATACTTGATGGCGTAAAATCCGATTCTGCAATACAAAATCGGGGTTCCCATTTAAGATTTCAAAGTTGTCCCCCCTCCCACTCTGCGGGGGTGTGGTGGGGGATCGAGTTCGACACCATTCAGTGATCCCCCTACATTATAACAAATCTTATTAAGATCTTTTTTTGATTTGATGCGGTGTTTTAGAGATATTCCGTTGTCTCAAGATAAAAAATTCATCCTGTATACAAGCTGTTTTTTAAATAATGTCACAAATCTTAAAAATATACTACATATGTAATTGCATTATATTTAGCAGGACCAAAGTTGCGTTTGAATTTATCCTTAAAAGTTTGTGACGTGATTTAGAAAACACCTCAGAGATGGCAGCACCAGATATTCATATTATATAGCTACAGAGTTTTCATATATACTTATGATGTTATGTAGACGAATTCCAAATTAATTTTAACGACAGAATGCGGCAAGTTGGTCATATTTAAGTCAAAACAGTTGAAATTCATTTTAAGTTACATCATAAACTTTGCATACCTCCTTCATAGTTGAAATAAATTATTTGTATCAAATATATACAACATACATTGATAGAATTAACATTTTTTTTTCGTAATTTTTTGTATGCTGTAGTCGTTTAAAAAAAAATTATGACATACTTGTACGTACATTTAATAAAATAGTATTTAAAGAAAACACACCACATCTACGCTTTTTTTATCTTTGTATCATACACCAAATTTTTCTTTTATAACGATATCTAAAAAGTATTTCTGTCTCGAAAAGACTTATATTTTTATTTCCGTTTCTGCAATGCTAATCTAGATATCTCTCACCATTTCTCATTGATGAAAATCTTCGAATATATCCATTCATTGATCATAACACTATCGATAAATAAATAATATTTATTTTATTATTATAATACTTATTTAAACCCATATGAGTTTTCTAACGATTAAGTTTCCCTTGTGAGTATTATTTATTGCTGATGATTATTGTATTATTGCTATGATTGTGGTTAATTAATAATTAATTATTGTTAATATGATTTTTTTTTAATGCGAATATGTGTGATAGTACAGAAAATCTTGTACGTCTTATAAAACTTATATTTTATCAAATTGATAATTATTATACATATATTATTATATAGAAATATTATGATATGAATAATATTATGGAACGATTACATAGATATTATGTGAAAAGTTGATAAAATGCCATTAAAAATAATAAAATTTTGATTGTCTAATTTTTTTTTCTTCCCCACTTCTTTAAAGAAGTAATTTTCCCAATCCAGCATATACCCCTAACAACCAGAAATATTACATAGATATTTTTAAAAATATATTTTATAAATATTTTTCGTGAGAAGTTTTTGAATATATTTTTCATATTTTTTTTCTAAATATAGATAAAATATTCATTAAAATATTTATTCCATATTTAAAATTAAATGTAAGCGCGATATTTTTTCTAAAATATTTGTAAAATATTATTTAAATGAAAATTGAGATTTTTTATGCAATCTATTTAATTTGTCAAAATGAACTAAAATTGTTCTTGGTTATTTAGAATGTATAACGTCGATAACGAAAAGTTGAAACATACATAGAGTTGTCTAAAAGGCAAGAACTTGTTTTTTTCACATTCACCATACAAGTTAATAATCAATAATTCTGGCATCTTTTAAGGCATACTGAAGGTTTATCAAATTAATCACTATTTTGTAATTGAAGTGTTCTAAATAAAAAACAAACGTATTTATTATCATTTTATTTGAATAAGCCAAAAAAATGAAAAAATACTCATTTTTAAGTCTAGCCTTGGCTGGTGCCAGGTACAACCTATGGCTTTTTCATATCTTCGGTAGTGGCGCTCTCATGGCATTTCCTTGTAGCCTCTAAATCAATGCCAATTATATTAGATCATACCATGAATAAAACATCGTACAACATTATCAACACCTACTAATACATTTGGAGCATTTACAATAATTAGAGTGGTAGCTACATTCTAATACTTACGATACTTATTTTTACTTTATTTCATAATATTTAAAACATTCTACGTACAAACAATAATACAACACAACGTATTCTAACACTCTATTTGAGGTTATGGCGCTTATCTACGAGATGAATCTCTTAAGCAAATCAACTAGCAATTTTATCTGGTAGATGCAGTACATATATGAGCATAAAATTCCTACAATTATATTATTAAACGATTTCTGTACATAGCGATATTTAGCATTCCAATTATCTTATAAATGCCATGACATGTTCAAAGTTTTGCTTACCTCGTAGTCACCACAAACACTAAAAGACACTCCGCAACAAGTAATTACACAGTTAACCCTAATCTGCCCTAATCGTATACTATTATAAACTATAACATGTAACGGACAAACGAATGAAAATGTTGATGATACGCACGTGCCCGTATGCATTCTATGTACCTAATCCATAGACGCATAAACAATACTAAATCATATAACACCGGCACCGTAATGAATAGAGATGTAGTGTGGACGTTCGCAACTTACAAATATTACAAATAATATAATACAAAACGCAGATATATTAATAGAAAAGTTACAGAGCTCAACTTAGCTACTAATTAAATCATATTAGATATATATTATCTAAATTAATCTTTAAACTATCATTTTAAATAGGTACATATCTACTTAATATGTATGCATATTTTACCCATTTTATATTATTCATCATACGCATCAAATGTACAAAAGCAAAAATTCAATCTTTTTTTTTATATGAAATAAATATTTACAGAAATACAAAGCAAAATATTCTTGCAGAGTTATGAAAAATATATTGAGAAAACATTTGCAATAAATATTATTAATGCTACATAACATATATATTTTTTAAATGTTTTCCTAATATATTTTCTATAATATATTTTATGCATATTATATTAATATAACTAATATTCAAGGAAGATTTAATATCTTTTAAATATTTATAAAATATGAAATAAATATAGTTAGTCACTGGGGGACAGTTGCAAACAAAATGTTATAACCACTCCATAGATTGTGCGAATAATCACAGTAAAATGAGTAAAAAAATAAAGTTTGTAGCCTAAATACATTATAAATAGTGTTTTATCAAGGAATCTCATTAATTAATTTGTTAGCACATTTATGTGATTTTAGTACAGTTGTAATACTCTTCTCATGGCGAGGAAAAAGTGATATCTCGATAAGACTTGAAATATTTAACACTGTAAGATTCCACAAAAAATACGTGTGTTCCATTTTAAAACAAACAAGTTTTTACCAATTAAAGTTTTCCTAGTGCAACCTTAGTTTAAGATCACACAGTATAAAAATTATAAATTCTAATGTGGTTTTTAATATTTGTGCTAATATGATTAATAAAAGAAAGTTTTAAATAAAAGTTGTTTGAAGTTTAAATCTACTTACAATTATATAAACATTTTGATTTGATTTTATTTTTGAACATGAAGTAATTAGTATCCTACTGTGAATTTCCTTTTTCTGGTTTGGCAATTAGAATAAGTAAAAAAAAAAATAAAGAAATATAGTTCGTATTTTGCTCAACTTTGAACCTTAAAAATACATCTCCGTAATTGAAAATTTGCGCTTAAGTGCAACACCCTGTATATTTGGTAGTTTTTTTTCTCTTATATTAAGTGCTTGTCATTAGATTTTTCAAATCGTTATTTTAGTAAAACAGCTTTATGTGCACTTTGCGTCTTAATTCTTACTATTGTAACACCCTGTATAAATGATTGCATGTAAACTATTTTCAGTTTCAGATTTAACCAATAAAACAACTTTCATTTTTAAAACTACTGTCCATATTGTCACAAATATGCTCACTATACAAGATTTGCGTTTTAATGTAACACTCTGTATATACCATAGTACCATGTCTTATGGAAGAACTTTCGATATGAAGTGATTTTTAGATTTAATTATTATTTTTACCTTTTACCGTTCAAGAGTTATATGGAAAAAACTAAAAATTGATGGATTTTTGAAGGGGTGTCTCACCCCGACAAAAAGATTTTTTCCTTGCATATCTAAATATACATTCATATCCTTTCAATGAATTCTGAATTTGAGATGCGGAAAGCTTCTTTTGTTTGTTAACTATTTGTTTATTTTAATAATAATTATTGTTAAAGCAGTTTGTCATTTTAAGTGCATAGGGATTTTCATAGCCAAATTTTGTCACAACTGTAATAAATCCCGAGAAAAAGATAATAAATATACTTACTTAAAATATGGTTTTGTTATTTTGCGAATATAAAAATAAATAATACACATTTTATAAATATTTGATGCTACTTGGGAATGGTTAAACCAATTCAAAGCGTATTTCTATGTTTCAAGATAATATATATAATACGTTATTAGAAATTATTGATGTATTGTTTTAAGAAAATAACATTTATTTGACCCACATTTTTAATATGTACGTATATAAATGGAAGGGTGATGTTTACACTGCGACCTAAAAGATCTGTCACATTTTTAATAAAAGAAACCTTTTCAACAAGTGTAGTGGAATTTATAGAATCATGTTCTGTTCTGAAACACGCTATATAATATTCTTCTTAAAGCATGAATGACATTTCGAAAGTTGGTAGTTAAACAAAAGGATCATTGTTCAGAATCGAGACTTTTCAATCGATTAGTCGCAGTAAAAAATGTTGATTTGACAAATACGGTTTAATCATTAAGAAAAACCTTTAGGTAGATAAGTACATATATAAACAGCTTTCATTTATTTAACATCAAATAAATACTTAAGAGGTCTAAATGGTACCAGCATTGCAGTTTATCTGATTAGAAAAGTCGATCTTATGATGTATAAGTATGTAGCTCATACGAGTGTCAGATTTATTTTCCATCGTATTGAGAAACGTGCATTTATTTGTAAGTATGTACAGGATGATCATTTAAAACGATACCCTTACAAGCAAGTATTTGCAGGAATTTTTTAATAACAGAGTTATTGGCTTTGAACTTTGGCTATCTAGATCACTCGATCTTACACCGCTTGACTTTTTTTTATTTGGTCATCTAAAAAATAAAATTTACGTGAACCGCTTACATAATATGGATGTATTGAAAGAAGCAATAAGAAATGAAATAGAGAATATTACAAATGAGTAATTAATAAATGTTTCTAGAAAGCATGAAGATGAGGGTAGATGCTTGCATAAATAATGGTGGTTCTCACTTTGATACACAGCATATTAAGCAGTGGCAGGTATGTAAAGAAAACATGTTTCCATTTTTAATTTATATTTATATTTTTGGTTGTAGACGTATGGCTATGAAAGGCAGCACCATTATTGTCCATTCAAGTACCCAGCGTATAATTATGAAGAATGTCTGATATAAGTTAAGATATGACATAAATATATTATTTACATCAAATATAGTGTAAAAACCCATATGGGGGCTACAACCGGCCCCGCTGTAAGATTTGATCCGGCAGCGAGACATTTTGAAAAACTAATTAAAAAAAATATACACTACTTACTCATACTCACTCCAATGAGGAAGATCGAGTGATATGGGTTTGTCGCTTGCTCCGGCGGAATTAAGTGACGAGCAAGCCGAGTGGCGGCGATCATCAAAGAGTGAGGCGGCAAACATCAAAGCCTTTGATGTTTGCTGCCTCACTAGAGCGCAACAAAAGATTACAGCTTCTCAAATATTCTACACTAGACGATTCTAGATCATTCCTTCATTTTGCCTATTAAGCGGTGGATGGCCCGAACTTAGTTCAAGTTCTATTTGAGTACCGAGGTGATAACCTTCGACAACGATATCTAGCGAACTGCTAGTGCCGTCAATTTGCTTTGTGACTTTGTGTGCATCTTGAGTGCTTACTAATTATTATATTTGTTATTCAGTTTATCGACGAAAAGTAAACGAAAATGATGTCTGGTGGAAAAAAACGAAAAGTAGATGCAGAGGAACGCCAGTTTCAGAAAAAAATGGACTAAAGAATCTTTTTTATCTTGCTCAATAGTAAGCTATTTGTTTGCTGTGTAATGAATCCATTTCAGTGATGAAAGAATTCAATATAAAGAGCAATTACTTTCAACTAAAGCATCCTATAATGCTGCACTCGCTGACAGGAAAAAATAAGAAAAGAGAAAATCCAAAAGCTTCCCGCAAATTTGGAAAAACAGCAGCAAATGTTTCATAAATACAAAGAACACAACTTCATAATGATTCTGAAAGCTAGTTTTATAGTTAGTTCAAAATTGGCAAAGTCATTAAAACCATTTGCCGAAGGAGAATTTATCAAAGGAGTGTATGTTAAAAGTTTGCAGTGTTTTGTGTCTGAAAAGAAAAATGAGTTTGAAAAAATTTAAGTCGAACTGTTGCCTGACGCATAGAAATGATGGATATATATAAAAACAACTTTGACTGACCGTATGGCTGGTTTTGAATCATTTCCATAGCATTAGACGAGAGCACCGATTGTCTGACACAGCTCAACTGGCTAATTTATTCGAGGTGTGATAAAGAGTTCACTGTTACTGAGGAATTGCTTGCTTTATAGCTATATAAAGATGATTTGAATAGTCCTTCATTGCATTATCCACCAACAGAAATTGTATTCTAAGTCCATTCGACTCCAGAATGTTATGAATGTGGTAGTAAAAACCATCAATTTATTCGATCCCGAGGGCTTAACATCGTCAGTTAAAGGCTTTGGATGAAATATCAGCCGAATATGACGACGTACATATTATTGTGAAGTCAGATGGTTAAGCAAAGGAAAAATGCTGAAACGGTTTACGAGCTTAGAAATGAGATAGCAGATTTATGCAAATAAAAGATAAACCACTATATCTGAATTGAGTGACCCAAAAGATATGTGACTTGGCATTTCTGGTCGACCTACAGGCATTTGAAATGTTTAAATTGAAACTTCAAAAACAGGACAGTTGGTAAATGATTTGGTACAACCATTCGAAAGCGTTCAAACAAAATCCGCTTGTGGGAGGCACAAGTGCTGTCTGGTAACAGTTACCATTCACCACGCTCTCTACGTATGAAAATACTGCTTATGCTCATATGCTGAAGAACTCAAGTTACTGTCGGAGCAATTTTCGAAACAGATTTAGCGATTTTAAAAACACGGAAGGCAGTCTCAATTTATTAGCTACTCCAACAAAAAGTAATGTACAAAATGCTCCAATACACTTGCAAATGGAGTTGATCGTGCTTCAAGAAAACTCACTCCTAAAATCTAAATTTGAAGACGTGGAGTTGTGCGATTTCTACAAAAAATACCTCGAATAGAAGCCCATTTTCCGGAGCTTAGAAAATTCGCAAGAAGATTGATTTGTGCGCTTGACAGTACTTATAAATGCGAACAGTTCTTTTCAATGATGAAAGTTAATAAATCAAAACATCGTACAGGCTGACTGACGATAATTTGGAAAATTCTTTAACGTCTTTGTATCAGTGGAATCATCCAAACATCGATGGATTAGTTTCCCAAATTCAAGCTCAAGGGTCTCATTGATATCGTTGTCGCTATTTAACTTTCGTAGTTTGTAATAATTCCAAATTTCAGGATTTAATTATAATGCTGTACCTATTTTTTTCATTTCATTTTGTTATTTTAATAAATTGCATTATAATAACATTGTCGTATTATTTCACGTCTGATATCTATCGCTAAAAATTAGGAACACTACTTTAAAATGCACTACTTTTAAACGCGGCTCGCGAACGTATTTGCACACTAAAGTTTGGCCCACAACAGGTCAAAGGTTGCCCATACTTGCCTTAGATGCAATTTTGGTGCACTACACTTGTTGTCCTGGTTGATATTAGTGTATATTAAGTTGCATACGTACAATTAGACAAAAACCGCACAATGACCGCACGTTAATGTTTTTTATTAAGTAACTTCATTCGAAACAGTGGATGTAAATATTGATATAATCTTCGTGGAAAGTGGTGTAGGGTCAGGACAGTTTTATTCGATCTCACGGCATTTCAGCTGTTAGAATTTTATACTCAAAATACCAGGAATCTTATTCTCCTTTACATCATAATCGTAAATACAATGGCGTATTTATAGACACATAATTACCCTGTACGCACCGCAGATATAAAAGGGAATATCGTTTGTTTACTAGAGTGTACATCTATAGTTGACCAATTTGGGTTTTTTCTTATATACCATGTGATTCAAAATGATTGTCGTAAGAAAAATACTGTTTTCAGGAAAGATTTTATCGATACTTATTACCAATTTAATGAGCGAAGTTAGCTACATACAAATTCATACATTAAATGAATTCTCTGACATTTAGCGACATTGGCTGCGTGCTTGTAGTATCTTTCGATTATTTATCTATAATTTTTTTCAAATCGTTTATATTAACATCTAATATCACCAAACAATATATTTCTGAATACTGTAAGAAACGAAGGGATTTATTTGTGTAATAGCTCAACAAACAAGGTAAAAAATCAATATTAACATTAAGGGAAATAGTTTATTACATTTATAGTTTAAAGGCTTATCATCCACTTCAGCGCAATGAGCTGTCAAAAGAAAGGGTTGTTACAATTTCATCCATATAAAGTTCTACGGTACAGGAATTATTACCATTAGATCACGATAGGGGATTGGAATATTGTCATTGGTTAAATAACAATTAAGGACGATGACTTGGCTAAACAAATCATTTTTCTCGATGAAGGTTTATCTAACAGGCTATATCAATTCACAAAACTTCGTACTCGGTCTGCAAGAAAACCACACGAATTCGAGAAACGCAATTGCATCCCGTAAAAGTTGGAGTTGGTTAGCTATGTCCAGGCAACGAATAATGGCCATTTTTCGAGGAAACTGTAACAGCCCAACGTTAACCAACAGATGTTGAAATGTTTATTGCAGAGTTACAAGAAATGAGCTTGAAGCAGGTTATTTTCAGCACGATATGCTCCAGCACATACTGCTCGACAAATCTGTCCAATATCTTCAACAGTTTTTTGCTGACAGGTTCGTTAGAGCACAAAGCTGGTCACCAAGATCGCCTGATTAACCCCATTAGATTACTTCATGTTCGGCTATACTAAAAAATAGGATCTATAAGAAACCGCATGCATCATAGAAGAACTAGAGATGCAGTTTGTCACTTAATAATTATACTAATTGTATATTATAATTTAAAGTAATAATAAATTTAGTTAAACACACAGTTAGTACTGTATTGTAAAATCATAATTGTAGTAAGTTAAATTAATTACATTTCATTTTTACAAGCAGAAACACCAATCCATAGTCGTTATATAATGCGAATTCAAATATAGGTTACGTTTCCTTATTTATGACAGATCCGTTACTTTCTATGTACACACTGATTTAGTTCAAAACTTCATTACAAACACGCGCATATACCTACACCTGTTATATTCTAATAGAGCGGAATTGACAATCATTTTGAATCTCTGTGTATAAGTTTACGACGTTCATCTTCAGTATCGTTATAGGAAAAACTATGAAATTCAAATTCGGTTTCGATTTAGATGCTGGTAGCTGTACATCATACATACATGAACCTGCTAAGCAGAGATGGGGATTGAAAAGCCAGTAAGATACTGCACGTAGCCACAGCGAGAAAAGTTCACCGACCTCAGGGCCACACAGCTGTGATGACTAGCCTCGGCTACATAGTGCAAATTAGTGAAAGTTTTCATGAAAAGCGCTTTAAGTGCTGAACAAACGAACTGCAACGTTTGTATGCAATAATCCGAAGTAAACATGCAGTATTGTATGTATGCGCATAGAAACGTGTTTGAATTTCAAATGATTATCGCCGAGGAAAAGGTAAGTCTGTATTGGCATGAGGTGAATAATAGGATATCTGCAATTTACGATGTAGAAAATGGCAGAATCGAATCGTCAAGTGCCCAAAACATTTTAAATCTGCTATCGCGAAGTGTTCTCGAAGTCAGAAATCACTTAAAACTGTTTAACTAACATATGATGACACGGTCCAAACACAAAATACTCAAGCTTCTCACATCATTTTAGATGTGAATGATTTGTATTTACATAAGATGAAAATATGTTCAGTTTAAACACGAAATATAATAATTGTATTTAACATCCCGGTGTTAGGTTAAAGTTGTAGCAATATTATCTGTTTTAAAAACATTTTCTTTTTAACACGACATGCCCATCAAAATTTTATTGTTTAAACGATTTCTGGTTTTCGTTTCATGACGATTTATTTGAATGAAAATGTGGTCAAAGGGGGCGCTACTGTGTGGAAGGTTCTAAAGTCACCAGATATATAAAGTACCGCACTTGTGTATCCTATACCTAACTTCAACTATTTAGGAAACATTTAAGTGTTTTCAGTTTTTTTTTGCAAAAAATAACATTAAAGAACACACTCAAAAACTAATAAGTAGGACCAGATTATATGCAAAGAAAAACTGGAATATATGCGCATATATATGCATCGATTTTTGAGAAAATATGCATAAATCCGAGGCATATACGCAAAAAATTGCGACAATATGCAAAATTTTTACATCAAGGAAAGAAAATTATTTGATTACAGAAATTCGCTACAACACACTCAAAAACTAATAAGTAGAGACCGGATTATATGCAAAGAAAATGAACTATAATGCATCGATTGTTGAAAAATATGCAAACCTGGGGCATATATGCAAAAAAAATTGCGACAATATGCAAAATTTTACATAAAATAATAAGAGCAGAAATTTAAACATTAACTTATTGCACAAAATTTTTCATACACACATATTCTAAACGATTATAATTAAATGTTTTTTCAAATTGTGTGTAAAAGAAAGTTTTGTCTTCTATCAGAATACATATGTTTCGAAATAGAAGAGCTCTTTCAACATCCACAATGTAATTGGTGCATTTTTTACTGTGCAATACAGTTTAAACTAAAATTAAAGTCGAAAACGTTTACTGTTTCACCTTCCAAAATTTTCTTAACTTTCTTCAATTTAAATACCGCATTTTCATTATCACTTTTTTTTTTTAAATTTGATATATAAGAATTACTATTGTACCCTTAACCTTCTTACATAGATATCAATTCGTCTACTATTTCGACTGATTCGCAGAGCGACATCCTGTGGTTTAGTTTACGAATGGAACTTGAAACAAAGCTATAATTTGACTTAATAACAAAGGTTTTGTACATAGCAATTCTTGATGTTATATCTTTTTACAGTTTTCTAGAGCATGCAGTCAGCAGTGATTTCAAGAATTACATTTTTTATCCTTCAAAATTATCGGCGAAAAATTGCACCTCTAACATGTACCCAATCTCGTATAATCGGTTCAGGAGGCAACTTAACACCGGAAGTCGCTCCTTATAAAATTGGATTCGTGAAGGTGCTTTTAAAAAATACTTTTTTTGACATTGCTAATTAAATCATTAATCAAAGGGAATTGATTCTAATGTCTTCGGCTACACGATTGAAGCATGAGCTAAACAAGTGTTAATGAATAATGTTACTATAAAAAAATAAAATTTTGCGCGGCTTTTATCGTGATGCTGCAGGTCGGACAACATTAGTAAATTATTTCACAAGGTATACTTCAGGTAAAAAAGAAATTTGATAAACCTTCTTGAACGAATTGGGCAATTGTACATATTTGTTTTTTGAAGTTCTTTAACAATAAATTAAATATGATTTACCTACAATATCTTCACGAAGAATTCCTATTAAAAATGGCAATATAATGGCCACACTTGTCCTACTTTCATCTACCATGAATATAAAAAAAATTATTCCTACCAATTGTTGAATTTCTGCTATTGTTTGCTGGTAAAAATGTGACATAATTTTTTCGTAAGGTACTTTCGTCAGGTATTATTATGTTTGCAATATTTTTACAGAAATAATTTCAAATTAACATGTTTAATCTTGCTAATGGGTATATGTTGACGAAATTAATGCGTTACACAGATCGTATTATATTCTCTTTTCTGAGTTTCGTGAAAGTTGATGCTACACATTGACGTATAGATTGCTACATATGCGGATCGCTTTAGTTTTTCACATTTTCCAATATATGGGAGTTTTAGTGTGTTGATCAATCAGGTATTTTCTCTCAGAACACTACAACAACAATTGTCATTTTAATCAAAGTTAAAGAATTTAAAAACAATTGTAAAGCTTTTGGCAAAATTAAAGTTACCAGTTTACTGCAGACATCGACAAAATATTTTGTCGCTATCCTTTACCAGTTCAGGATATGGCTTAATCCATAAAGAAATTTTGTTCGCTATACTCATTGTATGTAGCAGCAAGTATTAAAACATACACAATTACATGCTGTTTCGCGTCAAGATATCAATGAATGAATAGTTTATTTGGAATTAATAATATAAAAGTATTTAAAACATCCCTTCTGCTAGCGAAATTAATACGTGCAGTTCTGGAAAAAAGTATTAGAGAAACCAATGTAAAAGATTTATCGTTCTGAGAATTGTCGGTTGTCGATATATATTAGGAATTATTAGGAATTTTTACTAAAAGAAAGGATAAGAAAAAGCTTAAATATGCAATATATGCAACTTTTATAAAAATATGCATAGAAATGCCTAAATATGCAATATATGCAATCACTAATTAGCGCTAATTGAACTTCAATTAGTGTATTACGTTTTACATTCATTGACATAAATCAACGACCTATAAACTGACACTAAATGCAGGCAGCAGACAACATTTGATAAGAAAGGCTGTTTAAACAAAAGCAAACAAAAGTATTTACAGTTTTTGTTTATTTCATATCGGTAAAAGGGAATGTTTTTTTTTTACAATATCAAGAAATAAACAGATTACTTGTTAGTTTTTGGGTGTGTTGTAGCGAATTTCTGTAATCAAATAATTTTCTTTCTTTAATGTTATTTTTTGCAAAAAAAAAACGAAGAACACTTAAGATTTCCATAACAGTTGAAGATAAGTAAGAGGAAATTGGTACATAAAGTGTCTAGAATTTTCTGAGAATCAAAAATTGAATAATATACAAGTGTAGCATTTAAAATAAAAAAATGGTATTGGCCCCTGTTACATGACATACCATGTATAAAAGGTTTCTGTTGGAAAAAATGCACAACTAAACTGTGTCTTCGAATCACTATTCAACAATACCCCAATACTGACTAAAGAATATTAAAAATGTTATTCAATTAGCTATTCGAATATAATCGAGATTATTCGACGATATCCAACATTGGTGTACACTGTAAAAAAAGTTGCAGTAAAAATTACTTGTAAAATCGTTGGTAAAAAATTGCCTACAATTTTACAGATAAATTGCTTATAAGGTAAATTTCTCCATCCTAGTACATTTCACAATGTACTGTAAAATGCGTAATATTTATATGAACTCTGTAACACTGAAGTAATTTTCATATGTATTTTATAAAGAGAGCAAGCAACCTCCCTAATTCTTTTACGCCCAACCACGTGAATCCGCCAACCAGGGATCAAGAATGACCGCTTACGCGAAACTAGGATTGTTTGTGACGTTATCATGAATCAATTGAGCCCAATACATAAGTTCGACAAACGAATAGCTTCCCTACCGCAACAGATAAAAATCAACCTATTCAACATTGCGGCGTATGGAATTTCGTATTTTCCATGAGTATCTATTAGTTTTACCCAGAAAAATTCAAGTAAAAACCAAATAAATATAAAGATCCCTCATATTCTACAGCAAATTAATAGATCACTAGTATAAATTACTTTTAAACACTAAATACCCACAAAAAAATTCAATTTTACACTTAAAAGTAAAATTTGAGAGTAATACAAAATGTACATTGGTTTTTTTTTATGATTCCTTTGAATTTTTGTAACATCTTAAACTACATGAAAAACCTATAAATTTTACCGAAAATTTCTTTTTCCATGTAAATATCCTAGAAAAAAAAAACTATAAAACAAAATTTACACTGAGTATTTGTGGAAAATTCACAACGTTACATGATAATATTCCATGATATTAACCATGGGCAAAATACTATATATTTTACAGTGTACGCACATCGACAGATCGACAGCGTACTCACTGTATACACACAATCCCAGCTGATCTCTAGTGCCCTCCCGCCAAGGTAAACTCAGATAAAATTACTTTTTATCCCGTCCTATTCTCCTACAACTGTACACACGGGGAACAGGTCTAACCAGTCTTGCGTAGGCCGTTAGCAGTAGAGTTCGTTTTTTAGTCCCCTTCTCATCTCTTGTATCATGGACCGTAGTATACCACTTAATGAGGGATAAAAACGAACATTATCTACAATCGAGATGGATGGACTTGTATTTCAGTATAATTACACGCGGACAAATAGACGAGGGAAAAAAATAAAAGGGCATAAAAGTAAACGAGGAAGACGATTGTTGATTCGTGCTATAAATTTAACGTAAACTCTCGATATGTAATTTTTGGAAGCAAAAAGATTGATTTGAATTAAAATTAATATTCTTATTTTATCGATTGTAATAAAGCGAACATTGACAAATAATAGTGCTAATTGTAAGAGAAACAATATACTTTGCACAGTCTTCGCGCGTTGCCTGAGATATTACACTACTTAATAACAATACACATCTGTATTCTACATAACATATTAAGTACATAATATGTTAAATACATCATTAATATTTATTAGGTTACTACATACATACTTACATTACAGTAAAGGAAAAATATATCTGGACAGTTTTCTAATATCTATAGGCAACGCAAATAACAGCGAGATTTAGTGAATTACCATCTCAATCATCTATAATATGATGTATAAACTGCTTCTTTACGTTAGCATCAGCCGCTTTGTACTTTTGGATGGAGTTAAATAGTATCATTAAAGTACGGTTTCATAAAGCTATTTTGTTGCCCACGAGTTCAAGTTAAGTAAAACGAGCCGAGGCGTTGTCTACAGAACTTGCGACCAAAAAGCCTTATGAAACGATCCTTTATACTATTTTTTATTTCTATTCAATATAAATTTATAATAAATACTAAAAAAACTCATTTAAAAGTTTTTGAGTTTTATTTATATGAATGGTCACATTACACACGATTACATTTGAGAATTCAAATTCAAATTTCGGCTATTAAATTGTTTAAACAATATATTCAAATATATCTCTGTAAACGTAAAAAATGATCTGATACTGATTATCGTACCCACCACAACTCGTAAATTCGATAACCCTCATAAATTTATTACCAAAAAATCAAAAGCAGTATATGAAAATCACCTCAATTGAACTATGGCTGTACAGAAATGTCAACACATATCTGAAAAACATCTTTTTGGTATTTTGAATTACAAGTAAAAATTAAAATCTCTACCTATGGTCTATGTATTCCATCTTCTCTGCTTTATTATAAAAATACAGACTATCAAAATATAACATTACAAGCCTATTTAACGATCTTGAGGATACGAGCTAAAAATCTAAAATTATCATGAAATAATATTTATTATAGAAGGTTCTACGCTGTATATCAATAAAGTACGATATATTTGCCAAAGTAATTATGTAAGGATACTTTTAGTCTGGTTTTAAAATGTTACACAGTGCCTGAGACAGATAAAAACAAATATTTCATACATGATTAGAATTTTAAGCGTGATATTATTTGTACATCCTCAAAACAAAACTACGTATCAGTTTTTCAATTACGGAGAAAGTATACTTTAATAAAAAATAGTCCCCTCGACCAAAAAATATTAATCATCAAGCTTCTTTCTTTACATATCGCAATGTTAGATATCGTGCCATTGAATTATTACGATGCAAAATTCCTAAATTAATAGCTTATTTTCTAAAATGCCCCAATTCAGCTTAACTGACAGCTTCAGCTTCTAGTTACACACTTAACAGACGCAGCATGATTTGCTGACATTAAAACTCATGGTGGAAGTCATCTCTGTAGTATTCATCAAACACTAGGAAAGTAAAGGCTGTAGCCACAACTTATCAGGCCAAGTACATCTGGTCATTCTAGAGTTATCATCGAATATTCTCAATCACAAGAGTTACATAAAGCCAGATGATAACCACAAAACTTTTACGAGAATTGCCTGGCATAACAATACATGCTCAAGTTACTGTCCGTCAGTAAATGCTCATAATTCCCTTCCTAACATAACAATTAAATAAATGCATAGATTTGATAAAGTATTACAATTACATGCATTAAACGTCAACTTGCTTCTTTCATAAGATCAATACACCAACTATAGAAATGGAAAAGGCGTACACAATAGCACTTTTCGATACGCAAAGCTGTTACAATGCGTTTTTTATAACGCTTATATTTCAAATATGAATTATTTTTAGTACAACACTTTAATATTTTAAAGTAATCATTATACCACGTATAAATTTTATTTGAATCTACAGCTTTCTCACTATGATGCATTGATTTTTCTTACAAAATAACATGCTCTTTTGAGAGTATATTTCAATGCAAATATTCATACTATTTGTTCTAAAGAGTATATTGTGTTACAGAGAATTTACTCTTATGTTCAACCAACCCATTTTTTATTTATTAATAAATAACAATATCAGATTATAATAGTTTTTTTGCGTGTCAATACTCATTTCTCATTTACCAAGTTTCAGCTTATTTTAAATCGATAGAAACTTATTTACAAAAAAATCGGAATGTGTTTAGGGTGTAATTACCCGCAAGTAAATATCAGCCGCTAAGAAAAAAATACAGTCAATTATTTTCACTGCTCCAATGCCTGCAAAATCGAGGTGGCCAGTTTTTAAGTTTCATCTCTTTGTCATGTTTTTGATTCTTGCCTTATATAAATTGAAGAGCACACTAGATCTGCAACTTCTTAAACGTTTGCAAACCAGCCCCCATATGTTTACCTGCAAGATCTTTGACACATAAAGGTACACCTAACGGATGCAGATCAAGAAAAGATCATCTGCAACCTTCGATATGGAGCTAACAGTTTTTTTAAAACTGTAAACATGATTGTTAAGTAAATTGGATACATTGGTTCGGAGCAATTTATGATAAATCATAAGACGTTTTGCAATGTGTCATCAATTTATGCACATTTTGAAAAATAGCCCAAACATATAACAATGCTCCACTCTCAAATTTAATATCACATTACTTACAACTTAAAGATTACCAAAAACTCGCAAATCTAACCAATCATTCACTAACAAGGAATTTTTTAAATCTACATAATTATTTATATTTAAATTCTTTTTTCACCTCCTTCAAAATCTCATCTCATTTGTAGTACTCAAGCAGGCAAATGTACTGACGTTGCCACACGATTCCACATGAAGACGTGTAATAAATTTCATTAAGCTACTGTTCACATGCAAGATAACTGTTCTTCATTGCCCTTCTTATTATAAATAGATTAACTAGAAAAAAATTCAGAAAAGATTGATTCTCGAAACGTCAAAATACTAAGTATGTAACATGTGTGCAACTTAATACTGTCAATTCCCTAGTGTCAAAACTTCTTTTCTATTTCAATCAAAATTAAGACGGTACATCGATAGAACAAGAAAGTATAGGGTCCAATTTCTAAACCTACTTCACACAAACACAGTTCCAAAATCTTTTTATGTTACTTCGTATCTACATAATTAGTACCGTCCGTTAATCATATGATTTATGTGTATTTATTATTTATTACGTTTTATTAGTTTTGAATTACCCATGCAGATTTTAAAAACATTAAAAACTATGATATGTTTGTAAAAGTAAACGGTGGCCATGCCATAACATACATACTTCTTGTATTTCTATTGTAGTTTAAGAAAAACTCATCTGAAAGAAGACACAATGGTATCATGTTTGCCAGTCACTCTCGCAAGATAAATTTATCAACGTGGTCGCAGTTCTGGAGTTTCCAATAATCAATATAGATACGACAAGAATTAGAAATACATTAATAGAAGAACTATTATCTTGTGTAAGATTCCTAGTCACATAAATCAATTTATTTCTTATATACACATTAAGCAGATCTATTTATCCAGTCAACCTGATTCATTTTATTTCACTTTTAAAATAGTGATTTGTGTTAACGCATATATGTATAAAATTTTAATCCCATTCTCTTCTCCAGAGTTCTAATTATAGTCACGTCTGCTCTACCATTGTGCACCCACGTACATATTGTTGACAAACCATGCAGTTTGGTGCTAGAAATAAGTAGTGAATAGAAAGGAACAATTTTCGTATCGCACAAACGATATCATTATCACTCTTGAAACCTAATTAAAATTATTGTTATTCTGTCAGAATTGAAATCCCTTCCACCATCTTGCATTTTAAATTATTTGAGAAAGAACCACAACATATTTTTCCTGTAAGAATTTTTATACAAAAAATATAAACAAAATTATTTCACAAAAAGAAAATATGAACATAATATCGTAAAACACTGCAAATAATGTATCACTTATCAATATTTACTGATCTGTTTTTATTACTATAAACGTGTCATAAATATTTGCAACAAATCAGAATCAGCATTTGCAGCTGGTAAAGGTTGTTTCTAATTGACCAGCGCGCTCAAACACAAGTTAAAGATTAGTGCAAGCTCCAGTCGATACAGAGCAGCTCGTGATTTCCTTAAATTTTCCAAAAAATATTGACATAATATCTTCATTGGACGTGTTCAATGTGATAAACGGCCCTATGAAAGATGCCCTCCAGCATACATTCCCCAGAGGAAATATCTGCTTCGGTTTCAGCCAGCTATAATCCCTACTTCCTTCTTGGTGCAATGATCTTCAACTTAAAGCCGCTCTTCGTTATCATGCGAAACACCTAGAGTAATGAAGTAGCATCAAATCGCAGTTACCTGTAAGTATGGAAAATTCTAATAGAAAAGCTTGGGAACTCAAGCAATTTTGCAGAATGGTATACGACGCGATTTTCTCCACTGTTTTAAATTTCTGTTGATGAAAATAAGCTCCCAAGGAAAGCATTTCCCTTACTGTATGCGCACCCTGACACACCCAATCTTGCGAAATGCTCTGAACTTATGTTAACGTGGTTCACTACCCCTAATATCACTCTTAATACAACCATAACCAAGATCATCTGCATTAGGCTACTACCTTCGTTCACATACCTTTCAAGATATGATACATGAACTAACTTCTGGCATAACTCAGGCATTATTGATGAATAACATCTGAAAGCTTGTTAATAATATAAGCATGCTGGAAGAAGTACAATCTTTTCAGAAAGTGTCTGTACAAATTTGACTTATGATCTATCACATGCGAAAAATGATGAAGATCACGTATTCTATATAGTAAGGAGGACATCGTTTTACATGGCATAGTCAAATGAAGACAGTTAGACCATCCAATCAAATAAAGATCCAAATCCGTCTGCAGCTACCCAATCACTAGAATTCCAGTGTCCGAAATTTTCAAAATAAAAATTAGTAAAGACCAGATATTCCTGCGGGGCTCCGAGTATAGGATAGTTAAGATTTAATACACCATATCAACATAACACGTAAATTACAGGTATTTTGCCATGGTAATCAAGATAGTACATTAATAACGTGTGAATTTCCACAATAAATCATGTAAATTTTGTTTTTACACGTTTTTCTAAATATTAACATGGAAAAGAGTTCGGGATAAAATTATAAGCTTTCTTCATTAAGTTAAAACTGTAACAAAATTTAAAAGAAAAACAGGAAAAAAATGTACAATTTAAAGTACTTACCTCAAAATCTACTAAAAGTGTAAAAAATTACATTTTTGGGTATTTAGGCACTTTAAAAGTAATACTAGTGAACTATTAATTGCTGTAAAAATATGAGATCTTCATAATTAATTGTTATTACTTGAATTTCGGGAGAAACTATGTAATTCATGGGAAAATACGAAACTCATACGCCGCCAATGTAATTGTATTGGATTATCTATCTGTGCATCGTAAAGGAATTCTATTTCCGATTTGTCAAATTATATTGGCTCAATGATATCATGTACTCACAAACAATCATAGTTTCGCGTGAAGCTGTTTTCATTCTTGATTCCCTGTTGAGCGATCAGATATGACCTATTAGTGCGATAAAAGAAATTTAGTAAGTTGCTTGCTCTCTTATAATATAAAAATATGAAAATTATTCAGTGCTTCAGTAATAAGAGTTATATATATTAGATACGAATTTTACAGTACATCTTTGAAACACATAGCAGTGTGAAATTTTACTTAGATGGTACGAAATTTTACCTTATGAAGCAAATTTACCTGTAAATTGTAGGCAGATCTTTGTTACAACGGTTTTACATGTAATTTCCTGACAATTTTTACGTGTAGTGTTTCTCCAGAGGGTATGATTTTAAAAGCTGATATATACTTTGACAACCAAATTACCAGCTGCGACAATCAACAGAAGCCGCATCTGTTCGAAGGCTTTGAAAAATCACATAAGCCACGTAACTTGAGTTCTGGCATCCAGAGATTTGAATACGAGTCGGTAAGAATACACAAGTTGGTAAAGTGACTTGCCTCGTACAAGCCGTGTTGGTAATAGTAACTTGTAGAAATCTGTTATAAATACGTTTAGACAGTGCAAAATTTCAAAGATAGTGAAGATATCTCATAATTGTAAGTGTTCCTATCACCAACTTAAAGACCAATGCCGTGAGGATTTCAGCACAAGGGAAAGCTTTTAAGTTTAATAATGAGATTAAAAATATGTAACAGCGGATGCTGCAACAAGAATCTGCAGTCCTTCACCACGAAGGAAGGCATTGAATCCGTGCCCATAATAAGACTAAATTTGAGACAGTCAATAGCCTCTAGAACCTCAAAAAAAAATTGTTTAGGCGCTAAATCATAAAGGCGAAAACTACATTAGAGATTGTTAACAATCTACTTCTGAGTGTTCAACACTTCTAATGTCATTGAGTATATTTCTTTAACTGTACAATAAGATGTAAGTGTTGAAATATGCAGCGTATAGGTTAGGTTTGGCGGCACGTATGTAACTAACGCAGATAAAAGAAGCGTTCCTGCATTTTAGTATTTAATCTTTAGCTAACAGCTCACATAAATTATATATCATTAAAAGCGGTATAATCAACTCTTTGTATGTGTATCTGGTGCTTGAAATTTAAATACTGAAAGCATTGTTCGTGTGTATACTCCACATAACGGTGTGCATAATTCATTGTATTTATGTTTTATACAATAATATGTACATACATAACAATAATTAATTCAATACAAAAATAACTAACTCAGAAAAACAAATCGAAAAATAGATTCAAGGCATTAAAATACCATTGTAAGTGATTATACCTTCTCCTTCGAAAATAGAGAGAGGAATTTCTAAACTCTCAACGGCTAAATGTACAGGTATTCCACCGACTACTTGATCTTCAATTGCATTACAGCTATATTTTTTTGATTTAAGGAGAAAGTCTTTTGTGCAAAGATTTTATAGGTTTCAATCAATGCTGGATAACCAAACTAAAATATACTTAGTGACATTAGAGGTGTTACAATAAGATGGCTACAGGAAGTGGAAGATGACCTTAGAAAAGCAGGAGTAAACAAATGGAAGGAGAAAGCTGGACTCAGGAAGATATGGAGGGAGATCACAGATAAAATTGAAGATGAGGGCTGATCCACCGCAAAAAATGGATCTAGAAAGCTTCCATAAGGAAGCAATGCAACCCTGTAATGGGGTGTTTTTTACCATTTAAAAATGTTTAATCACCCCTTGAAAATAAAATCATAAGGCCGTAAACAGCTTGTATAATAAGTGTCCATGAGTATTTCAAACATTTTGAGATATAATGGCATATATTTAATTTTTTGCATATCTTTAATTATATGGTATAATTGTAGCCGTATTACACTAATTGAAGTTAAATTAGCGCTAATTAGTGATTGCATATATTTGCATATTTACGGTATTCTAATGCATATTTTACCAAATTGCATATATTGCATATTTAAGCTTTTTTCTAATCCTTTCTTATTAGTAAAATTTCCTAGTAATCCTAAGTATAATCGAACAACCGACAATCTCCAGAACGATAAATCTTTTACATTGGTTTAACTTCTAATACTTTTTCCAAGAACTGAACGTGTTTAATTTCGCCTAGCAGAAGGGATGTGGTAACTACGTTTTATTATTATTAATTCTCAGTGAACTATTTCATTCACTGAAAATATCTTTGAGCGAAAAACGATGTAATTGTTTACGTTTTTAAATACTGTGCGTACATAAAAGAGTATAGCGAACAAAATTTCTTTATGGATTAAAACATATCCTGAAACTGGTAAGGATGGCGACAAAATATTTTGTCGAGCCTGCAGTAAACTGTAAGTTTAATTTTACTAAAAGCTTACAATGTTTCTAAATTCTTTAACTTTAAAAATAAAATGACAATTGTTTGTAGAGTGTCTTCTGAGAGAAAATTCGGATTGATAACACGCTAAAACTCAATCACATATTGGAAAATGTGAAAAACTAAAGCGATCCGCACGTGTTGCAGCAATCTATAACGCTATGTGTAGCATCACATTAACGAAACTCAGAACAAGAAGAATATAATACGGATCATGTGTTAATCTGCAAATAATTTCGTCTAAAACATACATTTAGCTAAAGATTAAACAACTTACGAAAAAATAATGTCACATCTTGTTACCAGCAAACAATGCAGAAATGTCAACAATTGGAAGGAATAATTTTATTTATATCATGGTAAATGAAGTACGATAACTGTGGCCGTTATATTCGCCCATTTGTTAATAGGAATTCTTCATGAAGATATTGTAGGTAATATATTTAATTTATTGTAAAGAACTTAAAAAACAAATAAGGTGACAATTGCCCAATTCGTTCAAGAAGGGTTACACAAATTTCTTTTTACCTGGAAGTATCCCTTGTGAAAAAATGTTACTTAATGTTATCCGAACGCTGCACCATACATGATAAAAGCCGACGCAAAATTTAAAATTTTTTTATATGTAACATTAGTTCATACCACTTGTTTAGCTCATGGGTCAATCGTGTAGCCGAAGACATTAGAAATCAATTCCCTTTGAATTAATGATTTAATTAGCAATGTCAAAAAAGTATTTTAAAAAGCACCTTCACGAATCCAATTTTATAAGGAGCGTCTTCCCGGTGTTAAGTTGCCTCCTGAACCGATTATTACGAGATGGGTACATGGTTAGAGGCTGCAATTTTTCTCCGCCGAATTTTGAAGAGCAATAAAATGTAATTCTGAAATCACTGCTGACAGCATTGCTCTAGAAAACTGTAAAAAGATAGTAACATCAACAAAATTGCTACAAAACCTTTTGTATATTAAGTCAAATTATAGCTTTGTTTCAAGTTCCATTCGTAAACTAGAAACGCAAGGGAGGTCGCTCTCGGAAGTCATCGAAATAGTAGAACGAATTTGATATGCTATGTAAGAAGGTTAAGGGTACAATAGGTAATTCTATATACGATAAATTTAAAAAAGTTTAAAAAAAAAAATGCGGGGTATTTGAAATTGAAGAAAGTTAAGAAAATTTGGAAGGTGAAAAGAAACGATTATCGACTTTAATTTTAGTTTAGAATGTATTGCAAAGTTAAAAAATGCACCAATTACATCTGTGGATGTTGAAAGAAGTTTTCTACTTCGAAACATCCCAATAGCACAAAAATACTTAAATATATAAAAATTAAAATTTTGTTTTAACATAAAACGACAGTTTTTAAAATTTTATTGCATATTACTTTGTATATGAGTTTAAATCATATGTAACTATTTATTCTGTTATAATATTTCGAAATATTTGTACATTGATATCAGTATATTTTCAAACCAAGGGAGGAAAGTGCTATTGCAAAGACTATGGGCAAGGCTTGAATGCATTTCCTCACCTGTGGTTGAAATATACTATATATACAACATAACAAAATTTGAAGATTAAAATATACAGAATATTAGAAAATGGCTTGAATACTATTTTAATATTCAGCAATAGAAAATGAAACTAATTAATTGAAATGTAATATCATAAAATTTTATTATAAACATTTCTATACAATGACACACAGAGATGATAATTTGTCGTACACACCAGCTGAAATTCGTAAAGCAGCACTTGCACTGTCGGAATTATTATATAAATTACCTTACATGATGTAATTATAGGCTGCTTTAATATGGGCGGCAAGTGCTTGTAAGAACTGACGAATTAAACAGAATGACTATCTCTGATGTAGATAACAGAGGTGATATCATTCTGTGAATTTCCGAAACAAAACTGAGTTAAAGAAATTTTGTACTGGTCGAACCCTTGGATTGCAATATCCGGAATAACTGCACATTGTTTTCATAAGCGGTGGAATATTAGATGTAAAACTTCAATGGTGGTTACAGAACAGACCTATTAAAATTCAATTTACCCAATTCAAATTGAAAAAAAAGAGTTTGTTATTACAAGTGCAATAAACGGCTCTTTTAACGTAACATAAATCGGTAATTCTAATCTCTTGTATTTAACTTTGTTTGCAAGTACAAGATTGTGTATCCATTTGTTTATTTCTATGTTAAGAGTTTGTAGGTTAAGTTCAATACCTGTAAATCTGAATTAGAAATAGGGTAATATGTAGAATAGCCCGGCATCCCCGATTGATTACTAGAATACTGGACTGGATGAGTGTAAAGTGACTCCAGAATCACGATTGAGTGTTAACTTTGGATATTAAGCACTTTTTAGCTACTGCTAATCAAATAAAAAAAAACATGTTTAAGATGTTATAATTTCACATTGGCACATACACGAAATACTTACATCATTAAAAAACAAAGCCCAGTTGTAAATATATTTGGCTATTTCTAACGTATCACGGCCTAACCTTATCCATTACACAAACGCCGGAGGTGACCGCCAACGCCATCATAAACAAAAGCGAACGAATGTGTACGAAGTTGCACGAATGTGGCAACATTTGGAAAATTTAAATGATATAAAAATATATACTCAATAAAATATTTTTTTAATGTAAAATACATATTAAAGTCATATTATACCTTTGAAAGAAACTAATGCAGCAAGTCAAGAAATGTCAATAAGAACAAAACTGAATACTTAATACAGATTATTGGGGTGTATCAGAGTAAATCAAGGAAAAAACAAGTACTCCAGTGACATATTCTAAATTTGTAATATCATATGAAATATGAATAAAATATTCAAAACAAAATAATAGATTAATAATATATATAATATTATTTCAACATGTAAGATTAAAAAAACATTGTAATATAGTTTTTATTAGGTTAATTGGGTTAAATCATTAATGTCTTTTGGGATATGTATTTGATAGAAAACAAAATTTCTTTTATAATCAAATTGAAAAACATTTAATTAAGAACATCGTTATAGAGAATATGTTGTAAAAGAATTTCGTGCAAATAAGTTAATGTTAAATTTCTGCCTTATTTATTTTATGTAAAAATTTTGCATATTTTCGCAATTTTTTTGCATATATGCCCAGATTTATGCATATTTTTCTCAAAAATCGATGCATATATCTGGGCATATATTCCGGTTTTTCTTAGTTTATAATCCGGTCTCCTAATAATCACTGTGACAATGCACTACACAAAAACTAACCTAAAATTACAGAAGCTCCATACTAATAATTAATTGTCACTTAATTAGTAATTTAAACGCACATTGTGTCCGATGTCACAACTCGATTCGTTCGCAAAACATCGGAAGACTTGCCTTACTATATGTATAATTCTTTATTGCTACTGCGGTGCTGCAGTCAACGAAACTATAGAGTTCAAAAAACCGCATGTGGGTCATGATCTGCCTGGTAGGCATGGTCATATAAGAACTCTACGACACTTCTTATATACACGTCGTTGAAGTGTCGCAAGTCTTAACACGAACTAGTACGATTCTAGGCTCGTCCGCTTTGAGAAGAAAAACAAGTATATTTTGTGTCACCTTATTTTATAATCCGTTCTTGCTGGTATTAAAGGAAATCTTGTATGATATGCAAATTGATGGATAGTACGAAATAAAAGATTTGAAGAAATACAGTTACGTTTCAAAAGTTCTAACACACTTAAAAAATTACCAAAAGATTTATTACTAAAGTGAAGACGTTGAATGTTAGTCATCAAGCGTCAATCGGGTATATGCAGTAGCGTAGATAAAATGAAAGTTACATATAGAATTAACTATGATATATTTTTCTAAATTGTTGTTGTAAAATCGGTTTCGTTGGTAAGTTAATATATTTTTAAAATCTAGAGAAAGCCCAGATAACAATTTAAGGTTTACACAACCTTTTAAAAGTTGTTCCGACAAGGTAAAAAGCTTGTCAACATGCTGTTATGGCAAGGTGCAAGCTTGCGCTGCAAGGTATGAACAAGCTTACTAGTTGACACAGGACAAAGTTTTTCAAAAGCAAGGTTACAGGTTAAGATTGTCTGTAAAAGCATGTGACAGGTTACCATGGCAAAGGTTCCCATAAGCGTCATGTAAAAGCATATGACAAGGTTGGAATGACAATGTTGAGCCAAGCCGTAAAGAAAGCCTGTACAAACCTTGATAAAAGTTGTATAACAATCAAAACAAAATAGGAATTGGATATTAATTTCTTCTTTTTCTTGGTTCTAGGTCATAAAAATATAGAAGTTACATTAAGGACGCTGCGTTTTAATTTCAGAACTTTTTCAAATATATGTAAAAATATAAATTGTAAAATGGAATACATTTTTTTATTTAATAAAACAAAACATTGTTACTATGAAGAATTAGATTTATATCATTTATTAAACATTTACTTATAATTTACACCCATTTACATTTATATTTTTATATGTATACTTAAAAAGCTATTTGAAATAAAGTGAAACGTCCTTATTAATGTACTTCCATATTTTGACCAAAAAACCATGAAATGAAGAAATTAATACCAATTCCTATTTGTTTGATTGTTGTAAGCTTTTATCAAGGTTTGTATGAGCTTTCTCAAAAGCTTGGCTATAGTCAAGAAGAAGAATTGGGTATATGACCTCTTCTCATGTGACTTTAAAAATTACTAAATATTTAAGAAAGATATACCAGCAAAACTGAAACCAAAATAATTTCGTACAAATAAACTTTATGTAACTCTCAAGTGTTTCCAAAAATGTTTTTTACAAATTATTACTAAACAAAACTCAGAGAGAATTTAGTAAATTAGATATAATTTGCGTTCTTTTATTATTTTCGCATGCCGCCCCATCGCTCCTAAAATATTTCAATTATTTTCAAAATCACATCTGCTTGCATCAAGTAAAAATTCATTCAAATAAAATCTAGAATTCAGTATTTAATAAAAAAAAACAAACTTCTACATAATTATATATACATATTAAGATTGGTTTTTATATTATATAGAAACACACTATATATATTTCCGTCGCCATCGTGTTGCCGCGAATCTCTGTAATAAGAAAAGGACAACTATTAAAAAATAAAAATACCAGAGATGGAGCAAAGGAACGGCTATCATTTCCAAGAGTCGACAAGTCGTCGTGGAATTATGAAAATAAACTGTTTTCCCCGTTACCTACAAAATACAAACTACCTTATTTTAACTATACTAGTGTTATAATAAAAAAACTCACCAAAAATATTTTAAGCCATTTTAAGTCTTCTGGAAGGGTTTTTTTAAGCCTTTCACTTTAGAGAATAGATTATGCCGATATTGTCCTCTAGTGGCTTATAGGATGTTTGATGTCAAACGCCTAACGTTCCTTCCATGGGTTGATATCAAATATCGAATCTGTAAATATTTTGTGGAAATAAATCAATAAATGAAATGGTTTCGGACTTAAAAAAAAAACAGGTAATAATTTAAATAATATCAATTACTCACCAACTTTTTTTCTCCAAGAAGAGTTTTCAACTATTTGATGGTTTACTAATGTCATAGAAGCTTCTATATTCGCTGAAAAAAATTTCATAAGTTCTGAAATTGATTCTCCTCTTAATCCTTATTAGTTACTATAATGCCTGTTGTATTGCGGCAGTCTGTTGGGCCAACCTAAAACCGTATCCATTTAGTTTCTAAACACTCTGCTATGAAAGAAAATCTTCTAAGACCTTCCACATTACGCTTGGTTTAATTAATTTGGTGACGCTCATTACTGTAATCGTTCCTAAAAAATATTTGATAACATTAGAACGATTTCTTGAAATAAGAGATACAAATATATATATAAAATTCTTATTAATTATAACACTGAATTTATATGTATATTTTTGAATTTATTGAAAAATCCTATTACACTGTCATTAAAACTGAAAAAAACATTTAATTATTCAGAATTTCTGAATTATATCAAATCAAATTATACTACAAGCTATCTAGCTAGCAGATATAAACTATAACTTTTTAAACTAAGTGGATTGGCTTATGCGCTTATGGTGTAGAAAATTAGGTTAGAATTATATGCAATAGTTGGGGCAATTTAATACATGTTCTTTTTTATTTATTGTAAGTGTCGTTTACTACGGTATTCGCAGGTACGGTATATATATATATACGGTACAGTAGTAAATCAAATGGAAATTAGTAGAAAATATTATACCGAGTCTGGCCACGCACATCTCCATTTGTTTTCTCTGTACACAGACAGTTCGATTCATCGGTTAGAATTATAAACTATTGATATTCATGAAGCAACAACGCATATCTAGTAAAATATATAAAATTAGGTAATACTTACTTTTGCATGAATGACGTTTTAAACTATTATACACTGAAACAGCTCAAACGCGTACGACACAACTGGACACAACAAACAATGGCGGTCGATGACAGAATAGCGGAATGGCGGTTAAACCAAAAAAAAATCAATACTCGATAAACGATTGACGCCGAATCACTCCGGAAATACACGAGGTCACCGTACCATGATATAATAACTTTGTCGCAACCTTGCATTAACCCCAGCATTAACCTTTTACTGTTAAGCTTGTCTGGACAAGGTAAAGTTAAGCAAGTGGCAAGCTTGTCGTAAGCTTACGTGTTATCTGGGCTCGAGATTTACGTATTGTCGTTAATGAAATCAACAAACAAATCCTCAAACTAATAAAATCTCGTTTATTTTAGAAATGTTGCGAAAATTAAGAAAATAGGTATAAAAAGCGATCATATTATTTTGTTAGTTCTAGTTTATTAATTTAATAAACTCATTAATTTGTGATTCAAAGTGAATATTATTAAGAAATAAGGATTATGCTAACCACAATTGAAGTTAATTTAATGTAATTATTATGTTCAAATGACTTTTTTTCCAAATTTTACAATTTGGAGAACATAATTAAATATGCCAATCATAAATACCTATTTTTTTTTTACTTGCTTCTAACATAACAGTAGGAAGAAAAAGGAACAAGAACATTTTCTTACATCAGACGTCACAGGAATAAATTACCCATTAAATTTGCACACGATGGCCAGGTTATGCTAGATTATAATATCACGTATTTTAGCAGCATCCTTCTCTACATACACAAGAGCATAAATAACCCATAATAGACTAGCAAAAAACTATTGTAGACAAGATATACACATTTAGTTTCGGTACATAATGAATGTCTATGTATTTGTCTGTCCGTAAAGTATAATATCTTACACACTATTCACACACAAAGACCACCTAATACATATTTATATTCTGTAAAGTCTGTTTGTGCGATCAGAATAATAAGGTTACCTTTTTTTTCGGGAGATTTTGCCTCTTTCTCTGTACCACGGTTTCATCTGACACGTGTTGGTAGCGCTCCTCTTCGGATCGACAAAAAAAAACATGTAGGCGACGTTGTTAAAAAATGCGAACTCTGTTGTTATTGTTATTACGTATGCATTATAATATTCTTTCGAGGCGGTGTTTTTGGATATTTACACGTGTCTGTTAAAGAAATATGCTTATAATACACATTTTGTGGCAGTACGAACAAATAATCGAAAATTTAACTTATGAAGCAGGTTATGAACGTCAAATATTTTATTATTATCTTTGCGAAAAGCGATCTTTGAAACATAACTTACTTTCTTTCACTTCGAAAACCATATTGTGTATCTTCTATTGAATTTTCGGATTTATTTCGTATTCCAGGAAAACACTTGTACATAAATGACAGGAGAATAGCATTCTTCCGGCACTCCCATACTTTTTTTCTGTTTCGTTTAAAAGTTCTTTTAGTTTTTCTCTTCTTTCATACCTCCTATCTATTTTCGATGTTATGTTTGCTTTTAATACTATTTCTAATATTGTGAATTCACTTATTTTATTCACCGTATTTTTACCGTGTTTAACCAAGAAAAAACACCACCGAAAAAATGATTTAATCTAGTACAGGTTATGTTTTCACGCGTGTTAGTAATTTGACAGTTCAAGAAGTGTGGAAACATTCGTTACTATTATACTACCGTTGTTAATAATAAAACTTTTACGATCCTAGGTGGAAGCTTAGATAATAAAAGTTATTTAAGTGCCTTTTAATTTAGTTCTAATTTATTGTGCGGTTAAAGTAAACTCCGAGTGTAGATTCCTGTGTGTTTGTGTCTAGCCGAATAAAACTAACGCATAATATTAGAATCTTATGATGAGGAGTTTTACACTACTTAATAAAAATACAGTTTGTGAGGTTAGAATCTTATCTGCATGTTGAATTGTGTTAAGGTAAGTGTAGAACCAAACGCAAGAATTAATTCATGTATCTTATATGCCAATTTTTCGAAGTAAACAACGTTTTTGAAACATTTTCATCAGTTAGGCGTTCTCGCTTCTACTTAAAGTAGGTAATAACTCTTTTTCATTTAATTAATTGACATAAGAAAACTCTGAATTAACTTGAAACGACATTTCAATTTAATTAAATTATACAGAGAGTTTTTACATCAAAAATACCTAGTATTTGTAGTTTTATACACTGCTCATGTATTTAATACAATAATTTATGGTTATATTTTTAATACCGAACATTGTGTAGATAATAAATTATAATACACTACTGTCACAAGCCTTCAGGGGAAATGAGCCACTCCTGGCGTAAACATCACCGATACGAGGTCAAGCTGACTTTCTCCGAACGAGCCAGAATCCAAAGCTTTAAGCTCCGAAGCGGCTTGCCTCTTCACTGTCGACGCTTACAGAAATCGATTAAATGAGTCACTTGCTTTATTTTGCCGCTCGTTTTGCAATGTTTAGATGTTAAGGACGAAAGGAGAGTTTCTAACTCCTCACGTCTTTGTTTTTTTTCGTTTTGTGTGAATAAAGTATGACGGCCGTGCAGAAAATTTGTTTCGCCGTAACTATTTACCGGGTGATTCGCTAAAAGTATGTACATTACTCGATAGGTAGATTTCTGTACTAGAAAAATACCTCCTTAGATAGGTAATTGAAATAAAATTGATTTCTTTGCTGAATTGAATTAAATTATGCGTTAATTATTTTTTTGAGAGAGCCAAATTATAAAACCTATACACCTTGCCCTCCTCTACCAAATTTTATATTTAACTATATCAGGGTTTTCCACGGACCTGCTGTTAGAAGTCCTTAACAAATTCTGAGTTTTAAAAAATTTTTTTTTTTTGGGTTTTGCAACAATTTGCACTTACTTTCCATTTCTAAAATATTTTCACCTTTTTTGCACTTCCGGTTAACCGGAAGGCGCCACGAACTTGTTATTTTAAGTGAACACCCTAATATTATTATATTTTGAATTCTACCAATAAAATTCTATGACGATTACCAATTAGGTATCATATACTATCTTCAACTGTTCTAAGATATTAGATTTTGTTAAAATTTGGACATTTACATTGTGTATGTAATTGATTAATTCTCACTGATTTAAGTGTCAGAAATCTCCGACTTTGAATAAAACAAGTACTAACATTGTTTACCAAAACGTTGAAAAAAAAAGCAGTGACATTATGCAGGGTGTTTAAAAAATAGTGACATATCCAAGAATTTTGAATGTTGCAAAACTTAATTTTTTCAAATAGAACACCCCTGTACATTCTCTATTTTTGGATGTACAATTAAATTCTTATACCATTTGCTGTAGCATCCCTATACCCATCTCAGTAGTTTCTTTTAAATTACTCGCTTTTGTTTATTACCACTTTCAAATGGCCGAATAATTTCTATCTGGTGGGCCATGACATTAACATCACAACAATTTATTATTACTAGTAAGTATTATTGTTATAATCAATTGTTTGTTACACGTCGCGTGTCCAGATAAATGCATATTATTATGGAACTTATGAATTAGATAATGAAAAATATTGAAGGAGCTTATTTTAACCTGGATACTTTAAATTTATTTATACATTCACTGAGAATGCAGGATGACTTATAGAGAGTTTACGGTAATTATAGGAATTTATTTTCGGCTAATATATCTAATAAAATTCAGAAAACTTTGAAATAATACATTACACAGATTACACACTCTACGCAACTTTCGTCACTACCAACAAGATTTAATGATTCGTGTGACGAGCACGTTGATGAATTAGACCCAGTTGAAGTGAGAAAAGTATAAGGCGACACATTAAGACGACGAGATAATAAAATGCTTGGACTAAACGGAATTCACATTGAGCAATTTTTTGATGCTCTATGTCATGGTTCAAGTTTATGCTGCTGTAAATTGCATTGTTAATTATGCATGTATCTAAAATATTCGTCATAAAAACCTTTATAATTTGAAAATACTTTAATATATCAAAAACTTAAAAACATTTGTCTGACAAGCACACTACGTTTTAGTGAAAACAATGTTGTTATGTTTCGTCGTTATCGTTTATGCCATTTCCTTAATTGAAACAAAGCTATTAGAAAATCATTTCAAATTTTCTGGATCCGTTGAATATATTAACAACCAATAAATTCCTTTAATTACATCGAATTCTCTATAAGTTCTTCCTGCATCTCAGTGAATCTAAAATAAATTTATAGTATCTAGGTTAGAATAAGCTCCTCCAATATTTTCACTTATCTAATTCATAAGTTCCACAATCATATTCCATGATCTGAATATGCGACGTGTAACAAACAATGATTATAAAATAATACTTACTAACAATAGTAATTGTTGTGATGGTTAATGTTCCCACCAGATAGAAAATTATTCGGCCATTTGAAAGTGGTAATAACAAAGCGAGTAATTAAAAGAAAACTACTGAAGATGGGTATAGGGAATGCTACAGCAAATCGGTATAGAATTCATTGTACATCCAAAAATAGGAAAATGTACACGGTGTTCTATTTGAAAAAATTAAGTTTTGCAACATTCAAAATTCTTGAATATCCACTAATTTTTAAACACCCCTGTATAATGTCACTGATTTTTTTTTTTATAGTTTTGGTAAAACAATGTTAGTACTTGTGATTTCAAAGTCGGAGATTTCTGACACTTAAATTCAAGTGAGAATTAATCAATTACATACACAATGTAAATGTCAAAATTTTAACAAAAATCGTAATATCTTAGAAAACAGTTAAAGATAGGTATAAGATACCCAATGGTAACGTCATAGAATTTTATGGTAAATTCAAAAATATAATAATATATAGGGTGTTCCACTTAAAATAACAAAGTTCGTGGCGACTTCCGGTTAACCGGAAGTGCGAAAAAGGTGAAAATATTTTAGAAAGAAAGTAAGTGCCAAATTGTTGCAAACCCCCAATTTTTAAAAACTGAGGATTTCGTTAAGCCGGAAAACTTCTAACCAGCCAGTTCCGTGGAAAACCCTGTATACTCCATGATATATTAATCCATACAGGTATCAATTTTTCATAATTTTTTAACTGCAATTAAAAACTTTTTTCCCATGTATCTAAAACAAAACACGAAGTTAATATACATAGATTCCTTGGAGAATTGACGTAAGTTTTTTCTCGGGTATTTTATCTCAATTTTTGTCGAATTTAGTTATGGAAGCCGGTTTATTTTCCGAAGTTGTGTTTGCTATTATAAGGCATTCCGAAGCAGCAGTTTATGCTACCAACAACTGCCAGCCTTTTACGACAGCGATTCGCTGGCATAGTATAGTTTATAATAATGCGTGTTGATGGGACTTTCCTGTTATGGAATATGTACCGTGTTTAACATTGCTGCTAGTTCATGTGTTAGACGTAACCGCATGTTGTAAATAATTTAAATTACGCAAGAAAGGATCCATAAATATCTAATGTCTTTGTGGATTGTTTTGGGTAAAATTAATACAATTAAAAAAATTATATGGGTTCATTACTTAATTATAAGTACGAGACAAATAGAGATGACTTCCAGTATGTAAGGATTTTATAAAAAGGTTTATATAAAATCACAGTTGATGCTTTCCTAGAAACTTATTATTTAGTGTTTTAAATTATTTTGTAGATATAATAGCAGCTAAAACATTTATCCGCGTATTTTCATCAATATTATCCTTATTCCTAGGTTTCTCAAAACTTCCAAACTCTTTTAAATTGGTGAAAATAAATTCTTGAAGGTGTTTAAAAATAGCGTTCGGCGTCCTATTGACTATTTTTGTTACAAATAATGTGACATTCGACCATGTCAAGTTGCTTGAGGTTTGCATACACTGTAACCAACTTTGTAAAGTAACTACCTAAACCACTGACAACTGACAAAGTCAACTATAATCACCCTAATGAACGAACTGTCAATGTTGAAGTAAACATAATGCTTCAATTGTTTATATTGCGTTTCCATGGCAATACAAGATTTTTTTTAACATAATAATTAGTGTATTGTGCTGTTATTTATTAAAATAAGTGCTACGATCCTTACATCATTGTAAGAAAAAACATGTAGTATTAGAAAATTATGGTTTCCAAAGTGATTTTGCTTTTTAAAAAATGCCAACCAAAATTAAAAATTTAAGATATCCTTGTTTGACATTAAATTCCCTAAAAGCAATATTCGATTTTATTTTTATATCTTTTACAAATAAAGGAGTTACACGTTGAAAAGAAGGTTTTGGTGAACTCTATTTCTTGCAAATATCTAGTAAATAATATTTTTCCTTAAATTAAATATTAAGTCGTTAAAGTAGGGCCCTTTTCCTAGGTAAAACAGCGAATAGCAAAAAAAAAACTGACGATCAAAACCATTTAGTACCCTATATTAAATAATCTGTTTTTCTTTTTTTTTAATCATAAGTATTAAATTCTGTTTTTAAGTTCATCTTATTAATTTAAATACAGTTGAAGGTTTAAATTGGGATTACATGTCAAGAGATATAGAAAAAAAGTTCTCCATTACACAATACATCTGTTATTTAATTGTGAAACAATTTTGCGACGTTTCGTCGTTGATTTACGACAGCTTCATTCAAATTGACATAATTAATATCTGAAAAAGGAATATGATATATATTGTTTTAAACTGTTGAATCCCTTTTTCAGATGTTAATCATGTCAATTTAAAATTGCTTATGAAGATGTCGTTAAGCAACGACGAAACGTCCCAAAATTGTTTCATAATTAAATAACAGATGTATTAATGTATTTTTTTTTTATTTCTTTTGACCTGTAATCTCAATTTAAAGCTTCGATTGTATCTTATTTTCTTTTTAAAGTATTCCATTCAAATAGGTAATAATTTTTTGTGTGTACCCCAATGACCAACTATATTTATTTCATATTTTATAAATATTTAAAAAATATTAAATCTTTCTTGAATATTAGTTATATTAATATAATATGTATAAAATATATATAGAAAATATATTAGGAAAACATTTTTAAAAATATATATGTGTATGTAGCATTAATATTTTATTGCAAAAGTTTCTCATATATTTTTTTATAACTCTGTAAGAATATTTTTGCTTTGTATTTCTGTAAATATTACTCATATAAATAAAAGATTGAATTTTTGCTTTTGTACATTGGTGTGTAGGACGAATAATATAAAATGGGTAAATATGCATTACATTTTAAGGTAGGTATGACTTATTAAAATGGCTAGTTTAAAGATTAAATTAAGATAATTATTACTAATATGATTTAATTAGTATGTAATTGAGCGCTATAACTTTTCTATAATAATCTGCGTTTTGTTTATATATTTGTAATATTTGTAAGTTGCGAACGTCACACACAACACCTTTATTCATTACGGTGCCGGTTTATATGATTTATATTGTTTATGCGTCTATGGAGTTGAGTACATAGAATGCACAACGCGCATGTGACGTATCATCAACGTTTTCATTGCGTTTGTCCTTACATGTTTATGTTATAATAGTATACGATTAGGGCAGATTAGGTTTAACTGTGTAATTAACTGTTTGCGGGTTGTTTTTAGTTTTTGTGGTAACTACGAGGTAAGCAAAACTTTGAACATGTCATGGCATTTTAAGATAATTGGAATGCTCAATATTGCTTATGTACAGAAAATCGTTTAATAATATAATTGTAGGAATTTTATGCATCATATATGTACCTGTATCTACCAACATAAATTGCTAGTTTTTTGCTTAAGAGATTCATCTTGTAGATAAGCGTCATAACCTCAAATAGGTTAGAATACGTTGTGTTTTTTATTGTTGTACGTAGAATGTTTAAATATTATGAAATAAAGTAAAAATAGAGTATCGTAAGTATTAGAAATGTAGCTACCACTCCAATTATTGTAAATGCTCCAAATGTATTAGTAGGTGTTGATAATGTTGTACGATGTTTATTCATGTATAGATCTAATACAATTGGCATTGTTTTTAGGCCACAGGAAACGCCATGAGAGCGCCACTACCGAGATTATGAAAAGCCATAGGGCTTACCTGGCCCACCAAGCTAGACGTTAAAAATGAGTATTTTCATTTTATTGGCTTATCAAATAAAATGATAATAAATACGTGCTTTTATTAGAACACTTCAATTAAAATAGGATTAAGTTTTATATACTTTCAGTATGCCTTAAAAGATGCAGGAATTATTGATTATAATTTAGAAAATATTTAGAAAAATATACGCTTTACATTAATTTTAAAATATAATAAAATTTTTAAGAATATTTATCTAATTAGAAAATATAAAATTATTCAAAACTCTCACAAAAATATTATAAAATATATTTTAAAAATATCTATGTAATATTTTGCTTTAGGAGTATTGTTTTTCATGTAAAAGGTTGTTCTTTTAAATTTTCTATTTATTATATGCGATTCTGCATGTACAAAAAGGATAAGCTTCGATTTAGCTATTCAGCAGAGTGTAATTAGCGCCCCCTATGAGCAACCGTTAAATGATGCAATTCCTTTCATCATGTTGGAACGTAGTAATACAATTTTCACTTATTCTCTATGAACACTTGCTGAATTATTGGAAATTTAGAAAAAAATTATTAACTTGAATATCCTGTATGTCTTAAACGAGCAACACTTCTATAAGGCATGTTGCGCTGAATCCTCATGTTTTAGGCTCTACTATTCCCAGTTTCCAGATTTTCCTTTCTTAACTAACTTACACTGTATAGACGCTGAATAGAGAATAGAAAAATCATAATCCTACAACAATTCATAAAAAACTTTTTTCCTTTCTGTCACTGTTTAGGAGTAACACCCTGTATATATAAAACAATCTCTTTTTTTTAATTTTTTTTTTTTTGGTTGGTCTTAAAAGAGATGAAAAAATACGTAGCATCTACTGGCAGAAAATCTCAAAAAACGGTTACCCAGATTTACCTATCGAATACTTTTGGCGCGACCTGTAAGTGAATGTAAGTGACTGACTAGCAGCGCCGAACAATAATATACAACAACAATACGGGTATGACTCACGTACATACGAGAAGACTTGGAGGCCAAACATCATTAACCGACGCTCCATAAGTAAGTAATCCAAAAGATCGAACAGATAGCAGGTAGAGATACGAGAGAGTATATTGTGTGTATGTACTTACGAATATGAAACTTTTCATTCTATACGGTCCAACATTTTGCAGGCACAGTGCCCGAGTAATTGCTTAGCAACAAGATCTCTCCGACTTCATTCGCGCTGCGTCGGGAAAGTTTGAGTTCGTATAAGAAAGATTGACGTAAACCACGGTAAAAAGTGCATATACTATAGTATACGTATAAGTAGTTGGAATAATGATTTTATAACTGTTAAAATAATGATAATAATACATTTATTGTCCGAGAAAGGTGTACGCTATTTAACATACATAAGTATAAATTAATAAAATTTAATAATACAAATAATTTCAATAGCTTGCCCAAAAGGTTATACAGGCTCTAAACAATATAATAAAATATATAGTGTAATCGTCTGAACAGAATTTTTAACCCAATGATGCTAATTATCAAAAATTTATTTCAAAAACGGGTTAAATTACAAATTGTGCAGAAAAAAAAAACCTTGAACTGATGGTTCTGGCCTAAAATAAAAACTGCACTTGACTCTAAATGAAAATAGGATAATGCTATTTTCTATGCAAAGCAAAAGTTTTGTTTGTTCAGGAAGATAATCCAAAATACACGACCTTTAAAATACTATCCACGTGGTTTCACATTAAAATAAACTAAGTGTGGACAAATACTAGAAAATTTACAAAAAAGAAAAAAACTAAATGCAAGAACAATGCTTCTACTCACCCAAACGAGGTGATTAATAAATAAAATGAAACAGCAAAAATGAATAACGGAAAAATTAAACTATAATGAGAGAAAAAAACTAAATATATCTTCCTAAACAAAAATAATAATTGATCTTATATCTATTACGTGTACACGTTAATATATTAACAATTATCACAATATGAATTCCTTGATGGACTAAATAAAAGACAATTAAAGCGGAATTTACAATATCAAAATAAATTACAAAATGGCAACAAAGATATACAAAAAATACGTCTACTCACGTCAATAGTCGAACAAGGAAGTCCTTAACAAAATTCTACAATTGTTTTTTTTACAAAAATCGCTCTCAAAATCGTACAACGCAGACATATAAACATACGACAATATTCAATAGAATCCGCATTAAATCAACACAAGCAAACGATAGACATATGAATGAATGGATTAAATAAAAAAACTTATTAACACAATATAAATTAAAAATGATACAATAAACTCTTTAACTAAATTTATACAAACCAAAATAAAATTGTGAAAAACTCTCGGTAAATTGAACAACAGCTGTTTTAGCAAAGAACACAACCAATAACCAGCAAATTGGGTTGTTTAACCGCAGCAATACGTGTGACCGTTGCTGCATTTTGTTTTTTTTTTTTGGGAATTGTTTCATATACAGAGTGTTTCAGACCACTCGCCCACTATCTTTTTCTCGCCATTTATTGCAGCTAGACTAATACGACAAAAAAATTAATAACAAAACCCCACCTAAAGAATTACGTGAAAATATTTTTAACTTCCGGAAACGTTCCATTATACCGGAAGTGGATAGCAATTTTCTTATTTTAAATGGAATTATATGTTTTTTCTTACCTCAATGAATTCTACAGATTATTTGAATACAATTTTCACTATGTTCTCTATCCTTAAATTCAACTGTTTTCGAGATATTTACGATTTTGTCAAAATTTTAACGTTTGCATCTCTTTTGAAAACGTACGATATTTTGCAAACCATTAAAGATAATGATGTCATTTTACTAGTATCCAAGAAAAATGGTTACCAGTACCAAATTCTGTCAAAAGAACCACTAAATATTATACAGAGTGTTCATAAATCTATTGTCAATTCGGATATATTTAACCTTAGAAAATTCATTTTTTTCAAATGTACCATTATATTTCTAATTATACCATTCAATGCAGAAATAAATTCTCGATTGATAGGTATAAAGGATGCATATACCTATTCCTAGTCGTTTTCAAGATATCAACCATTATTTATTCGGCTATGAAAATTTTAGTACTTTTCTTGCAGTTGGCTGTGAAGGTTTCATAGTTATCAAAGCAGTAGCGTTGTCATGTCAGTTTCAGATCCAGAAGTGTCAAACTTATCTTTGCTAGCTTCCCTGCTATAGTCGAATTTTCATTATTAATGATTCTTGGTTGTTGTTTGCTTTATTGTTACGCGTTATTTTGTTATTTTTTGTTGTTCAAGTTTTATGAATTATTTTTTTAATATGGTATTCTCAAATGCAGAAGCATTCACAAGGAAGAAGCACAAACAGGAAATGTGCGCAAAAATCACAAGGGCAGGCAAATTGTTTGGCATATTAGAAATGAGAGAATAGCAGATGTTTTGGGGGCAGTTGTAGTTAATCTTCAAACAAGCACTCGCAATACAGCACGAGAGTCAGACATTAGCTATGTTGTATTTTTTCGTACTGTATTTAATTTTTTTATGTGCTTTTAACGTTAAAATTGTTTTTTAATATAACTATTAATTAAATACTAATTAAAAACAATATTTTCTGAAAATCACTAATTCTAAAAGAACCAATAGAGATAGGTATAAGAACACCTACAGCTTTTCGATAGAGGATTAAATTCCGTGAATTACCCTGTATAATACATGTTAAATTAAAACCAATTACGAATTAACATTCGTATTTACATGAATATAAACGAGCTCGTATTTCTTTATTTTCTGAATGTTTTAAACAAAGGCAATTGTGCAACATAAGATGGGGCAAAGTGAGTATGAGTCACGCTTATGTTTATTAATCAACTTTTTTTTTGTACGCATAAAAACGATATGTATATTCACGCGTCAGGTACATTCACATACATAAATATACTTATATATACTTACATAAATATACACCATTGGCAAAAAGTTTTGTTTTTTTTCTATTTCGGTATCCTAATAAAATCCTTGCGTAATCGCAGTTTTTATGTTGACTGCGGAGTATATGAGTCCTCTACTATTTAACCTGGGAATAAAAAGTAAACAACATTATACAGGCTGTTCCACAATCTAGGGTTGAATTGAAGTAACTTCTTAGTACTAAGAGTTTTTTTTTCAAATGGAACGCTCTGTATATTTTTACACAATGTGATGTAGAATTGCATCCTCTTGCAAACGGTTTGGTTTTAAAGTTATTGAATGTTTAATAATAAATTATGAACTATGGCTAACACGATATAATATCACAGTTGGTTCTTCAAAAACTATTGTGTTGAGAGGGAATCGTTTATTTGTCATTTTAATATTTGTCAATAGTTGTCAGAGTATTCATTCAGTTTATTGCCAATTTCTGTTTTCTAAAGTGAATTACACGCTGAGATGTGTGATACGCATTTCGTTTACGATCTTGCCAATGGAAATTCGCGTGCTGCTAGACGTCTTTATGAAGAACGATACCCGAACCGTATCATCCCGCATCATTCAATATTTGCCTGGCTTCACCAACGTCTTAGTGAAAAGGGAAATTTTAAAAAACGGACGAGTGATAACGGGCACCTATCTACAGTGAGAACTCCACAAGTTGAAGAAATGGTACTAAATGAAATTGAGGAACATCCTACTACAAGCACTAGAAAAATTGCGTTTGCTTTAACCATTAGTCAGGCTACAGTTTGGAGAATATTGAAAGATCAACTGTTGTATCCATATCACATTCAACGGGTGCAAGCACTTTTGCCGGCAGATTTTCCGCAAAGAGTCGCTTTTTGTCAATGGACGCAACACAAAATCGCACAAAATCCTGACTATTTGGCTCAAATATTCTTCACCGACGAGGCTACTTTCTCTAATAGAAACGCGATTATTAATTTTCATAATAATCACATATGGGCCGAAGAAAATCCGCACGAACTAGTGAATGCCCGTCATCAACATCAATTCTCTGTTAATGTGTGGGCCGGAATTGTTAGAGATCACTTGATAGGACCACATTTTTTACCGATGCGATTAAATGGCGAGGTATACCGCAATTTTCTTGAAGAGGAGCTATAACTACTGCTGGAAGAAGTTCCGTTGCAATTAAGATTACAAATGTATTTTATGCATGACGGTGCTCCAGCGCATTTTAGTTTAGTTGCTCGCGAGTTTTTGGACAATACGTATCCAAATCGGTGGATAGGATGGGGGAGGTCCACAACCGTGGCCTCCTCGGTCTCCAGACTTAAATTCTTTGGACTTTTTTCTCTGGGGTCACCTTAAATCATTAGTTTATACGACTCCCATTGAAAATGTCGATGAACTGAGAAATCGTATTATCGCACCGTTTCAAACAATTCGAAATACCCCTGGTATTTTTAGAACGGACTCGCCAGTCAATACGACGGAGGATAGAAGCTTGTATTGCAGTTGGGGGCGGTCATTTTCAACAGTTAGTATATAAGTTAATTTTGTTTTACTAATTATTTTGTTTATTTATAATAAAAAACATTAATTATGTTAACTTACTATTAAACATTGTACAACTTTAGAACTAAGCGATTTTGGACATATGTTCTTTATGAACTTTTATGATCAAAATAACCCCAGGAATCAGCGCTTAAAGTTTGTCGCATATGTTGAGAATCACCCTGTATAGAATAGGTAGTCCTGTATAGTACCTTTTGGTGGAGCTCGGGGTTTGGGATGAATGGTAACTATTAGCTTTTCATAAATACAGTGCATAGTTATAGTTAATAATCACTTTCAATTCAGTGTTTTAATTTATTATATATATTTTATATTATACAGTTCGAAGATCAACAAACCTTATTTTCCGAAGCAAAGATTAATGAACATTTTTTTTTTGTTTTGGGAAAGCACTCCCGTCCAGCCAACAAACGGAAAAGAATTCCGGAATAAGAAGTCGTCGGAATATTTCATCTCATCAATGAAAGGCTCACCATTTCAGGTGAACATAACAGCTAAAAATAATTCAGCCACATTCATTATTTTACCCGGGCTCGAAACATTGAAAGGACGACTCTCATTCTACGGCGACGAATATCGGTAGAAGCTGTGAGGAACCGAGCGACCCAGTACGCATGTTCACCCGGTCAGGGGGAGCTTCTGAATGGACGTGTCCCAGTCAATTCATTTCCCAGAAGCTCCCCAAGTTCCCGGATCGTATTCAACCCCCCTTTCGGCCCGCAACACGCCTCCTACCCTTGCAAAAAAAGCAAATCCGGAACAAGGCACACATACATATGTTTCCGATTTTATACGAACTATATATACATACAACAAAAAAGTAGGCATTTTCAATTGCTAAGAAATATTCAACGCAATTATTTTACACATAAAATTAATTCATCGAGTAATCACATAAAAACATCCTGGAATATCATGAATGAATTGTCAGGAAAAACGAAAAAAGACGAAAATATAATCTTAAACAATGACGAGAAATCAATAGAGGATATCAGTTATATTGCCGAGGCCTTTAATAATTACTTTATTGAATCTGTGCGTAATGTAATGTCAAAAATTTCCAGCAACGATCAAATAAGTTAGAATAACATTAGAATCTCTCAAAGTATGTGCGCCATGCCTTTACACGACTACGGAGTCTTTAAAAAATTGAAAAATAAATCATCAGCAGGTCCGAACGATGTACCGTGCACAATAATGAAGAGAGTATCGGAAATAACTTCTTGTACAGCTTCAACAACTATGCAAATATGTTAAACAACTCTTGAACAGCCTAAATAGCCCTTGTAACAGCCTAAAGAACTTCTGAAACAGCTCTGTAACAGTCTAGATAGCTCTGTTCTTGGAACAGCCTAAATAACCTCAGGTACAGCTTAAATAATTTCTGGAACAGCTTAAACAGCCTAAATAACTCTTGGAGCAGCCTAAATAACTCCTTGAACAGCTGAAACAGCGCTTGAGTAGACTAAATAGGTCTTGGAAAACTTATACAGCTCTTTAACAGTCTAGATAGCTCTTAGAACAGACTAAATTACTCTAAGAACAACTTAAACAGCTTAAATAGCTCTCGGAACACTCTAAATAACTCCTGGAACTGCTTAAACAGCCTAAGTAACTCTTGGAACAGACTAAATAACTCCGGGAACAACTTAAACAGCGCTTGAGCAGACTAAATAGCTCTTGAAACAACTTATACAGCTCTCGGACACTCTAAATAGTTCGTGGAACAGCCTAAATAACTCCTGAAACAGCTGAAACAGCGCTTGAGTAGACTAAATAGCTCTTGGAAAAACTTATACAGCTCTTTAACAGTCTAGATAGCTCTTAGAACAGACTAAATTACTCTAAGAACAACGTAAACAGCTTAAATAGCTCTCGGAATACTCTAAATAACTTCAGGAACAGCTTAAACAACTCCTGGAACTGCTTAAACAGCCTAAGTAACTCTTGGAACAGACTAAATAACTCCTGGAACAGCCGAAACAGCACTTGAGCAGATTAGATAGCTCTTGGAAAAACTTATACAGCTCTTTAACGGTCTAGATAGCTCTTAGAACATACTAAATAACTCTAAGAACAACGTAAACAGCTTAAATAGCTCTCGGAATACTCTAAATAACTTCAGGAACAGCTTAAACAACTCCTGGAACGGCTTAAGCAGCCTAAGTAACTCTTGGAACAGACTAAATAACTCCTGGAACAGTTTAAACAGCGCTTAAGCAGACTAAATAGCTCTTGAAATAGCTTATACAGCTCTCGGACATCCTAAATAGTTCGTGGAACAGCCTAAATAACTCCTGGAACAGCTGAAACAGCGCTTGAGCAGACTAAATAGCTCTTGGAAAAACTTATACAGCTCTTTAACGGTCTAGATAGCTCTTAGAACAGGCTAAATAACTCTAATACCAACTTAAAAAGCTTAAATAGTCCTCAGAATACTCTAAATAACTCGAGGAACAGCTTAAACAACTCCTGGACCAGCTTAAACAGCCTAAGTAACTCTTGGAACAGACTAAATAACTCCTGGAACAGCTTAAACAGCTCTTGAACAGACTAAATAGCTCCTGGAAAAACTTATACAGCTCTTTAATGGTCTAGATAGCTCTTAGAACAGACTAAATAACTCTAAGAACAACTTAAACAGCTTAAATAGCTCTCGGAATACTTTAAATAACTCCAGGAACAACTCCTGGAACAGCTTAAACAGCCTAAGTAACTCTTGGAACAGACTAAATAACTCCTGGAATAGCTTAAACAGCGCTTAAGCAGACTAAGTAGCTCTTAAAACAGCTTATACAGCTCTCGGACAGTCTAAATAGTTCGTGGAACATCCTAAATAACTCCTGGAACAGCCGAAACAGCACTTGAGCAGATTAGATAGCTCTTGGAAAAACTTATACAGCTCTTTAACGGTCTAGATAGCTCTTAAAACAGACTAAATAACTCTAAGAACAACTTAAAAAGCTTAAATAGCTCTCGGAACACTTTAAATAACTCCAGGAACAGCTTAAACAACTCCTGGAACAGCTTAAACAGCCTAAGTAACTCTTGGAACAGACTAAATAACTGCTGGAACAGATTAAATAGCTCTTGAAACAGCTAATATAGCTCTCGAACAGTCTAAATAGTTCGTGGAACAGCCTAAATAACTCCTGGAATAGTGTAACAACTCCTGGAACAGCCTAAACAGTTCCTGAAACTGAGGCAAATACAGGATTTGTAATGGAATGCTGTATTTAAAAAAAATAAAAACGAAATTGAGCACTGTACCTATGTTACGAAACACTCTGCACAAAAGCCGATAATTTTAGGTTATAGAAAAGTAACAATTTATAGAAAAGTTACAGAGGAATTCCCTTCCTGTGAAGCACGCTGAATATGTACGAATATTTAACATTCCAAGAACCGTTTGTAACGTTTTAATGTCACTATTTGATTTGACACCCTCAAAAGAGTCCTTCGAAAAAAACTCCTTGCAATCACTTCAAATCCAGCGATAGAATCTACATTTTTCATTGATTCAAATATATCAATTCCTCCTTCTGCATATCTAGATGCAGCAAAGCATTGTGGTAGGTAATGTATGCACCTACATAGTTACCGAGGAAAGTACTTTTACTTTCACTTCAGTCGCCGTTTTCCAACCTGCTGCGAACGCGTCCGAGAGCTCACAGAGGCATTCAGTGGGGTTGGTTAGTAACCAACATGTTACGGCGTCGGGACGGGGCACAAGGACAAGGACAACGCGAGGGCGCGTGCGCCAATATCCCCGGCAAGGGAGTCGGGTACAGCTGTACATCGATTTCCTGGTCTGGTAGGAAATTTCCATGTCATTCCAGAGCGCTAGGGGGCCGGGGCTCTCCTTCCCATTCTCTGCGCTAGCTGTTTCCGTGCCGGAGGAACCAATATCACGGCGCTAGGGTGGCAACGGGGCACTAGGGGAAGAAGCACGGTTTCGCCGGTGTGTTTATCTTTCTGGTATCGTGTTTTAAAGTGATTCGTCCTGATGGTCGGATGGTAGAGATTTCGGATTGATTGATTGGATGTTTTTAAGGGTTTATATATAGAAATGTAGGAAAAATTGGCTGGGACCCAAAAAAAGTTCTAAAATTTAACATTTTATCTAATAGGTAAGATCATAAAGAACATTGTTTTTTTAGCAGGTATCTTCAGCAGTTCATAGCAACTAATCAATAATAAAAGAAACCTAATAAGGAAACAGCTAGCGCTAATAACTAGTCGACAATTAAAAAAAAAATTTTATGAATAACTGTTATAAAAATGGGTCTAATATTCTTGCAGTCTTTAATCCGGCTGATGATCTAGTGCATATGTAAGCTACAACCAGCCCGCTGTAAGATTTGATCCGGCCCGCGAGACATTTTGAAAAATCCAATTAAAAAAAAATATTACACTACTTACTCATACTCACCCACTCCAAATGAGGAAGATCGAGTGATATGGGGTTTGTAGCTTGCTCCTGCGGAATCAAGTGAGCGAGCAAGCCGAGTGGCGGCGATCATCAAAGAGTGAGGCGGCAAACATCGAAGCCTTTGATGTTTACCGCCTCACTGGCGGCGCAACAAAAGATTATAGCTTCTCAAATGTTCTACACTATACGATTCTAGATCATTCCTTCATTTTGCCAATATAAGCGAGTGGATGGCTTGAACTTTATTTCAGTTCTATTTGAGCTACCGAGGTGATAACTTCGACAAGCGATATCCTAGCGAACTGCTAGTGTCGTCAATTTGCTTTGTGACTTTGTGTGCATCTTAAGTGCTTACTAATTATATTTTGTTATTAAGTTTATCGAACAAAAAGTAAACGAAAATGACGTCTGGTGGAAAGAAACGAAAAGTAGATGCAGAGGGTCGCCAGTTTCAAGAAAAATGGACTGAAGAATTTTTTTTATCTTGCACAATGGTAAGCCTATTTGTTTGCTGTATAATGAATCCATTTCAGTGATGAAAGAATTCAATATAAAGAGGCATTATTCAACTAAGTATCCTATGCTGCACTCACTGACAGGACAAATAAGAAAAGACAAAATCCAGAAGCTTACCGCAAATTTGGAAAAACAGCAGCAAATGTTTCATAAACAAAGAACACAACTTCGTAATGTTGTGAAAGCTAGTTTTATAGTTAGTTCAAAATTGGCAAAGTCATTAAAACCATTTGCCGAAGGAGAATTTATCAAGGAGTGTATGTTAGAAGTTTGCAGTGTTTTGTGTCCTGAAAAGAAAAATGAATTTGAAAAAATTAGTTTGTCAAGACGAACTGTTGCCCGACGTATAGAAATGATGGCTAATGATATAAAAACAACTTCGACTGACCGTATGGCTGGTTTTGAATCATTTTCTATAGCATTAGACGAGAGCACCGATTTGTCTGACACAGCTCAACTGGCCTATATTTATTCGAGGTGTTGACAAAGAGTTTACTGTTACTGAGGAATTTCTTGCTTTACAGCCGCTAAAAGGAACCACTACAGAAGATGACATTTTTAATGAAGTTGAAAAGGTATTAACAAGTTTTGGTTTGCCATGGTCAAAATTAGTTGGTGTATACACAGATGGTGCACCTTCTATGGTCGGCTTACGTAAAGGTTTCATCGGAATTTTGTATAAAAAAGCAACTGAATTAAACGTGCAAAAAGATGATTTGATAGTCCTTCATTGCATTATCCACCAACAGAACTTGTGTTCTAAGTCCATCCGACTCCAGAATGTTATGAATGTGGTACTAAAAACCATCAATTTCATTCGATCCCGAGGGCTTAACCATTATCAGTTCAAGGCGTTTTTGGATGAAATATCAGCCGAATATGACGACGTAACATATTATTGTGAAGTCAGATGGTTAAGGAAAGGAAAAATGCTGAAACGGTTTTACGAGCTTAGAAATGAGATAGCAGATTTTATGCAAATAAAAGCTAAACCACTATCTGAATTGAGTGACCCAAAATGGATATGTGACTTAGCATTTCTGGTCGACCTTACAAGCCATTTGAATGATTTAAATTTGAAACTTCAAAAACAAGGACAGTTAGTAAATGATTTGTACAGCCGTTTGAAAGCGTTTCAAAACAAAATCCGCTTGTGGGAGGCACAGTTGCTGTCTGGTAACAGATACCATTTCACCACGCTCTCTGCGTATGAAAATACTGCTTATGCTCAATATGCTGGAGAACTCAAGTTACTGTCGGAGCAATTATCGAACAGATTTAGCGATTTTAAAAACATGGAAGACAGTTTCAATTTATTAGCTACTCCAACAAAAAGTAATGTACAAAATGCTCCAATACACTTGCAAATGGAGTTGATCGAGCTTCAAGAAAACTCACTCCTAAAATCTAAATTTGAAGACGTGGAGTTATGCGATTTCTACAAAAAATACCTCGAAGAAGACCATTTTCCGAAGCTTAGATAATTCGCAAGAATATTGATTTGTGCGTTTGGCAGTACTTATAAATGCGAGCAGTTCTTTTCAATGATGAAAGTTAATAAATCAAAACATCGTACAAGGCTGACTGACGATAATTTGGAAAATTCTTTACGTCTTTGTATCAGTGGAATTCATCCAAACATCGATGGATTAGTTTCTCAAATTCAAGCTCAAGAGTCGCAATTGATTTCGTTGTCGCTATTTAATTTTCGTAGTTTGTAATAATTCCAAATTTCACGATTTAATTATAATGTTGTACCTATTTTTTTTCATTTCATTTTCTTATTTTAATAAACTGCATTATAATAACATTCGCGTATTATTTCATGTCTGATATCTATCGCTAAAAATTATGAACACTACTTTAAAATGCACTACTTTTAAACGCGGCCCTCGTACGTATTTGCACACTAAAGTTTGGCCCACAACATGTCAAAGGTTGCCCATACTTGCTCTACAGCATATCTAACTGGTAAGTTATCGTAGATCCCTTATTTCGCCATTCGAACTCTGGATAAGAGACACATTCTGTAGACCTTTATTGGAACGCCTAAAATTGCTTTAGTTCACTCGAATTAACATTAACATCTGCCGCGGAAGTTCCCTATGAAAGCGTATTATTAAAGTCAAATCAACCGCTTAATATTCATGATATGCATGTTCTATGTGTACACAATACACGCCGGAGCTACAAAATTTAAATTGATTTCTAATTAGAAAATCCACAGGAAACCCCGATTCGCAAACAACTAGAAAAAGACATTAAACAACTTGGCTGGGAGAGATTATGCAACACCTGTTGGCCGTTTAGCGAGGCGTACAACTATACAATAAGTATGTAAATCTGTTATATCTGTGCGCATGTGTAAGACTTGACTGGGTTGTTAGTAAATAAGTTAAATTCATTATGATTATAACAGGAAAATAGATAGGCTGTATCATTACGGTATTTAATATGGCGTTATGAAATTTATATACTACACTGACAGATAATTCTTTTTGATATGCAATACAGGGTGTATCAAATAAAAAAGTAAATTTTGCTTAGGTGTTAACTACACGACATATAAAGCACAAACCCACCGAAATCGGATTTCATCATTAAAGAATAATAAAAAGTAAAATTTAGAGCCAAAAATTCTTTAGTCCGGGCCTGATGCAAGGAAACGTCATGTTAAGCACCCGCTAAACGTAGTATTATGTATAAATACATTGCACTCATTCAGTATTATTCTTAATGGTATGCCGTAAGTTCATTTAACGTCATTTTGAATAAATAAAGGCGCTTGTAAAAATAGCAAAATTGAGGCATTTTAAATTTCTTCTTTTTATAAAATAAACATTCCTTTTTTGTTAAGAGCATTCTACGTAAGTCTACAAAGTATTATTTTTAATATCCTGATAAGACGTTCGAGTTTCACCGGATATGCAACTTCAGTAGTTACAAAAAACGTCAATATTTTTCTTTTGCTTTGTCGAATCGAGAGTAAGTTGTTAATAAACGGTACTACATGAATCCGAGTTATTTCTTTTGGATTTATTTAATCAAACAACGCAAAATGAATTGGATCGAAAAAATAATATAATTTTTTTATCGTTAATGCTTACAGATAGACCCCCTGTGTATTAAGATTTTTTGATTGTATATGATTACAGCTGCTACATATTATTATATTTACCTCTATATCTGATACACCCTGTATAATGAATTTGCAAATAATTTTCGTATTTTATTTTGTTATCCTTTTTGTGCATTACTTTGTTTACATTATTATTATTTTTTTACACTTCATCTTCGCTGGAGCAGAATATAAAATTGGGAAAATCTTCCCTTATAATGATAATTTTGCCACTAGAGTGATTTTAGGAATACCAGGGATTGTATCTCTAACCTTTTTTTTTAATTAATGACGCATTTTAAATTTTGTCTTTTCAAAGCACGTTTAACAAATTACGTCGTTTGGTTTTAATATTAAAAATGCTATTTGAAGCAAAACAAAAAAAAGGAATAATATTGAAAAAAAAAACTTTTGCTTTAAACGAGAGCTGTCTTAAAATGTTCCATATGCAACTTGATCACCAATTTTCAATATGGTAATGGTAAATGGTGAAAAACATGTATGTGAAATAAAATTCTGCGAATGTATAAATTCCTGGCCGAAAGGGTTGCGGCACGTTTGTCGCATAACATCAAGGGGATTAGCTTTCGGAGCGATTGTCGGCGTATTTGCTTTCCTTTTGTTGTTTATTTTAGCCATCGATTATTACTATTATTAAAGTTTGATAGCTCTTTAAATATATTAAGTTTTGATAAAGAAAAAAGCTGCCTCTGAATGGGATTAATGTCAAATTCATGTATTATTATTTGAATAACCATACAAGAATATCACTGTTCGAATAGTCATTTCTATTAATATTGCGTTGTACAAAAGTGTAATTATACGATGATATACATAAACACTTATGGTTAGTCAATGAATTTGACATTAACCCCATTCAGAGCCAGCTACAAACACGCAAAGATAGGGCTACTTAGTCTGTTTAACAAAAAGTCGCTCATATCTCAAAATCTATTAAAGCTAGGTATAGGCAATGCTGATATAAAGTGATATTAACTTCCTAATTTCGAATTAAAATACAGGATGTTCTATTTAAAAAAATGAGTTTTCTACACTTGAAAATATGTCACTTTGTTCCTCAGTTTTGAACACCCTGTATGTTAGAATGTAAAGTGTGCTTACCGTTTCTTAGAGTAATATCTACATTCATAACATAGCAAATTTGGAGTCTCTGCTTGCAGTATTAACCGAGATATTAATTTCTCAATGATGCAATGATTATGACTAAAAAAAAAAGAAAAACTCAAATAACTCAAAAACGGCAACATGTAGCTATAGGAATAGCTAATGAAAACTGACGTATTTATAGTTGTAGAATCCAAAAATGAATAAAAAATTAGATCATTCTATTTAAAATAACAAAGTTGACATCCATTTCCGGTCAACCGGAAGTGACATTTTGGTTAAGGTATTTTACATATATAGTTCCAATCGAACAGATAATGGTGCCAAAATCTCAAATATAAGTAAATAATAGAACATCAGAAACTTTTAATGAACCAGTTACGTGGAATACCCTGTATTTGGTGAAAAAATCATGTGTGCCCCCAAAGGGCAACATATAAAGAAACACTATTAAACTATTTACTTATATTTTTGGCTTACTTGGGGGACGTCTAGGATCGTCAAAAAACTATCATCGAAAGGATACACACGGTAACACTAATATCATTGAGTGTATAAAACTGCTTCAGAAAAAAATATTCGACTACAGTTCAAGACCTTCTCATGCTTTTTTCCTAAAAACCTTTCCCCAATATTGTACCAAACTGAAAATCAACATTTACTGATGCATTATGCCAGTGTTATAACCTGTCAATTTACTACTAATAAAGTCAATACTCGCATATATGTGTTTACTGAGATTGCATAACATAGTCCAGCCAGCGGTGCAAGCCGTGATTGCTTTGTGAGGTAAATGACCTAATGCACAAGTATATGCATAGAACACAGTATGTAGTCACATTATGTTATGTTAATGAAGTGACATACTCTTTACGTTATGTTATGTGTTGTTGTTATCACGTGGTATGTGCCATAATATCTATAAATGTGCTAATTACGGGGTTTAATTGTCGATGATATACGGGGTGATTCGAAATATGTGCGACAAACCATCAAGGAATGATTTCTTGGCTTATTTTGATAATACGTATTGCTGTGAACTGATGGTCCAAGCATATAAGTAAAGAGAAATTAAAAATGACAAAATTAATTTAGCTAGCTCAGCAAAATGAATTAAAAAGGGCGCCAGAGATTCTTAAATCTCAGAGAAACTTTTTTAAAAAGTAATAGTGGGTGTTTTGATAATTGACTTTCTTTAAAATCCCCAAAAATTGAAATGGCTGATACAGAAATAAAAGAACTATTTAAGGTGATATTTAAAATCATAAACTTTTATTGAAAAAGAAAAAAAAAAAAACATTTGATAACAATTAACAGGGGTAAAAAAAAAACCATGGACTGAAGGTCCTGGATTAAAACAAACCCTGCGTGAATCTAAAATTTAAGAAGGACAATACAAATCCTTCAGCAAACAAAATGGTGAATTCGTTCTAGAAGGAATTTCAATACCACAAAAAAAATCCACGTGGTTTCAAAAATTCAAAGCAAACTAAAAATTTAATTCAAATCACGTAAAGAAACAACCAAAATTAAAAATGAAATATAAAACAAGCTCACAGCTTCACTTCACCTACCCCGAGGTGATAAAATTAAAATTAAATTATAACTACAAAAAAAAACCGGAAAAATTTAAACTCTAAACGCGCTCGCTTCTAAAACGAATATTATCAAACAAAAACTTACATGAATTGTGCACAACTAATGAGAGGAGACGTCTGAATAATGATCAAAAATTAAAATAAACCGAAACAAATCTTAACAAATGAAAAATCGTAAAATGGGGAAAATGAAAAAGCTCAAAATTTACATGTACTCACTCGTGCCACTATTCAGACTCTGCCCTAACGTGGCCTCTCACACCGCGTATATACAAAACAGCTGAAGCGCGCGCTGCGTCGGCCGCAACAATCAAAGAAAACGCCTTATAAGAAGGACATAAACAAGATAAACTAATGCTGAACTTACAATCAAAGAAAAATAAACTAACTAACTGAACAATTAAGTAAGATACTAACAAATATACTACTAAAATCAAAGCAAAAAGTTAAAAATTAACATGTGTGAGAATTTGCGCGGCAAAGCCAAAACTTGATCTTGGAAAATTAACAGCATAAAATTCAAACAACCGGGGAGACATGTCACAGCAGTATTTATTGCCCAACAGAATCTTAAACATATTCCAATCACAGGACAATACATAACAAAAAGTAAAGTGTGAGTTACATATCATACACAATATACTTAGAACTAAAACTTAAATCTAACGAGAAAGATAATACATTCACAATGAATCTTAAGGGTGATATTTGTTGAAGTTTTCGCAAATGGATTTCTTAAAGTCTCTCAGTTTTTGAAAATAAATATCGCTTACTTCAGCAATCATGTTGTAATTCTTACTCTGTTAATGGGTGCGTTCAAAATAAAAATGGTGTTATTGCCCAGACAATGAGTTAAAACTCTATTCAATGCTAAAACGGTAATTTTTAAAATTCCATAAGCAAAGAAAACATCAAAAAGTACTGTTTTGGTAAAAGTAGCACTAAAGTACTGTTAGGCACCCAAAAGTATTGAAAACAGTACATATGTAATTAGGGGGAATCAAATAAACAAGGATAGATAGTAGACTTTTGCTCTGATACGTTAGAAAAATAATAATAAGAAACAAACTAGACCGAATAATCAATTCTTCCATGGAGATCTGGCATTTCTAATTTAAATATAAAAGGAATTTTTGTTAGATGACTCAAAATGGGAATACGATACACTTGCATACCCATAAAGATTATATAATAATATAAACAGCGTGTGAACGTGGCTAACATTCTATTTTTTTTATGTGTCAAAGATATATTTATACAATAATAATAATGATAATAATAATAATAATAAATGTCTTTATTGTAGCAAAGCAAGAGAAAAAAAAGTACATAAAGCAAAACATAAAAAAGGAAATACATATGAATTCAATACATGATGCCAAAATCAACAAGCAAAAGTCTCTCTTACACTAACTTGCTTTGGTGCAGCCGACAAACAAAAAAGAATATATATAGTACGTAAAAAAAGTAATGAAATGAAATATACAGTAGGTAAAAAAGTTAATGAAATGCACACAAAACAAACAAAGTAGTATTGTAAGTAAACACTAAACAATATATAAATAATAACTATGGATGCGAACAATTCTACTGTGCAATATTTGAAAGACAATTTTAATTCGTTTAGTTATGAACAAAAAATTCAAGTTAAAAGTATGGGCAGACCAAAACCAGAACTTAATTTGACGCAAACTACAAAGGGCAAATTTAGAGACTTTACAAGAAAATTTAAGAAGGACATGTGCGAAAAAAATGATTGGATTTTAGTTAAAAATTTGCATGTTCTTGATTTTGTGAACACCCTACGTTTCCGATCACGAGCCGCCACTGCTGTTATCCATGGCATATATGGTTTACAAAATCTATATTTTCTTAAAGGTGCATGCTTGTTAAATAGAGAAACGATTAAGTTATTAATAATAGTCGAGTTTGTGTTCAACTGAATCCATAATACACTAATATATTTTGGAATTCAATGTGGTTTTCTCAGTTTGAAAAACGCCATTGTAAAATTGCCACTTAGAGCTACGAAATCGTAAAAGAAGCATTTGTTTTGTTTTGCTCTGCTACTTTTTATTACCCTTCAGTTTTATTGCGGGCGTAACTTAATTTACGAGGCGGTTCTTGATATAACCGGAGCATATTTTGACAAAATAGTTTTCCGTATGTTCCTCTATCCAGCTAAAAATATTGTTTTAAAAATACACTTTTTCATGTGGTTTTCTGATATTGTTCAAATCAAGTAATTATTTTCTCAACGTTTTGTGGACTAACAACAAATTGATTACTAATCCCAATCAGTTTTACCAGAATAGTTACCAATCCCACTTAATTTTATAAGAAAACTTAATAACTAACCTGAAAACGTAATCTATTGTCTAGAACAGTTGGTTTTCATTTTCAGGAAAAGTAGGTGTCTAATTTGAATTAGTTTCATCAAAAAAGCTTTCTAATAAAACTAATGAAGTTGGTAAATCACTCTTGTGGATAAAGTGGGAATGATAACCAATTAACGAAAAAGTATGGCGCCTACACCCTAAAAAAAAAAAAATGTGGTAAAATTACCCCAAAAATAGATGGCAACTGGGCTACCGCCTATTTTTGGGGTAAATTTACACCTATAGGGGATTTTTCACATGCTTGTGGAATATTCCTTGAAAGTGTGGTAATTTTCCCTGGTAAATTTACACCTCTAAAGTAATATTCCCTAATGGAATGGAATAATTTCAGGTAGATTTACCACACCTTCAAGGAATATTCCACCAGTATGTGAAAAATCCCCTATAGGTGTAAATTTACCCCAAAAATAGGCGGTAGCCCAGTTGCCATCTATTTTTTTGGGTAATTTTACCACATTTTTTTTTAATGTATAGATTAGAGTAACAACAAAGAAATTACAAATAATTGATTATTAGGTTGTTTTATCATCCAGAAATATTAAGTTTCAGTTATCTAATAACATGTTTATGTCATTTAGAACTTAATGCAGATTCTCCACTTAAATATTCAAAATATACCATTTATAATATTAGATTTAATTTTAATAATTTCTGAAAGATATATTAATTAGTTGGATTACAGAGAGTTTACAATAATTTCAATAAATTTTTAAATGCAATAAGCAATGTTTTAAAGAGTAAACATTTTGGGAGAAAGGTCGATAAGAAAAGCCAATAGTTACTAAGAATTGTTGTATTCATAATACAAAGATCTAGTTAATGTAACCATAAAATAAATTTTGAGTAACAAAATACATTAAAAAATCTTATCAATTTGAGTTTGGATTTGGAGCTTTTTATTTTTGTTGCCCTGTTCAGGGTATATTTTTAAAAAAATACCTCTGCACAATTTCTAATGTGTTAGAAGCCTCTTTTGCGTACTGCAAATGAAAATTAAAATATGCCGCCATCATTTGTTGTAATGCAGAACGAAATGAATCTGTTGGGTCTAATAACTGTCTTTCTACCATTAAAGAATGCGACTTCACATTTCCTAGAAAAGAAAAATAAATGTAAAACGCATATGAAATAAATATATTTTTATTAATACCTTCTTCCTAGCATATTATCAACGGTGTATTCACTTCAATTTCTTCAAGTTTAGATTTATCCTGAAAATTTTTAATAAATTTAGCATTTAAAAATATATTGTATGTAGATAATAGTGCTGCGAATCGAAGCCTCTTTATGTGAAACCGGGGTTTGGATGCAGTGATTAATCGTCTTTAAAAATTGCAACCAGTAAAACCAGTTTTTTAAAATCAAAACCGGTTTTTAAAAGCAGATTATTGCGCCTTAAATAGGTTTTTCGAATTTAAAATACATAGCACTTTTAAAAAAGTAATACGTATTGTTTTTAGTTTGAAACTGGTTTTGAAAATCGATTTTAAAAACCGATTTTTACTAAAAATCGATTAACCGGTTTTTGATATCTGGCGATTCCCGCAATACTAGTATATACATAAATAATGTTGTGATTAACTATTGAACTCAAATTTGCCGTCCTGCGGTCTTGCACATTTGCATGTATACATAAGTGCTTAATACCTACTTTACTTTTGTCATTAAATCCTAGAGTAAAACCAAAATAGTCTCTTCCTTACTTTACTTGTATCATCACTTAACAACGAAAACATAGCCTCCAATAACGGCAAGACACTAGTGGTTTTATATTTCCAAATGTTTAATGAAAGAAAAAAAAAGAATTGACTCCTTCAAAACGAAGACTTTCTGTTGTTTAAATTGAAAAGTTTGATACGGTAGTTTCCTGCGTGTCACTTGCACGTTGAAAACTTTAAATAAATATATCATATCTTGTAGCAACAATACCGCCAAATGCTATTGAGGTTAAGTACCCAGTATATCATATTAGATATCCATACGCAGGTGTATGTCTATTATTTATGTGTGCTGTCATAGCTAAGTACATGGTAATTTTTCTCAATACATAATTAATGTAAAATGAACTTACCTCAATCTTTATTTGCAAGACAAAATGAAAAACACACCATTTACATTTATGCGTTGAAGCCATCAGTGTAGATGCCGCACTTGTATTCAAACTGCGTACCTCAAACGCTTGCGCGTTGTATAGTCGACGGCTATGTAATGCATTCTCGTAACGGGTTTAATTTTTGATCAAGCACAATGTAATGAATGCAATGTTAAAAAAAAACATTTTGTGTTCGAATCAAATAACAGATGCATATATATATAATATATATAATCAGAATTTCATGTCCCTTGTATTGTCCATATTGTATTTTTACCAACATAAGGGGTAATATTCCACGAAATATGTTATTTTTCCTTGCTCCTAAGCAAATATCCCCAAGTGGAGGAAAATTACTTCATTTATTGAAGTATTTTTCCATCAAAGTTTGTTTACCAGGCACCTAATTTATGGTAATCTGATGTTTACCCTCTTTTTGGTGTAATTTTACCTTATATTTCATATGTTTTTTTGACATACCAGTGAGGTAAATTTACCATCATTTTTTAGAGTGTACTCTAATCAGCAAAGTACATATTTGAAAGCACGGTATAACAACATACACCCATATTAAACAAATGGTTGGTTTCGGATCGGATATAGAGTTCTCTCGCGTGTTCCTTTCTTGCTTTTTCACGGCGTTTTTTTCTTTTACAATACCAGGAAGAAAAGTTTATGATACGGCGACGTTAGACAAACCGCCTTGATAAATATCTTAATGGAGATACCGACATAGGCATACAAATAACAGCGGAGAGGAACAGGAAGTTTAGATAATATGTTGTATATATGTATGCACGTTAGATGTTCAGATGATCTGTTTCAATGTTACAGACGCAACGTGCCTTGTAAAAAATATAAACAAACCGGGGTTATTTTCATCTTATATTTTGGTGGTGGTGATTTGTTCTCTATAGCGGGATTTATGCTATCAAAGGAAGAAATTTTTCACCTTGATAGCATTTACCACTCTATTTATACATTTATACAGGGTGTTTCACTACACACTAAAAAAATGTTGGTGAAATTCCTGTACGAATTTGAGGCACTTTAAAAATAATAAATAAATGTGCTTTTTGTCATGAAAAATTACAAATTTTGTGGACAAAGTTAAGTAAAGATTACAGTAAAAAATACAGGCAGAACAGACAAGGAATACATACCATGTGATTCAAAATGATTGTCGTAAGAAAAAAAACTGTTTTCCGGAAAAAATTATCTATACTTTTACCAATTCAATAAGCGAAGTTAGCTACATACAAATTTCATACATTAAATGAATTTTCTTGACATTTAGCGACATTGGCGTGCGTGTTGTAGTATCTTTCGATTATTTATCTTATATTTTTTCAAATCGTTTATATTTACATCTAATATCACCAACAATAGTATTTCTGAATACTGTAAGAAAATAAGGGAATTTATCTGTGGTAATTAGCTCAACAAAACAGGTAAAAAATCAATATTAACATTAAGTGAAATAGTTTATTACATTTTATAATTTTATAGGCTTATCATACACTTCACCGCAATGAGCTGTCAAAAGAGAGTTACATTTTCATCCCTATAAAGTTTCTACGGTACAGGAATTATTACCATTAGATCACGATAAGCGATTGGAATATTGTCATTGGTTTAATAACAATTTAAGGGACGATGACTTGCTAAACAAATCATTTTTCTCGGATGAAGCCTGGTTTAATTAACAGACTATATCAATTTACAAAACTATTGTATCTGGTCTGCAGAAAATCCACACGAATTTCGAGAAACGCAATTGCATCCCGTAAAAGTTGGACTTTGGTTAGCTATGTCCAGGCAACGAATAATAGGGCCAATTTTCTTCGAGGAAACTGTAACAGCCCAATGTTGGAATTGTTTATTGCGGAGTTACAAGAAAATGAGCTTGAAGCAGGTTATTTTCAGCACGATAATGCTCCAGCACATACTGCTCGACAAACCTGCCAATATCTTCAACAGTTTTTTGCTGACAGGTTCGTTAGAGCACAAAGATGGCCACCAAGATCGCCTGATCTAACCCCATTAGATTACTTCATGTTCGGCTATCTAAAAAATAGGATCTATAGAAACCGCATGCATACTATACAAGAACTGAGAGATGCAGTTTTGTCACTTAATAATTATACTAATTGTATGTTACAATTTAAAGTAATAAATAAATTTAGTTAAACACCAGTTAGTACTGAATTGTAAAATCATAATTTAGTAATGTTAAATTAATTACATTTCATTTTTACAAGCAGAAACACCAATCCATAGTCGTTTATATAATGCGAGTTCAAATATAGTTTACGTTTTCCTTATATATGACAGATCCGTTTACTTTCTTATGTTCCAACACTGACTTAGTTCAAACCTTCATTACAAACACGCGGCATATACCTACACCCTGTTACTATCTATAGGAGCGGAATTGACAATCATTTTGAATCTCTGTATAATGTTGGATACACTAAGCTATACACTAATCAAAGAAAAAGAAAAAAAGTTTATGATTTTACCTTCCTGTAAAAAATTAACGTAGGTTGATATTGATCTAAGCTGCATTGGGAGATGGTTGTATAGCTTGATTGCATCATATATGATTGAGTTTTTAATTAACTCTTTATTGGGGTATAGATAAAGATCGTGATCCGAGCGTCTTGTAACGTAGTGCTGTGGTTTATACAACCCATTTTTCACTGAGATGTATTTTAAGTTGCATGTTATGGTTGTTGTGATTACAGCTGATTTTCAATTTATCGAGAATTTTCACAATTTGTTTTGAATAATTTTAGTTTAAGAATTTATTGTATGATTTTAATTATGTAGTGTTAAGTTTTTTTTTTTTTAATTAATCCAGTCATTCAAATTTCTATTGTTCGCTTGTGCTGATTTTATGCGTATTCTATTTAATATTGTCATTGTAATGTTCTACGTCTGCGTTGTACGAATTTTGAGACTGGAATTTTTGTAAGAAAAACAATTGTAGGATTTTGAGAGTTCCTTGTTCGATTATTGACGTGAGTAGACGTATTTCTTTAATCATTGTCGCCATTTCGTTATTCATTTTGTATTGAAAAATTTAATTTTATATTCTTCTTTAATTATAGTCAGTTAAGGAATTTTTATTGTAATAATTATTGTTAATGTATTAAAGTGTGCACTTTGTAGATATAGGATCAATTATTATTTTTTTTGTTTAGGAAGATTTATTTTAGTTTTTTCTCTCGTTTATATTTAAAGAGTTAATTTTTCTGTTATTCTATTTTGCTGTATCTTTTTATTTACCACCTCGTTTGGGTGAGTAGAAGCAATTTTCTTTCATTTAGCTTGTTCATTTCTAGCATTTGTCCACGCTTAGATTATTTTATTTTGAGAAACCACGTGGATAGAACGTTCAAAGTTATTGAATAATCTTCCTGGACAAATAATACCTTTCTTTTTTGTTGTGTATAGGAAATAGCATTGTCCTATTTTAAATTAGAGTCTAGTGCAGTTTTTATTTTAGACCAGAACCTTCAGTTCAGGGTTTTTTCTGCACTATTGTATTGTATTTTAGCTCGCTTTATAGAAATAAATTGATTATTTAATTAGCGTCACTGGGTTAAAAATTCTGTTATTTTATTTCATATAAAACCTTTTCAATTTTTCTTGTAATTAAGAAAATCTGATTTCATTCACTCACAATTTACTTTTCGTGGTTAGATTCAAGTTTTAATTCGCGAGAGTAACTCTGAGATTAATACTTCTTTTGTTTTATTAAAAATCTTTTCCGTTGAGCTAGCTAATATTTTTTCTTTTTCATTTTAAAAAATCAGTTTAGTATCCTTTTTTACTTCGATTAATACACAGCAGTAGCTATGGGGATGTCTTTTAGGTGGATCGGAAAGATGTTTACGAATTAGTGAGACGGATTCAAGGATGAATAGCGCAGGGAGAGTTAGGATTTTATGGTGTAAAAAATAAGGTTGGTAAACTACAAGTACCCCAAAAGGTGAGAGCGTAGCGAAGATGAGATTCAAAAAGGGCAAAGCAAGTGATTCGAGCAGAGAAAGGATTAAGTTGCCTGGCCACAGATCTAATTGCAAAGCACGCAGAAGACATTTTTTTTTTTCGGTGAGGGTGTCGATATGGAGGGACCATCGAAGAGTGTCATCAACGATAAGACCCAGGAATCTGACAGATGGAACTATATTGACAGTTTCATTTTCGAAAACACATGATTGCAGCAGAGCATAAGATAGGATCACGGTTTTTTATTTGTTATAGCATAGGCAGTTTTTGACGATGGTTAAGTCTCTAGATACAACCGATTGCAGGTCTACTCTGTTTAGGTTGCTCCAAGTGATGTCAGTGTCGTCTGCGAAGATACATAATTGCCCGCTGATCTTTAAATTGGTGATGTCATTGATAAAAAGAATTGGACCAAGCACTCAGCCTTGCGGAACGCCACAGTCAATTGTTTATTGTCAATTTTTTTAGTGTGTAACAATGACACATTTCATTCTGTCGATAAAAATTCACTGAATGAATGTAGATTATTTATATCACGTCTAGTATTTTTCTCAGTGTAGACCAAATCTCTATTAGTATGTACTCGATACAATTTTTCATATTTTTCTGGGAAATAATTTTCCATATAATAGATCGCGCTGACATTCGTTGTGTGACACTCTGTATTATCATAACAAATAAACACAATTACCTGTTAAAATTGTGAAGATTTAATGTCATTGTTCGTCGCTGTGTTTATCAGCGTTCTATGACACTGGTTACGTTAACTCCATAGCGCACTATGTTTACTGGGCAAATCGCCTACAATCTAACAAACAAAATTAGGATTAATTCACGCATGCACGACCGTTTCACGAGATGAACGACTGCCCAAAACGCTGGAAAAACAAATTCTTCTATATCTTAGCAAGAAGAAAAAACGATGGTGTTTTGGCATTGTTTAGCGTGAACGTTATGTTTATTGTGTGCTTTGTAAATTAAAAATTTCATTCATCTCTTATTAGTCTACCATATTAGATTGTGTTATATTATAATGGGGCTATTGTTAGAATTACTTATTTATTTTGTTAGCGCTGTTTAAAGTAGGTGTAATCTTAATTTGCTAAACGTGATGGAAATTTTACTCAGAAATATGTTTATCTTTTTTTATAGATGTTTTTGTATTTATTTACATATAAGCTAATACTTATTAAGCAATATTTCATTTAGGACTACACTATAAATAGATCGATATACTACCTACTGAAAGAAAAATAAAATTAATAATTAACTCAACGGAGGGTTGATCCATAATTAAATGTAAATAACTTCATGACATTTAGCTTAATGTTAGGAACTTCAAATTAAAAATATTTTTTCTTTAATTATTTTTTTTATTAATTCAATTTAAGTTATTGTTCTTTGATGTGAACATTGTGACAATATTTAGTAGTAAAATGGTCGACACATTTTAAATTAGTAAGTTAGCTATTAATTCAGCGATGTAACTATCAACTTCAGAGATGTACTTGGGTACTTCTTATTATTTTAAGCGGGTATGAGTCACTTCAACGCGTTACTATGCGCCATTAATCGTTGCACTGCAGAACAAACATTTTATTTTTGTGAAACCAGCCATCACCTTCTTATAGGGATATGTCAAAAGCATTGTATACAAAACTAAATGTCTTGGGCCTGGTATGTAGACGGCGTTGGATTATACCATGCAATTTGAAGAGTGGTCTGCGTTATTAAAAAACGATGTATACGCGCTTAATTATCCATTGATTTACTGATTTATTAGCGTATTTTTTGCATTTGGTTATAATTAGAGACCGGATTATTTATATGCAAAGAAAAACTGGAATATATGCGCATATATATGCAAAAAATTGCGACAATATGCAAAATTTTTACATAAAATAAATAAGAGCAGAAATTTAAACATTAACTTTATTGCACAAAATTTTTTCACAACGTATTTCTAAAACAATCTATAATTAAATGTCTTTCAAGATTGTGTAAAAGAAAGTTTTGTCTTCTATCAGAATACATATGTTTCGAAATAGAAAAGCTTCTTTCAACATCCACAGATGTAATTGGTGCATTTTTTAACTTACTGCAATACATTCTAAACTAAAATTAAAGTCGAAATCGTTTACTGTTTCACCTTTCAAAATTTTCTTCACTTTTCTTCAATTTCAAATACCCCGCATTTTTATTTATCACTTTTTTAAATTTATCGTATATAGAATTACCTATTGTAGCCTTAACCTTCTAGCATATCAAATCCGTCTGCTATTTCGACTGATTCCGAGAGCGACATCCCTTGCGTTTCTATTTACGAATGGAACTTGAAACAAAGCTATAATTTGACTTAATATACAAAAGGTTTTGTAGCAATTCTGTTGATGTTACTATCTTTTTACAGTTTTCTAGAGCAATTCAGTCAGCAGTGATTTCAAGAATTACATTTTTTATTCCTTCAAAATTATCTGCGACAAAAATTGCAGCCTCTAACCATGTACCCCATCTCGTAATAATCGGTTCAGGAGGCAACTTTTACACCGGGAAGTCGCTCCTTATAAAATTGGATTCGTAAAGGTGGTTTTAAAAATACTTTTTTGACATTGCTAATTAAATCATTAATCAAAGGGAATTGATTCCTAATGTCTTCGGCTACACGATTGAACGCATGAGCTAAACAAGTGGTATGAATAATATTACTATAAAAAAAAAATTAAATTTTGCGCGGCTTTTATCATGTATGGTGCAGCGTCGGACAACATTAGTAAAATTTTTTCACAAGGTATACTTCCAGGTAAAGAGAAATTTGATAAACCTTCTTGAACGAATTGGGCAATTGTCACATTATTTGTTTTTTGAAGTTCTTTACAATAAATTAAATATGATTTACCTACAATATCTTCATGAAGAATTCCTATTAACAAATGGGCAATATAACGGCCACACTTATCCGTACTTTCATCTACCATGATATAAATAAAATTATTCCCTACCAATTGTTGAATCACTGCTATTGTTTGCTGGTAACAAGATGTGACATAATTTTTTTGTACGGTACTTTCGTCAGGTATATTATGTTTGCAATATTTTTGCAGAAATGATTTCAAATTAACATTGTTTAATCTTGCTAATGATATGTTAGACGAAATTAATGCGTTATACAGATCCGTATTATATTCTTCTTGTTCTGAGTTTCGTTAAGTTGATGCTACACATTGAAGTAAAGATTGCTGCACACATGCGGATCGCTTTAGTTTTTTCATATTTTCCAATATGTGATGGAGTTTTAGCGTGTTGATCAATCAGGTATTTTCTCTCAGAAGACACCTACAACAACATTTGTCATTTTATATCAAAAGGTAAAGAATTTAAAAACAATTGTAAAGTTTTTAGTAAAATTAAACTTACCAGTTTACTGCAGGCTCGACAAAATATTTTGTCGCCATCCTTTACCAGTTCAGGATATGGCTTAATCCATAAAGAAATCTTGTTCGCTATACTCATTGTATGTACGCACAGTATTTAAAAACCTAACACAATTACATGCTGTTTCGCTCAAAGATATTCAATGAATGAATAGTTTATTTGGGATTAATAATAATAAAACGTATTTACCACATCCCTTCTGCTAGGCGAAATTAAATACGTGCAGTTCTTGGAAAAAAATATTAGAGAAACCAATGTAATGAAAGATTTATCGTTCTGAGAATTGTCGGTTGTCGATCTACATTAGGAATTATTACGAATTTTTACTAATAGAAAGGATAAGAAAAAGCTTAAATATGCAATATATGCAACTTTTGTAAAAATATGCATAGAAATGCCTAAATATGCAATATATGCAATCACTAATTAGCGCTAATTAACTTCAATTAGTGTAATACGTCTACATATAGATTATAATTAAAAATATGCAAAAATTAAAATATATGCACTTTGCATATATAATCCGGTCTCTACTTATTAACAAACATTTCAATCACCACTATATGGATAAATTTATCAGCCCGCGTCAATTACTACCTCAATAACTGTCGCAATTCAGTTATAAATTATAACGAAAACAGTTCAGTTGTGTATTACCATATTTTTAGATTTTATTAGGAATAAAAGTGCAGAACGTTAAATCACCCAGCTGAAAGAAAGGAAACAAGATTTTGACGTGCCCGTACTCACAACACATAGCTTTGTTTCGGCAAATCAATACAAATAGACCTATTATTCATGTCAAATATGGTAAATACATATATCAAAAAAAAAAAAATGAACGGTTGGGCATAAACACGACGTACACATACGAAAATATTGGTTAAATTACGTAAATTTCGTGACGGAACAATTATTTTTGCCGATAAGACCGGGTGAAAAGCATAATTGGCTAGATTGTTCTGCAGAGAGGCATCCATCGAGATAAAACTGGTCGAAAACAAGTTTTAATTGTAATACGTATTCGCTCGTTTGTTCATTTATTGGTTTATTGGTAGATAATTTATATAAATACGGCAGCATGATTTGATAACACGGACGTGCTGCTGAAATGCATACTTACGTAAATTGTACATCCATTTATGCCGATGTTTACTGGTTACTCATATTCAGTGTTTTTATTATGTATTAGTAAATAAAGATCGAAAGAAATTATAAGAACAGAAGAATATTTTCACTTACTTACAAGACCGAAAACATCTTTCCCAAAGTTTCTTAGTTTTAATCTTAAACATATCATATGTAGTAGCAGTTTCTTAAATGACAAAATCAAAAAAAAAATCGCAAGTACTTTCAAATTTAAATTATTAAATGTTTTAATTAAAGATTGCACACAACAGATAAATTGACAAAGACATGTATCTGTTTTGTTAAAAGTTGATTCTTTATACTGCACTGCATTTTACAAAATAAAAACCATCACACCTTCTTTATTATTCGTTTTAATATTGTAATGATACTTTTGCATCATAAATTAAAATATCTTTCATTTTTTTTTAACAATATACAGGATGTTCAATTAAAAAAAAATATATATAAATGTCAAAATTTTTTGGAAATGCGTCATTCAATTGTTTTTTCGTATATTGCATATTAACCCTACACTGTTGAAAATTTTAACACTTTTTTGACTAATTTAATAGTCAGGAGAGGTCCACACTCTTCGTTATTTTGTCGAGAACTATAGAAGTTTAAATTTGACGAGCAAAGATAGTCAAGTATTGTCTATTGCTAAGGGGTTATTTTGTCCAACTGACACATGGAATTATAAAATACTTCTAGTCACATTTTATTTGATCTAGACTAGACAAATTTACTAGCTGTTTAACTAAATGAATGCGATCTATTGGGTGTATTAACACCATTTTCTAAACACAACGTCTTCTTAATATGCAACTCCTATTTCTTAGTGCTATAATATTCTCTCTTTAAGACGTTTTCTCAATTACAAATATGCAAAACCACTCATTTACAAGTTTTGGTTTCAACTAAACGTACCAATTTTAAAATGATTTTTTGAGAACCATTATAAAATTAAGTGAATGTTTATGCTATTTGATTCAAGTCTAAACTAATTGCGTAAATAGATGTTCCCAATACATCTTGAAGATGTTGACATTTTTTATGCTCACTGGAATTAACGTTTAATAACACGAGGTTACACTTTGCAAGTCAGTCACATTTGGTGGTTTGTTTGGATATGTTAATACGGAGAATCAAACACGAAAACAGATACACGTGCAATGCAGGTGGTGCGTATAATTGCAATACTGTATTTAGAATAGGTGGGGTTTTATATTTTCTATCCGAGGGAAAAAATTCTGATTGGTTGACGCTTCTGAATGTCTAGAAAAATAGTCAATCCTCATATCTGAACAAAGAATTCACACGAAATTCTAATCATTTCTGTTCTATTAAATACGCGTAGTCAACTCGTCTGGCAAAGTTTGGAAAAATCAACACTAAAATATTTGACTAGCGCAAAATTAACGCCAACACCGTAATATTTTCAACAGTGTAATACTTTGCTAATTTAACCTACTTTCTAGAATCAATAATAACAGAGATAGCAGCAATGGTGTGCACTTAGTTTGGATCAGCCTGTATATTGGTGAAAGCATGCAATGTTTGGAAAATAGAATAAAAGGACATAAATATAACAAATATATAATAAACCTTACAGCCTTAAAAAAAACATGAAATAACTCAAAATCATACCTTTGATTTTAACAATATAACAATTTTGAACAAAATTTAAAAACACGTAACATACTTGAAATAATTCAAATTTATAAACATAAAAACGCGGTTAATGATAAAACAGACATACAATACTTCACAAAACTATATAAGTTAATTTTATAGCCAAATACAATATTTCTAAAGATCTATTTAATTACAAAATTCAAATAATCAACACACTATATTGACCCCGCAATCTTTAAATAAAACGTAATGATATATTAAAAGTCCTAGCATACAAAATAATTTGCCATTTATTAAACAAAAAAAATATTTATAATTTACGTTATTTACACTTTATATTATTTTATATGTATTCTTGAAAAAGCTTTAAGTTAAAGTGAAACGTTGTTATTTATATTCATTTTTTTTTCAACTTCGAAAATGATTGTACCCACGTGAGCCCTAATCCAAAAACGTAACAGATTCCAAGTATATAATAACTTGAGACCGGAAAATATATGCAAAGTGCATATATTTTATTTTTTGCATATCTTTAATTATAGTCTATATGTAGACGTATTACACTAATTGAAGTTAATTAGCGCTAATTAATGATTGCATATATTGCATATTTAAGCAATTTCTATGCATATTTTTACAAAAGTTGCATATATTACATATTTAAGCTTTTTCTTATCCTTTCAATTAGTAAAAATTCCTAGTAATTCCTAATGTAGATCGACAACCGACAATTCTCAGAACGATAAATCTTTTACATTGGTTTCTCTAATACTTTTTTCCAAGAACTGCACGTGTTTAATTTCGCCTAGCAGAAAGGATGTGGTAAATACGTTTTATTATTATTAATTCCCAAATAAACTATTCATTCATTGAATATCTTTGAGCGAAACAGCATGTAATTGTGTTACGTTTTTAAATACTGTGCGTACATACAATGAGTATAGCGAACAAAATTTCTTTATGGATTAAGCCATATCCTGAGCTGGTAAAGGGTGGCGACAAAATATTTTGTCGAGCCTGCAGTAAACTAGTAAGTTTAATTTTACTAAAAGTTTTACAATTGTTTTTAAATTCTTTAACTTTTGATATAAAATGACAATTGTTGTTGTAAGTGTCTTCTGAGAGAAAATACCTGATTGATCAACACACTAATACTCCATCACATATTGGAAAATGTGAAAAACTAAAGCGATCCGCATGTGTGCAGCAATCTATACGTCAATGTGTAGCATCACCTTCACGAAACTCAGAACAAGAAGAATATAATACGGATCTGTGTAACGCATTAATTTCGTCTTACATAACCATTAGGAAGATTAAACAATGTTAATTTGAAATCATTTCTGCAAAAATATTGCAAACATAATATACTTGACGAAAGTGCCTTACGAAAAAAATTATGTCACATCTTGTTACCAGCAAACAATAGCAGAAATTCGACAATTGGTAGGGAATAATTTTATTTATATCATGGTAGATGAAAGTACGGATAAGTGTGGCCGTTATATTGCCCATTTGTTAATAGGAATTCTTCATGAAGATATTGTAGGTAAATCCTATTTTATTTATTGTAAAGAACTTTAAAAAACAAATAATGTGACAATTGCCCAATTCGTTCAAGAAGGTTTATCAAATTTCTTTTTACCTGGAAGTATACCTTGTGGAAAAATTTTACTAATGTTGTCCGATGCTGCACCATACATGATAAAAGCCGCGCAAAATTTAAATTTTTTTTATAGTAACATTATTCATATCACTTGTTTAGCTCATGGGTTCAATCGTGTAGCCGAAGACATTAGGAATCAATTCCCTTTGATTAATGATTTAATTAGCAATGTCAAAAAAGTATTTTTAAAAGCACCTTTACGAATCCAATTTTATAAGGAGCGACTTCCCGGTGTTAAGTTGCCTCCTGAACCGATTATTACGAGATGGGGTACATGGTTAGAGGCTGCAATTTTTTTCGCCGATAATTTTGAAGGATTAGAAAATGTAATTCTTGAAATCACTGCTGACTGCATTGCTCTAGAAAACTGTAAAAAGATAGTAACATCAACAGAAGTGCTACAAAACCTTTTGTGTATTAAGTCAAATTTTGCATATTGTCGCAATTTTTTTGCATATATGCCCCAGGTTTATGCATATTTTCTCAAAAATCGATGCATATACTCCAGTTTTTCTTTGCGTATAATCCGATCTCTAATAATAACAAATCGATCGTTTTTTTTTGTAATTTTCTAATGTTTTTGATACAGATAAATCATATAATTTATTCCCTGAAATGAAAAATTACATTCTAAAGAAAATAATTTCAAACCTCACAATCTTAAATTAAGGATTAAAGCTGTCACATCTGTTGTAACATAAATCCTGGGACAAATTGTACAAATCAGATTTCTTTCTAATTAAATAAAAAGTGAACGGAAATTATTACAAGAGGCGAATTTTATTTCTCCACAAATTCATTCTGGAAACACATAATTTCGGAACATACTGTATAAATATATATATATTTTTTTTATTAATATTAGAAAAAAATAAATTTTAAAGATTATTACTTCACATTAACTTTTTAGTTTAGTAAAGGTCGCTTGTATCTATAATTACCTTTATAATCGTTTCATTATGTCCTGAGAAATTAACGTAAACAAAATTATACTGTCAACAAATAATGTAATACTAGATAATCATTTAGCAAATAATTGATACCCGCCTGCAGATGCAACGATTCAAATAAATTACTTCGAAAAATACAGTGGAAAGTTCCACTGCATATTCTGTTCTAAAGAATAGTCAGTGGGGTTATTTGTAAATCTATTTGTAATCTGTATATAGGTAGGTTTAAATACAATATATAATATATACGACAAGGTATACCTAGATGAGAGGGAGTTCTATATACATATACATATAAGACTGTGTCATTTATATACCTGCAGTTATTATGTATACGAATAATAACGCGCCTTGATTTAACCTTGACCGATGAAGAGATTTTTTTTTTGGATTCTTTACAGTCTCTACATCGGTTTTTTTTTTTTTAAGATATGTAACTCATTTGCTACGATGGACGGCTGTACTAACTCACTTTAATGAGTATATATGTAGTAGATAAATCTTTTCGTTGGCCGATTTATAGTATAAAAAAGTACCTATTACAATTTTATTTCACTGAAAAGCATAAAGCATTCTTGTTTGTTTGTTAAAAAAAAAGAAATAAAACGAGATAAGCAATTCTGATTAGCTGTTGTTCTCGAAAGAATGTTGTAATCGTTTTTCAATTGTCTGTAGGTCGAATTAATAATTAAATATGTATATATGTATACGAAATCGACTCGACATTCTTTTTGTTTAAAAAGAAAATGGTACGTGTGGTAAATGTTACATCAATAAATGAATAAGAAAAAAGAAAATAGAAAAAAAAATAACTCCCAACAAGTAAATGATGATGACCTTCAGATCTGTCTACCATGTGGTGTTATAGAGAATATACATAAAATATGCATAATACCCTTTAATTTAGTTCAAAAAAAAAAAAAATATTGCGGTACTTCAACTTTAAGGGGTGTAAAACGCCTTTAAAATTCGATCTAAATTTCGTTTATCCAAAATAACTTTCAAACGGTGAGAGCTAGAAGAGAAGTTTCAATAGCGGACATGCACCGTTTATGCAGCTCTTTCGACTGGTAGGGCTGTTTATATACACGGTGTTACAATAAGTACGGAACTATACAGGGTATTCCACGTAACTGGTTCATTAAAAGTTTATAATGTTCTATTATTTACTTATGTTTGAGATTTTGACACCAGTATCTGTTCGATTGGAACTATAAATGTAAAATACCTTAACCAAAATATCACTTCCGGTTGACCGGAAATGGATGTCAACTTTCTTATTTTAAATAGAATGATATAATTTTTTATTAATTTTTGGATTCTACAACTATAAATACGTCAGTTTTCATTAGCTATTCCTATAGCTACATGTTGCCGTTTTTGAGTTATTTAAGTTTTTCTTTTTTTTTTAGTCATAATCATTGCATCATTGAGAAATTAATATCTCGGTTAATACTGCAAGTAGCGACCCCAAATTTGCTATGTTATGAATGTAGATATAACTCTAAGAAACGGTAAGCACAGTTTACATTCTAACATACAGGGTGTTCAAAACTGAGGAACAAACTGACAATTTTCAAATGCAGAAAACTCATTTTTTTAAATAGAACACCCTGTATTTTAATTCGGAATTAGGAAGTAAATATCATCCCCTATCACTTTATATGAGCATTCCCTATACCTATCTTTAATATATTTTGAGATATGAACGACTTTTTGTTAAACAGACTAGGTAGCCCTATCTTTGCGTGTTTGTAGCTGGCTCTGAATCCGATTAATGTCAAATTCATGTATTATTTTTGAATAACCATGGTTCACCAATTTGGTAAAATTGGTAACTGGTAAACCTGGTAAATTTACACCTCTAAAGTAATATTCCCTAATGGAATGGAATAATTTCAGGTAGATTTACCACACCTTCAAGGAATATTCCACCAGTATGTGAAAAATCCCCTATAGGTGTAAATTTACCCCAAAAATAGGCGGTAGCCCAGTTGCCATCTATTTTTGGGGTAATTTTACCACATTTTTTTTTAATGTATAGATTAGAGTAACAACAAAGAAATTAGAAATAATTGATTATTAGGTTGTTTTATCATCCAGAAATATTAAGTTTCAGTTACCTTATAATATAATAACATGTTTATGTCATTTAGAACTTAATGCAGATTCTCCACTTAAATATTCAAGATATACCATTTATAATATTAGATTTAATTTTAATAATTTCTGAATGATATATTAATTAGTTGGATTACAGAGAGTTTACAAGAATTTCAATAAATTTTATTATATAAATTACCCAAATATTTATAATACAATACCTCCTAGTCATATAATAACAAAGTGTATATGTACATATAATAAATTAAAAGTATGTAAAATAGGTCCCTTTTGTACATAGATAAGTATAAAAAATCCCAAAAATAATAAATACGACAAAATTAACTTCAATCTTCCATTCTCGGACAAATATCGTGGGAATAATCTTTCACCAGATACAGAGTAATTGTGTTGTCGTTAACCTCGACTAAAATTGAAAATAGATATTGCTTGTTAAAAAAAAAAAAATTTTTTTTTGATCTACAAACTCACCGCTATACTCGCAAACTATTTCTTCTGGGTCGAATCCTTCGCCACCGGTAACAATCCTTGGCATTATGAAAAGTCTTAATGCGGTAATGTCACCGCCTAGAACAGTACACTCCTCAAACACGTGCGTGGTGTCAGATAAAACGTTGACACCAAGAAGTCTCCGACTTAGTTTTCTTGTGTTATCTCTGGGAATAGTCTCACTTAGTGCTCTTGTGCCATCATCGGGAATGGCCGGACTTGGTGTTGGTGTGTCATCGTCGGGAATAGTCGGACTTGGTGTTGTTGTGTCATCGTCGGGAGTAGTCGGACTTGGTGTTGGTGTGTCATCGTCGGGAGTAGTCGGTCTTGGTGTTGGTGTGTCATCGTCGGGAATAGTCGGACTTGGTGTTGGTGTATCATCGTCGGGAATAGTCGGACTTGGTGTTGTTGTCTCATTATCAGGAGTAGTTAGACTTGGTGTTGTTGTCTCATTATCAGGAGTAGTTGGACTTGGTGTTGTTGTAACATCATCAGGAGTAGTCGGACTTGGTGTTGTTGTAACATCATCAGGAGTTGTCGGACTTGGTGTTGTTGTAACATCATCGGGAGTAGTCGGACTCGGTGTTGTTGTAACATGGGAGTAGTGTCACAGTCGAAGTGAATTTCGTAATAGAAATTTTCACATTTCTCGTTCGTATTCCACGACACCTTTACAACGCCGCGGTCCTCTATCAAACTCATTACCATATCAGCTATGGGTTGAAATCCTTCGCAACAAAAAGTAAAAGTTAATAGTATTTCTAACGATATATATTTACAATTTACTTTTTCTGAATATGTAATCAGTATAGGGCCCGGTGTTATTTGATTCGGACACATATCTGGCTGTAACCGTATGTTCTGTGCATTGTTGGAACTCAGTGAGATTAAATGATATCGCCTTCTTCGCCTTCTGAGGCCGAATACTCGATAAGTGGGTCGTCATTATTTTGTATTGATACTGTGCACCGGGCGGAGTCTTCTTCAGACGACCAGTATGCTCTAATTCCTTCTTGACTTCTGTTGCCTTGTATCATTTGAAATTCGTTAATTTTGTTGATGTCTAAAAAGTTGTTGATGTAAGTGTAAGTAAGGGTTTTTGGTATGTATAATATGTCTACCTCTTTCGAAGACTTTACTGGCGGTGTTTCCTAAATTTTCGTTGTAGTGGATTGGTGTTATTGTTATTTCATGCAGAACACAGCGTGGCAAATGCGATATGTTGATAACGCCTGCATCTTCTGATATTTCCACTGGGTTCCCGTCAATCTTAACTTGATACTCACAGCCACTGAGACCATTGACTGTTGTCCATGATATTTGATCTTCAAACACCTCTATCTCGTCTATTTCTCCCATACCTGAAAAATAGGAATGGGTTCGTATTGGGGATGTTAGAAAGGAACATCTCAGCGACTGACCCGTGTCGAATTCGCCTATTAATGCGTTACTACTGTGATTCGTGTTGCTAATTGAAACTATCTCCGCACTGAGGACGGAACAGCTTTTCAGACGATTAGTGAGAAGGTAGTAGTTAGTGTCTAGGGTGAGATTGGCTATCGAAACATTGTTAATAGACAGACTTAAGTCGTATGTTATTTCACATTTTTCGAACATCTCTGGCTGGACCCATGTCAACACTATGTCGCTTCCAATTGGTACGAAATTGAGACCGTGTGGATCACCGATATCTGAAAAATAGGCGCAAATGGTTTCGTGTTTATTAAATCTAATCACAGTGACAGGATAATTTAATTTTAACAGCGTATGCATGGATGCCAAATTTTGAATTGGAAGTTTGGAGGCAGTTTGAGGAACTTACTTCTGCAGTGAACATCGTCTGTGGTGGTCCTGCGGCCACCCCCCCTTCTGCGGCCCCCCCCAACGTATATTATTCCAATTATTCCGCCAGCTGCTGCGGTCACTATCACAACTATAACAACTGGAAAACAAAACAGATTAGGGATAGATTATTAGCCACCACATATACATATACAGTGTGAGTCGTGATTGTATAAATAATGGTGATTATAAACAGACAATAACTTCTCAGAGGATATTATTTATTAATTATTTATTTTTCTTTTCGCAGCGTTAACGTTACCATGCACACTGAGAAAAATGGGCTAAGTAAAGTGATAAAAAATTATTTACAATAGATAGATTTTTACTTGGAACTATTCTCGTTAATTAATACCTGCAACTAAACCCAGTTTCCTGAATGCAAGTTGTTACTGTAAATAGTGCTTTTATTATGCTGCTATTACACAGCGTACCTGACAAATTTGCGGTAAGTAACGTTTTACTTATGACTACTGGTACTGATCTAACTACAGCACATGGTTAGTAGAAGTAACAACAATGCTGATCGCTATTAAACTCATGTATTTTCTTAAATAGGTAACAACTTGCCACAACTATGATTATTTGAGTTTTGCTGCCACCCCGTGATTGTTTTACTATTCCTGATTGGCTAATGCGGCGGAGTAATGAAATAGTCCCCGAGACGGCTACGCGCGCAGGCCGGGGCTAGCGTCAAGTAAGAGTTACGGACGTGGGAAAAGGTCGTCGAAAAAGAGTGGCCAAGGAGTACGGCCATTGTAGGCCAGTTGGAACGCAAATATATTAAAAATACCGGGTGGGTTAATTCAAGGCCTCATGCGTATAAAGAATCCCAGCGAAAGAAGAAGTATGGAATAGTGTGGATGCCGTTGCTAGATGAGTGACAGTCCAAGTGCGCCACCTGCAGTTAGGGATACCTCGACGAAGTAGCCGTTTTCGAGGCGACCACCGGATATAACCGCCACGTACGCCGACAAAGGATCAACTCGCCGAGACAACGCCCAGTGCAAAGAACCAACAGAAACCGCAAGTTTACCGCCTAGGTATATTATTACTTTGCTTGTTATTAGTTGTAACTTCAAAACCATATTTCTGTTTGTCCCTTGTTTAGATTTCAATAATTTTAATAACTAAATTTCAAGGGGGCCCCATTTACCTTATCTTTTATTATTGCTTTGTTCATTTTTTCATTATTAAGGAATATATTTTATGAGTCATTGCGTTGTAAATTGTTTAAAAAAAAACTGTTGTTAAAGTGAAACCAATATCTTTCATTCATATCAGGTAGTCACTGTGTTTGTCTTATACAAAATAAAACTATTGCTAATAATACTGCTTTTTATTTAAATTTATATTAAATATTCACTAAACTTCCTCGTTTCCTGCACTGCCTGCAGTTGAACAACAAATTTAAGGTAAGTATATTGTATATTTATAGCAAACCATTACTTTCTATGTCTCAGGTATTTAGTGAACGTGCATTAATGATACTCTTTCCTTATCACAAGTAATATAAATAGCAGACTGTAACTTAGATTCCTTGTTGTTAGTATCAGTGTTTAGAATCTCTTTTTTTACTAGTGCTAAGTAATCTGTGCTTTTGTTCCCTATCCAGCTGAACTTTTTACTTACTATAATTGTATTTTTATTTATGATTATTCATTTTTTTTCTCAGTGTACATTTTCTGTTTTGGAAAACATTTATTTAGAATTTAGAAACAATTTGAAAATATTCTCAAAGTTAAATGTCAAAAGTGCATATAATTATTTTAAAACAACCCTCGAGTGGTGATGGATTTTGTTATTCCGAGAAACATCTCCTTCCTAAACCATTAGTCCGTAATCCAATCAATAAAGTGTAGCGCACGCTGAAGAAATAAAGCGAATAATAAATATTAACAAGTCGCACCGAACCTCCCCAATCAAACCATTAATGAATAGGAGGAATAGAAATGGGCCAAGGTTGGAGTCCTGAGGTACTTCTGAATTAGCATAGAATGGGTGTGACTGATATCCACTGTAGAGGACGTACTGCCATCGGTTCGACAGATACGATTAGAATAGAGATGTTAAGGAGCCACTAAATACGAACGATTTCAACTTTTGATATGTCTGTATAAACAGCATCAACTTGTCCACAAACATCAAAGGTGTTAAGTGTGTACTGGGTGGATATTGCCAGATTAGAGACGGTAGACATCTTCTCCATAAAACCGTCTTGTTCAATTGCAATGTAGTTTTTAATAGCTGGATATATAGATTGATTCGAAAATCTTAGCAAAATTATTTAGTATCGCAGCAGAACGGTAGTTCTTAAAGCCAGTTGCTGCTCTATTTTTATGAACAGGACACGTCCCGGTATATTTCCACAATCATAACACCATCTTGAACTTGAATAGAAATGCCATCAAATGGTACACTGATGGCTCCAAAACGGCAGAAGGAACTGGAATAGGAATATATGGGCCTAGAACTACATATTTCGAAAGCTTGGGAAAATGTCCAAGTATATTTCAGGCGGAAATACACGCTATTGGAAGATGTGTTCAGTTCATTATGGATAGGAACTATCGAAAGCAGGAGATTATCATCGTGTCTGATAGTCAAGCAGCCATCAAGGCGCTGAACTCATATGAAATCAGCTCCAAGATGATCTGGGAATGCCTAGGGAAACTAAATGAGCTAGGCAAAAGAAGTAAAGTAACCCTCCTGTGGGTTCCGGGTCACACAGGAGTGGAAGGAAACGAAATAACGGATAACCTCGCAAAAAAAGGGGCTGGAATGTCTTTCGTAGGGCCTGAACCCTTTTGCGGGTTAAGTAGCAGTACAATACTGAAGAAACTAAAAATGGAAATGGAGCAGAGAAAATCCAGTTACTGGGAAAATCTCCAGGGAATGAGGCAAAGTAAAATTCTTCTGGGAACTTATAACCAGAAGAGGTTTACAGAATGCATCAACCTGAGTAAGAACAATGTTCGCATATTAACAGGAATACTTTCAGGCCATTGTAGACTGAAAGGACACCTGAGTAAGCTTGGATTGGAAAAAGATCCTGAATGCAGATTTTGTGGGGAACAGGATGAAACATCCATCCACCTCCTCTCAAACTGCGTAGCACTGTGCAACCCGAGGGCATTGCACTTGGGAGCATGTGAAATCGAAGAGGGAGACTTACCTAGACTGGGGCCCTCTGACATCCTACACTTTCTGGAAGGAATAGGATTGGAAGGCCAGCTGTAAAGCAGCAAGAATAGGGGCACCATAGATCTTTTAGGTCGCAGTGTAACACCACCCTTCTATTACATACATACATACATACATATTTCCACAATTCTGGGAATGTACCAGTCGTTATTGATATGTGCGAGCAGTTTTTATCCAAACTTTCTCGTACACATCCCAATGGCATAGAGTCCAGCCTGAGAGATCGTTGTGTGTTATCACTCTTGGACTGCGACAAAATATCCCCGCGCCTACACTCTGCTCGGTTTTCGAACCTTGGTATCGACACAAATCGCCACATTGACAGGGTCAGAATTACCCAACTTGTATAGACACTGTTGAAGCCACTTCATCTTTCTGTTTCTTCGAACAATTCGTTTGATTTCGACTCCTTTTTCTTTGCCATTTTTATATTAACTGGCTAATTTTTCTTTTACTACCGTTGATTACTCAATATTTAATTAATATTTTGCATATTGTGGTTTTGAATTTGGTTATCTATCGAGTGCTTGTCAAATTAATTACTTATTTCAGAACGTTTCTTTTTTTTTTTGAAGCTAATTTGAATTACGCATATTGTCTAGATTGCTAGATAATCAATCCTATGTGAAGCTGGATCCCGTTCGTCAATTAAATTATATAGCAAATTACTTTGCATCTAAATTCAGAATTTTGCATTTGTAAAAATTAAAAAAAAAAATGCGAATCATTAACCCTCCCAATTCTCTTGACCCATAATCAACTCTACCACTTCATACAACAACTAACCCTCAGTTCTCTAAAGCTTGTAGTGTTACTAATATATATTTTCTAATCCACCCCCTATTTAAAGTAGGGACTAGTAGACTACTCCTGTCAATCGTTATCAGGTTTATCCCTAAACACTTTTTTACATTAGCCGAAAGTAACCCATACCTAATTATCGCGCTACCCACCCTACTTACTAATTGTACCCACGTGAGCCCTAGTCTAATAAGACTAATAATATCTACAATCGTGGTGATGTGACATTTTATTGATAAATTTTTGCTGATTGTTGATTTTTTTTTCAATTGTTATGATTTACCACTGATGATTGAAACTTGTCAAAATTTCAATTTTCCGTCTCAGCTCCTACAAGGTGTTGCAATTTTTTTTTGGCACGTAGTTTATTGACAACCCTGTATTGCTATATAATTGTGATTCACTATAAATTTGTAATCTTTTAAATTGAATCCTCATAAAAAAAAACTATTATTTAATTTACAATATCCTAGCATTATCGCTTTGACATAATTTTTAATAAGTGCAATTTAATACCTCTCGTAAAATGCGAAGTTTTCGAACATGGAATTAATATAATTAATATAATTTTTTATTAATTAATCCGTATTCTGGAAAGCTATTACGAGATAATAATGGATTATACAAAATATGTTACCTATATTAAAATGTATGATTATGTGTTGCCATTGTTGCATGGTAATTATGAATCATACAATATTTATTGTGTGAGTGTGACAGTATGCTTCCGTTATTTGCAGTTTGATGCATTTAATAGTATTTAAGTTTTTCAAAGGATGATTTATATTAGTACATTTTCATTATTTTTTTTTTCGTGTCATACAGGCTTTAAGAAAACTGAGCATACGACAAAAACTCTTAACTTTATACACGCTTATTTCACCGTTTGGTTAAAAAAAGGATATTTTGTGTAGTGAGACGGTGTTTTTGGCGTCATCTTTATTCGGTTTCCTAAGCTAAACATAACAATCCAGAGGAATGACAACCTTAGCGGTTACCAAAATAAGTAATTTTTAGTAAAGTTGTTATAATTTGTTCCGTAATAATTTTAAGTGGAGTGATTCGTTATATAAAAAATTAACGTGTCTGTATTTTAATTTATCTTTTTTACTTTTGTATGCATCAGAAGATAGTACACTCCCTTGGTTACAATCCAGAGGAATGATATTCCTTCAAATAAAAACAAAAAAAAAATAATTTGGAATTACATTGATACAAATGAATTTGAGGAACAAAGAAACCTTATTTTCTACAACTATTTCTATAATAGATAGCTTACTATCTAATTATCTTAACACAAAACAGGCTTAAGATAATCGATAAAACCTTAGAACCTGTGGTATTTTTAAATTACATCTTATTTTCGTCTGTACCTACTTACATTTTTTGTATTATCTTTTCGGGATTTACCACGATTTCGCGATTTGGAAACACATTCTGTGTATACGTGAATCGTTCAATCATATAACAATTTAGTTGCTATTTTTTTGTGCATTTTTCTCCTTTATCAAAAATAATCTAAAGCCGTACATAGTGGTTTTAGTAAATTAACGAAAATACAGAGGAAGTCTTGAATGTTTGTAGTTACGTCATTAACAGGTCGGTAAAGTAAAGACAAGCGTAGTTTCAAAAAATTGGAAGCATTCATATAGACAAGCGAGATAGAAGTATATAACATAAGTCGTAGCTACTTAAGCTATACGTCCATATTTTATTAAGTATCAACAAACTAGTTGAAGCGAGATAGAACACGGTCGAGTAATGCGTAAATAAGACCTTTCATAATGTTCATTCAGGGCATGCAACCACGCCATTTTAATCCATTTTACCGTCTCCGTTGACATTTGACATCTGCTTTTTACTGTTTATTGACCCTTCTTTAGGTTGAATTTTACTTACTTCTATTATTTCTTTTACCAAAAGTTCTTTCAGAGCTATAGTGAAGTAAATCGTTTAGTTTGTGGAAGTTTAGAGGTGTTAAAGAACATACAAAGACTTAAAACATTTTTTTAGGTTATAGTTCAAGATGCCTGGGTAAACGACTTAGTTCTTTTGCCAAGAGTTGGTCAGTCGTTTACTAGTGTATTTCGAGGAGGAAAAGCGAAATGGAAGTCCTCTAATATCCGTTGATGCGGTCCATGGTCCATGGTTATTATTAAATATTAACTTACATACAAAATTGTAGAGAGTTGCGAATGCTTTGGGCATTTCTATGGGTATCATCTACAACACAAAGCGCAAGAAGGAAGCTATATCTGCTGTTCCTTCATCGAGTGCTTCAACAGCCCTGTACAAGTCACGATTCATGCCCAAAACATGTGATGTGTCAGAGGGAAATAAAATAGATGTTCGTAAAGTAATTTATGGTTAAAGTTTATGTTATTGATGAATTACTTCGAGCACATGGGCATAAAGTTTCAAGACTTCCTCTGTATCACTGCGATTTCAATGCTATCGAATTTATATGGGCACATGTGAAAGGATATTATAATAACCATATTGGTCGGGATGGTTATGGCGATAAACAAGTATTGGAATGTGGCAAGAAAGTTTGGACAGCTGTACACCAGACTCCTGGCAAAATTGCATAAATCACACAGGAAAATAATTAAAGAGTGGTATGAATGTGAAGCAAACATGACTTTGTTCTGACAGTTAATTGCGGATCAGAAGATGAGAGCGAAGACACAAATTAAATATATTTTTAATTTCACTATTCTTTCTTTCAATATTGACATATTTAATTTAATTTACTGCAATATTACGTTGTTGTATATACCATTGTATAGAAATTATGTTTGCTACATAAAATAAAAAACATTCATCTTTTCGTTTAATTAATCATTGGTAACGTATTTAAACTAAATACTTTATGTTGCTTGAATATTTTCTACATTTTAATTTGCAAATAGTTTTTGATATGAGAACTACATTATTGCGGTAATACATTATTTCATTGAGAACACATTTAATAATAAGCTTAGCCTGATCACGAAAGCATTGTCAATAGAAAAGTTCACTATTTAGAATCCTATTAGTTGCATTACTCATGATTGTTGTTAAAACGCAACGTTGACTAAAAACTGAACCAATCCTTTCAGTTATAAAAGAAAATCTATTAAAACTGCGTATAACCTCATTAAATTTGACAATTGTCATTTCGTACTGTTCATTGTAAACAATGTTGGTGTGCCTGAATTTGTTTCAGACGCTGCATACGTCATAAGCAAATATGACGTAACTACAAACATTCATGGTCTGGCCTATAACTTTTAAACCAAGGGTTATTGAAACTCATATATTATATTTTTGTTTGCGTTAGGTATATTTAATATCGGAGACAATAATCGATAATTTGAAGAAAATATTTGTACTTTCGTATAAAGGACAAAATGTCGAAATTTAATGTTGGATTAATTCTTATTCTAGATACAGTGCTATTCGTTTCAGAATACATAAAAACACATAAAAGAAAATTATTATCTTATTTTTTATATTCTCCATGTTTATAGTCATCTTCTAATGTATTATGGTTTGTGAAGTATTGGCTCAATGAAAACGAACTGATTACATGTAGGAAGGCGTTTCGACAATTATTGAAAAATTATAATATTGAAAAAGACTAAATAATAATAATAATGCATATTCATGTCAGACACAGTACACTAGCGACACTTTCTAATTGTACGACCTACAGGTAAAATAGAGCCCATATCTTTAACGTGGATAGTAGACGGATTTATGCAGTAACTGGCCGCTTCGAAATATGTAAACACAGCAGATGTACGGTCTCTCTGTCGGTTAATTTTAAAAAAAGCTTAGACTGGATTTATTTAATGTGCGAAGTTGAATGCATCTCTTATGTATTTGTTATCTTTGCGTAGGAATAAATTTATTTGATGTTTGAAGTATTTCGAATAGCTGTAGTGTTATTAAATGGTTTTAAAAGGTATTTTCATTTTACAGTTGAACTATGACTAGGAACTAAACCAAAGGCATGTTAATTATACAATAAATAGCAATATCAATGGGTTATTACGTTTATTCATTTTATACGTATGCAAATAATAATAAACTATCAAAATGGATCGCATGAAGACATTTAAAGTATTTAGCTTTACTGAAATCAGTAAAGCACACCTCCGTTATGAATGAAACATTTTTTCAATATTACTGAACACATGAAAAAAGTGTTTCATTTCAATCTAGTTAATGCATTGAACTAGATTGCGACAGCCCCTATGCAAGATATTAACACATATAGTAATAAGGATTATTACTACTTCCACTTTTCGTGAAGTGGGTGTTGCGCCAATTAATTTATTAAATGCAGAGAAATTTTGTAGTAATTTCGTTATTGACAGAAATGCATGTTTTGTTTTCCCTGCAGCGTTACCCAAATATGCTTATATTTTTAATCTAATTAATGTCATGATGATTCATATCATTTTTTTAACTCGCTCCGGCTTCCTCTTTAACATTAAATAATAAAGGAGATATGGCGAGGATGCATTCAAAACCATGATTTTTATATCGATTATCAGATATTAGAAGGAAAAGCTCTACACTCGTCAGAAATATTTTTTATTAGTTATAGTAATGGTATGTTTCCATTAATATTATAATAGCAAGAATAAAATAATATTTCGATTATAAATTCCTAGTTTCAAAGATTTTACCTCAAAAGTCTCACAATATTTTTTCAAAAGAAATACAAAATTTGAATTAGTGCTAAATTGAACAGTAGTGATAGCTATAAATACAAAATGCAGGTTTAAATTGTAATTAATGATTAGTTTTATATAAATATTAATTATTCATTATGTTAATATCGAAAAAAGAGCCGGGGCGAATTAAAAATAGTTATGAAAACAATCATTGTGAATCAATTGGATTAAAAACACAAACATATTTGGTAAGCTTAGGGATTTGTAAAGAAAACAAAACATCTGTTTGTATACAATATTATATTTAAGGAAGTAAATGAAAAAATCGAATTGTGCTAACCGAGGTAGGTCGGCAGGCATAAGTATGCGCCTTTGATGTATTTAATTCTCTCTATTTTATAAAATCAATGTTTTTTTCTATGTTTATTTACTGCATTCTTCCTTACATTTAAAGTAGATTTACTACAAAAAAACACCGAGACCGCACATCTGTGTTTACATATTTCGAAGACGGCAGTGAATGCATAAGTCGTCTACTACCCATGCTACACATTTAGGCTCTGTTTTATGCTGTAGGTCGTACAATTAGAAAGTGTCGCTAGTGTACATCAGTGTATATAAATCGTCAAAAAGATATCAGCAACAAATAATATAAAAATTAATAAAATGCAGTGACAATACGAAGAAACTTATATAAACAAACAATAAACATGTGAACTAATCAACAGTTAACAGAAAAAAATGTGTATATAAGAAAAAAAAAAAATGCCTAAAGTTTAAAGTGTGAGTCATAGATTTATGGTATAAGATAGTCGCCAACTGAATAATAACACTTTCGCATCAGGTAAGTTTTTAAGAGTTTATTAAATTGAATAGAATTACGGGCATTTTTTATTTCAGATGGTAGCTTGTTGTAAATGGCCTGACCCGCATAAGTTGGTGACTTCTCGAAACATGTAGTCCTATGCTGATCAGTGCGGAGTAAATGGACGTACCTATAGTGGCGTAATTATGGTCGTAATCCAAGGTATGAGTTGAAACTAGCATAGAGACCTTGTGGCGCATTTTTTTTTTTAAGAACACTTTTTTATATTTTTGAGGTTATATCAAAATCAATATATTTATTCTACTTTTTACCAATTTTGTAAAAGAATTAGGTTAAGTATGCCAAAAATCTTTCATTTTCTATAAACTACCTAATGTTAACACGTTATTTCAATTTACACCTTTAAAGGAGAGATTTTCAAAGAACAAACTATGCACCGCATAATGTACTTACCAATTTTGATCACATCACTGGACATCTTTTCGACTCTTTCAAAGCTAACGAAATAAATACCACTAGATCGTCAATATACGTACATTACAATTGACTGCTTAAGACGAAATTGTACCTAGTATGATGATGCACCTAAAGGATTACCGTTGCTTAGATGTTATCAGGCGAAACAAATGATTAGTTTTTCCCCAGAGCTGATAAAGAATGGAGAGATTTTAGTTTAGATTAGCTGTTGTGCATTTAATTAACACTATCAATTATATATGACACCATTGAAGGGAATTTTTGCACATTTGTCAATCGTAATATTAAAAAGGCTAGTTTTATTCGAAGCAAAACGTCGCTTGTCGAATTCCTTCGACATTTTTGACATTTTCATAGCTTCATGCAGCACTTAAATATAATTTTCGCATATTTTTTAAACAAAATATTTTATTTTCCATTAGAAAAGTACCACGCTTTCAAATACTTTCCTGATTAGAGTAGGCATGTTTTTTTATTTTTAATCTTTAATCACAATGTAAGCACCCGCCAATCACTTTTGATAGTTTGTATGCCACCCCTAACAGCCACAAATATGCCAGAGATATTTTTAAAAATATATTTGACAAATATTTTTCGTGAGAGGTTTTTGTATAAGGTGGTTCTCAATATATGCGACAAAGTTTAAGAGCTGATTCCTGAGGTTACTTTGATCATAAAAGTTCATATGAGTATATGTCCAAAACGATTTGGTTTTAAAGTTATTGAATGTTTAATTAATTATGCACTATGACTAACACGATATAATATCAGAGTTGGTTCTTCAAAAACTATTGTGCTGAGAGGGAATTGTTTATTTGTCATTTCAATATTTGTTAATAGTTGTCAGAGTATTCATTCAGTTTATTGTCAGTTTCTGTTTTCTAAAATGAATTACACGAATGCTGAGATGTGTGATATGCATTTCGTTTACGGTCTTGCCAATGGAAATTCGCGTGCTGCTAGACGTCTTTATGAAGAACGATACCCGAACCGTATCATCCCGCATCATTCAATATTTGTCCGTCTTCACCAACGTCTTAGTGAAACGGGAAATTTTAAAAAAAACGGACGACTGATAACGGGCACCCATCTACAGTGAGAACTCCACAAGTTGAAGAAATGGTACTAATTGAAATTGAGGAACATCCTACTATAAGCACCAGAAAAATTGCGTTTGCTTTAATAATAATAATAATAATAATTTTATTTGATCCTTTAGACTGCATCTGCAGCATAGGAGACGTCCTGTAGTTACAATATAAAAAGGTTACAAAAAACAGTAAAATAAATAATATCGAATTTAAAATCTAGCATAAGTACAATAAAGTTATCCTAAGAATTTATATCATTCATGTATTCATTTAATGAATAGTAACTCTTATCAAGCAGCATCTTTTTTAGTCTGTTTTTAAATAACTGCAGTGGCAACTGCTTGAAGCTATTGGGCAATTTATTAAAGGCTTTGATTGCTAAGTAATAATGACGTCGTTGAGTAAAAGTTAACCTATATAGTGGGATCTCCATCACATTCGAATTCCTAGTATTATAAGAGTGATGCCGTGTCAATCTGGGAATACAATTATAATTTTCTTTTGCAAACAAAAGTAGATGCAGTATGTATATTCCGGGCAACGTTATAATTTGCAGATCTTTAATAATTGTCGGCAGCTTGTTCTAGACGAGACATCTGCCAGTACGCGAATTGCGCGCTTTTGTAACTTAAATACACGCTCAATATCACCCGAAGCGCCCCAAACTAGCAACCCATATGTAACCACAGAACCTTTAAACATTAGTCAGGCCACAGTTTGGAGAATATTGAAAGATCAACTGTTGTATCCATATCACATTCAACGGGTGCAGACACTTTTAAAAAAGTAATACGTATTGTTTTTAGTTTGAAACTGGTTTTGAAATCGATTTTAAAAACTGAATTTTAAAAACCGATTTTTACTAAAAATCGATTAACCGGTTTTTAATATCTGGCGATTCCCGCAATACTAGTGTATACATAAATAATGTTGTGATTAACTATTGAACTCAAATTTGCCGTCCTGCGGTCTTGCACATTTGCATGTATAAGTGCTTAATACCTACTTTACTTTTGTCATTAAATCCTAGAATAAAACCAAAATAGTATCTTCCTTACTTTACTTATATCATCACTTAACAACGAAAACATAGCCTCCAATAACGGCAAGGCACTAGTCGTTTTATATTTCCAAATGTTTAATGAAAGAGAAAAAAGAAGAATTGACTCCTTCAAAACGAAGACTTTCTGTTGTTTAAATTGAAAAGTTTGATACGGTAGTTTCCTGCGTGTCACTTGCACGTTGAAAACTTTAAATAAATGTATCATATCTTGTAACAACAATACCGCCAAATGCTATTGAGGTTAAGTTCCCAGTATATCATATTAGATATCCATACGCAGGTGTATGTCTATTATTTATGTGTGCTGTCATAGCTAAGTACATGGAAATCATCTCAATACATAATTCATGTAAAATGAACTTACCTCAATCTTTATTTGCAAGACAAAATGAAAAACACACCATTTAGATTTATGCGTTGAAGCCATCAGTGTAGATGCCGCACTTGTATTCAAACTGCGTACCTCAAACGCTTGCGCGTTGTATAGTCGACGGCTATGTAATGCATTCTCGTAATGGGTTTAATTTTTGATCAAGCGACACAATGCAATGCAATGTTAAAAACAAAACATTTTGTGTTCCAATCAAATAACAGATGCATATATATAATATATATAATCGGAATTTCATGTCCCTTGTATCGTCCATATTGTATTTTTACCAACATAAGGGGTAATATTCCACGAAATATGTTATTTTTCCTTGCTCCTAAGAAAATTTCCCCAAGTGGGGGAAAATTACTTCATTTATTGAAGTATTTTCCCATCAAAGTCGGTTTACCAGGCAAAATTACACCTAATTTGTGGTAATCTGATGTTTACCTTCTTTTTGGTGCTATTTTACCTTACATTTCATACGTTTTTTCACATACCAGTGAGGTAAATTTACCATCATTTTTTAGAGTGTAGTTTTTATTAAATAGACCGTATTACCCATACATCTAATTTTATTCCTTTACAAAGTCCGGTAGGTACTCCTTTTCAAATACGAATAAAAAAATATGAACTCAATCAATATCAATAAATTGATATTATTTGTGACAATGTGAATGAACATTGAGATCGCAATCTGCCGCTACTTCAAAAATTATGTAAAACAGAAACTGTATTTCTAAGCTGATGTAAATGCTCAGGAAAAGGCTACTTAAAAAACAATAACTAAATCTATGCTGAGCAAAGGGTGTAGCCTTGTAGAAATGATACAACTTATACAACAATGTTGATTAATATTACAGAGTTTATAATTAAGTGGATATTAGGCTGATGCTTTGATACTCTTATGGAGCCTAGTATATGCATTTGCAAGGCGTGCACGATTACCAAGTCTGATACACACACACACAGAACGAGATAATTACACACATGAAATTATATATTTAACGTGAGGTTACCCGGTATGCAATCATATACGCTCAGATTTAACTGCGATCTTGTTGCTAGACGCACAGGCGACTCTGTTTATTGTATAAACCGTTTCACGTGCCCTTGAACGTGTGCTCACTGTGACAGTCTATCTATCACGAATATGAGTAATTTTCTGGGGCCGATATAAACTCGCTCGTCGAAATTGATAAGTGATACCTGCATAAAAAGGTGTTATTATACATTCACTTATACCTACTTACAATTAGTTGTGGATTTCTGTAAATTTACCGGCATGTAACGAACGACATCGTTTATTCATTATCTGGCGAACGAAAGCATAAAATATTCCGCTGGTTGGAAAATATTTTGGCGTTCGCTTAGGACAAATAGATTTAATATAATTCGAGGAAGATTGGACAGATATTAAACGCATACTTTCTAAATGGGTTTTGAATGAGCAAAAAAATAAGAATAATAATAATGATAAATATTTCTCTCTTGTATTTAATGGATTTTGTCATTGATAATGTCCGTTAAAAGTTCCATGTTATTTTGTATAAAAAATACCAACTAATAATACTTACATACAAGGGAATTCTAATAAAACTTCACTAGTTTGTAGACCCCATAGGGTTGTTACTCAAAGACACTTTCTGTTGCTGCGAAAATTCAACTTTACGGGGTGCAATTTGACTTTGAATTCCGCCCCAAATTTCGTTTATCCAAATAAGTTTTAAACGGTGAGGGATAGAAAAAAGTTGCAATGGGGGATTTGCAGCGTTTATGTAGCCCTTTCGATTGATATAGCTACATATTTATATACAGGGTGTTACAATAAGTACGCAACGACATATGTCGTGTTAATTTCATCGAATTTCAGAAATCGGTTATATCTATCAGTCTATTTGGTATCGAGTAGTGTTCTCTAAAGATTTGACCTAAATAATTATACAGGGTGTTCACAAAATTGTGATTTTTTTCATATTTCTTTATTCTAATGAGATACTGTATATATTGTTATGCGATTGCATTTGATTGTATACGCTGTTCAGCTGCATTCACGATAACTTGATCACCTCTTAATATTCTAATGTTATCCTTTGCCTCTTATAATATGAAAAAAATCTACATGTGGTAATTAATGAAGATTTAATTCGTAGTATGTGGATGGAGAGTACTATATTAAGATGTGTAAAAAAATATTTAAGAAAATATTTTTACTTTATATACAGGGTGATTCTCTATATATGCGAAAAACTTTAAGCGCTGATTCCTGGGACTATTTTGGTTTTACTCTAGGATTTAATGACAAAAGTAAAGTAGGTATTAAGCACTTATACATGCAAATGTGCAAGACCGCAGGACGGCAAATTTGAGTTCAATAGTTAATCACAACATTAGTTTTGCATATACTAGTATTGCGGGAATCGCCAGATATCAAAAACCGGTTAATCGATTTTTAGTAAAAATCGGTTCTTAAAATTCAGTTTTTAAAATCGATTTTCAAAACCAGTTTCAAACTAAAAACAATAAGTATTACTTTTTTAAAAGTACTATGTATTTTAAATTCGAAAAACCTATTTAAGGCGCAATAATCTGCTTTTAAAAACCGGTTTTGATTTTGAAAACTGGTTTTACCGGTTACAATTTTTAAAGACGATTAATCACTGCATCCAAACCCCGGTTTCACATAAAGAGGCTTCGATTCGCAGCGCTATTATCTGCATACAATATATTTTTAAATGATAAATTTATTAAAAATTTTCAGGATAAATCTAAACTTGAAGAAATTGAGGTGAATTTCTTTTCTAGGAAATGTGAAGTCGTATTCTTTAATGGTAGAAAGACAGTCATTAGACCCAACAGATTCATTTCGTTCTGCATTACAACAAATGATGGCGGCATATTTTAATTTTCATTTGCAGTACGCAAAAGAGGCTTCTAACACATTAGAAGTTCTGCAGAGGTATTTTTTTAAAAATATACCCTGAACAGGGCAACAAAAATAAAAAAGCTCCAAATCCAAACTCAAATTGATAAGATTTTTTAATGTATTTTGTTACTCAAAATTTATTTTATGGTTACATTCAACATGATCTTTGTATTATGAATACAACCAATTCTTAGTAACTATTGGCTTTTCTTATCGACCTTTCTCCCAAAATGTTTACTCTTTAAAACATTGCTTATTGCATTTAAAAATTTATTGAAATTATTGTAAACTCTCTGTAATCCAACTAATTAATATATCTTTCAGAAATTATTAAAATTAAATCTAATATTATAAATGGTATATTTTGAATATTTAAATGGAGAATCTGCATTAAGTTCTAAATGACATAAACATGTTATTAGATAACTGAAACTTAATATTTCTGGATGATAAAACAACCTAATAATCAATTATTTTTAATTTATTTGTTGTTACTTTAATCTACACATTAAAAAAAAAATGTGGTAAAATTACCCCAAAAATAGATGGCAACTGGGCTACCGCCTATTTTTGGGGTAAATTTACACCTATAGGAGATTTTTCACATACTGGTGGAATTTTCCTTGAAGGTGTGGTAAATCTACCTGAAATTATTCCATTCCATTAGGGAATATTACTTTAGAGGTGTAAATTTACTAGGGAAAATTACCACACTTTCAAGGAATATTCCACAAGCATGTGAAAAATCCCCTATAGGTATAAATTTACCCCAAAAATAGGTGGTAGCCCAGTTGCCATCTATTTTTGGGGTAATTTTACCACATTTTTTTTTAGGGTGTATAGATAGTAACAGGGTGTAGGTATATGCCGCGTGTTTGTAATGAAGGTGTTTTGCTTATTTATGACAGATACGTCATAAATAAGCAAAACGTAACCTATATTTGAACTCGCATTATATAAACGACTATGGATTGGTGTTTCTGCTTATAAAAATGAAATGTAATTAATTTAACTTTACTAAATTATGATTTTACAATTCAGTACTAACTGGTGTTTAACTAAATTTATTTATTACTTTAAATCATAACATATAATTAGTATAATTATTAAATGACAAAACTGCATCTCTCAGTTCTTCTACGGTATGCACGCGGTTTCTATAGATCCTATTTTTTAGATAGCCGAACATGAAGTAATCTAATGGGGTTAGATCAGGCGATCTTGGTGGCCATCTTTGTGCTCTAACGAACCTGTCAGCAAAAAACTGTTGAAGATATTGGCAGGTTTGTCGAGCAATATGTGCTGGAGCATTATCGTGCTGAAAATAACCTGCTTCAAGCTCATTTTCTTGTAACTCTGCAATAAACAATTTCAACAGCTGTTGGTAACGTTGGGCTGTTACGGTTTCCTCGGAGAAAATTGGCCTTATTATTCGTTGCCTGGACATAGCTAACCAAACTCTAACTTTTATGAGATGCAATTGCGTTTCTCGAAATTCGTGTGGATTTTCTGCAGACCAGATACGATAGTTTTGTGAATTGATATAGCCTGTTAGATAAAACCAGGCTTCATCCGAGAAAAATGATTTGTTTAGCAAGTCATCGTCCCTTAAATTGTTATTAAACCAATGACAATATTCCAATCGCCTATCGTGATCTAATGGTAATAATTCCTGTACCGTAGAAACTTTATAGGGATGAAAATGTAACTTTCTTTTGACAGCTCGTTGCGCTGAAGTGTATGATAAGCCTATAAAATTATAAAATGTAATAAACTATTTCACTTAACGTTAATATTGATTTTTTACCTGTTTGTTGAGCTATTACCACAGGTAAATTTCCTTATTTTCTTACAGTATTCAGAAATACTATTGTTGGTGATATTAGATGTAAATATAAACGATTTAAAAAAAAAATATAAGATAAATAATCGAAAGATACTACAACACCCACGTCAATGTCGCTAAATGTCAAGAAAATTCATTTAATGTATGAAATTTGTATGTAGCTAACTTCGCTCATTAAATTGGTAATAAGTATAGATAATTTTTTCCGGAAAACAGTTTTTTTCTTACGACAACCATTTTGAATCACTTGGTATATCTATATCTACTATATGTGCTTATGTCATCTTCAGCACAATTGGTTCAGATTTAATGAGATTCTCTAGACGTATAAAATAAATTTATTCCTTTAGAAACTCTAATATGATATATTATTATGACTAATACTACTGAAACGGCCATGCAACAAGAAAAAAAAAAATAACTAGGTACTTATATACTATACTACTACCTAATGTAGGAAACCGCAACTGCCTAACAAACGGAGGATCATTCAACGTTAAAATTGAGCAACTTTCTAACGATTCGGACTGGATGACTCATGCGAACTGTTGCCGTGCCACTGTTCGCCGCCGGTTTACGCCAATATTAGCGGAAAAAAGGAAGGTTCTGCTCGGTATAATCCACCGCTGTCGTACCGTGCAGGCTCGCTGTCTCACAACGAAACCACGAACATCATACGGGCTATGGAAAAATAGTGGAAATTTCCACATCGTTCCTTGTTCGAGGTATAAGACTCGAAGCAGGGTGAAACTCTTTGTTGAAGTATATCGGGAATAAAGATATTTTTAAAAAAAAAATAGGTGCAATACAGCCCACTTTACAAAACATATATGTAGATAACGCTAATTAACTGCTTTGTTAAGTTTACGGAAATATTAAAAAAAAAAAAAAGAAATATTGTTTTATGTGTCCTTAAATATTTAATATTGATTTTTACGTTTTTTTTTTTTCCTTAACATACGTTTAAGCAGGGATCACGGCACACTTTTATTTACCCACTGACTTTTACCAATAAAGATAAGATAAATCAAGAGAGCTATTGTAAATATGTCAATTTCGTTACTCATGGATTATTTACGAACGCTTGCCTATCTTTGATCTATGTTGACAAAAATCGTATGATCTAAGTTAATTTGCATGAAGTGATCTATAATTAATAAAATTTGATAGCTTATAATGTTGGAGCTAAATACAGGGTTTAACAAAAAGTCTGGACTTATGTACAGTAGGTCGCTTTTTTAATGTCATGCCCTACGGAGCAGATATCAAAACTTTTTCCCTCTGAGAATGGCTTATACATTGTTGCTTCAACCGATGTCGAGAATTTAAATATTTCCGTTCCTAAAATAACAAAATCTAAACGCTATTAAATTTATCACCTTTTTTTGATAAATACTTGCATGGCACACTTTGCTCAGTTTTACACTTAAATGCAAGAAAGGCTATAACCCATACACACTTGACGATAGGTACTAGTATCCTTTAAATATCTGTAGCCGGATGTTAAAGAAGGCGGTTGATGGTTTTAATGCTTGGCCCGCTATCCGGGACTACACTGTAAAAAATTGCAGTAATGTTGCCATGATAAATCAGGAATAGTACATGTAATAACGTTGTGAATTTACCACAATAAATCATGTAAATTTTGTTTTACATGTTTTTTCTAGGATATTTAACATGGAAAAAGAAATTTCGGTAAAATTTATAGCTTTTTCATGTAAGTTTAAGATGTAACAAAAATTCAAAAGGAAAATACAGGAAAAAACATGTACAATTTTGTGTTTACTATCAAAATTTACTTAAAAGTGTAAAATTGACATTTTTTTGGGGTATTTAGTGCACTTTAAAAGTAATTTTACTAGTGAACTATTAATTTTGCTGTAAAAATATGAGGATCTTTTATATTTATTTGTTTTTACTTGAATTTTCGGGTAAAAACTATAGATATCATGGAAAATACGAAATTCATACGCCGCAATGTGATTGGTTATTGGATTATTTATCTGTGCGCGTAGGTAATTCTATTCGTTTGTCGAACTTATTATTGGCTCAATGATATCATGTACGTCACAAACAATCGTAGGTTTCGCGTAAGCGTGTTCATTCTTGATCCCTGGTTGAGCGATTCAGTATGACCTATTAGGTGCTATAAAAGAATTAGGTAAGTTGCTTGCTCTCTTTATAAAAATACATATGAAAATTACTTCAGTGTTCGGTAAATATAGAGTTCATATAAATATTACATACGAATTTTACAGTAGAATCTTTGAAAAACACGTCAGCATGTGAAATTTACTAGATGGTAGAAATTTTACCTTATGAAGCAAATTTACCTGTAAAATTGTAGGCAACTTTGTTACCAACGATTTTACATGTAATTTTACTGCAACTTTTTTTACAGTGTATATACCCCACAACGCATGGCCACAATCCTACAGATATGCATAGAATTCCACCATACATTTATAAACGCATTTCGTATCAAATCTTGCAACCGACAAAACCGTATCTATTTATTTATTGGAAATACTATTAGCGAGAAAAATTAAAACCTCAAATATGACACAATACTTTAACGAACAAGCACACATTCTTATTTACGAAACAAGGAAAAAATTAATTCTCAACAAATACAATATCCTCCTCTATATGCCATGTGCATTTTCGCACGTACACTGACTAACTGTTTTTCACCGCAAAACACAATTTTTCGATCGATTACGTCCACGTTATTGGACCTATCTGTTAGTACACTTACGAGACTGATTATTCCGTAAATAAAATTTCCAAAATACACCTTGGCAATTGTGACGTTTAACGTATACAACAAATAGAAGACGAGGTTAGAGATCTGGTCACTATTACAGATACACCGAACACGCATTCAAAATGTGATCCTAACTATGATTCGTATGACGTTGCGAGTATTTTTATATTTCCTAATGTGGATCAAACGCAGTTCCTTCATTCCGAATCCTATTGTCGGTGGATGCAAATTGATCAGGCAAACAATGGTACGCGCAATTATAGTAAATATTTAGTTGGTCAGGATTTCATGTATTTATATTATCTTGTTATTGAACAATTTTGTTTTGTCAATACTGTGGGAATAGGTGGCGAGAGTATCCAGAAGTATATTGGATGATAATCGAGATGGATATGGTTCAATTAATTAATTACTGCCAAAAACTAATTTTGGTTTGGGTAAAAAGTGAAAATATTTGCAGTAAAATAATAAAAAAAAAAACATTTTTTTATTTATCAGTTTGTTTAAGATTCACAGAAATTAAAGTAATGATTTGAAAATTTATCGATTTTGCTTCTGACAGTGAGCATAAAAGTTGTACATTGAAAAACCCATTCTGTTGACTCAATCAAACTTTAGTGTTATTAACTATAATCTTTATTTAAATATGTGCAAACAAATATATTGTTGGGCGAAGCAAATAACTTTGTTGATAAAATTTGTTAGTTTTAACAATATCTTTAATAGAATTAAAGAAATAAAATATTTTGCTCAAATAAAAAAAATTATTGGGTCAAATGTATGTAATACTTAAAATAACTGATTATTTCATTGAAATAATGAGATGTATATATGTTTAGTTCAAATAAGATTTTGTAAAATTGATCAAATGGAATATTTACTTCAAACAATACATTTTATTGACTCAAATAGAAATAACACACAGAAGAACAAAACATTTTATTGAAAGAATTAGATTTGTTTGCTTATTTGAAATATATATTTGCTGTTGACAATAACGTATGTAATTGTACACTGAAAAACCCATTCTGTTGACCCAATCAAACTTTAGTGTTATTAACTACAATCTTTATTTCAATATGGGCAAACAAATATATTGTTCGCCGAAGCAAATAATTTTGTTAATAAAATTTGTTTGTTTTAACAATATCTTTAATAGAATTAAAGAAATAAAATATTTTGCTGGAATAAAAAATTTATTGGGTCAAATGTATGTAATACTTAAAATAACTGATTATTTCATTGAAATAATGAGATGTATATATGTTTAGCTCAAATAAGATTTTGTAAAATTGATTAAATGGAATATTTACTTCAAACAATAAATTTTATTGACTCAAATAGAAATAACACACAGAAGAACAAAGCATTTTATTGAAAGAATTAGATTTGTTTGCTTATTTGAAATATATATTTGCTTTTGACAGTGAGCATAAAATTGTACACTGAAAAATCCATTCGGTTGGCCCAATCAAACTTTAGTTGTATTAACTAGATGCTCCGCATCTAGTCCTTGAGGAAGGTGGTTTCTTGAAATCGGTCCATTCACTTGAGAATCATCTTTTATAATGTGCAATGTGCAATACGCTTTAAGTGGTTTCCTTTCTTCTTACTTTTGGAACATCCTGTATAGTCGAAAATATGTTTAGGTTATGCAGCATTGAATTCTGTACAACTTTTGTAGAAAAGATTTTTTCCTAAAAGCAAAAATAGAGCTGTAATGAAAAAACCCAGTCTTCCTGAACACCCTGTATATTTAAAAATATTGTTAGGTTATGCAGCATTCAATTCTATAAGACTTTTGTAGAAAAGACTAACTTTAGTTGTATTAACTACAATCTTCATTTAAATATGGGCAAACAAATATATTGTTCGGCGAAGCAAATAACTTTGTTAATAAAATTTGTTTGTTTTAACAATATTTTTAATAGAATTAAACAAATAAAATATTTTGCTTAAATAAAAAAAATATTGGGTCAAATGTGTTTAATACTTAAAATAACTGATTATTTCATTGAAATAATGAGATGTATATATGTTTAGTTCAAATAAGATTTTGTAAAATTGATCAAATGGAATATTTACTTCAAACAATAAATTTTATTGACTCAAATAGAAATAACACACAAAAAAAAACAAAACATTTTATTGAAAGAATTAGATTTGTTTGCTTATTTGAAATATATATTTGCTTTTAACAGTGAGCATAAAATTGTATACTGAAAAACCTATTCGGTTGACCCAATCAAACTTTAGTTGTATTAACTAGATGGTGCGCATCTAGTCCTTGAGGAAGGTGGTTTCTTGAAATCGGTCCATTCACTTGAGAATCATCTTTTATAATGTGCAATACGCTTTAAGTGGTTTTCTTTCTTCTTACTTTTGGAACACCCTGTATAGTCGAAAATATGTTTAGGTTATGCAGCATAAAATTCTGTACAACTTTTGTAGAAAGGATTTTTTCCTAAAAGCAAAAATAGAGCTATAATGAAAAAAACCCAGTCTTCCTGAACACGCCCGTATATTTAAAAATATTGTTAGGTTATGCAGCATTCAATTCTATAAGACTTTTGTAGAAAAGACTAACTTTAGTTGTATTAACTACAATCTTTATTTAAAAATGGGCAAACAAGTATATTGTTCGGCGAAACAAGTATAGTGTTTTTATTTAATTGCTCCAATCTATTTTAATTTACACATGACTTGTTTCAACATTAAATAATCTATATGTAATTCTGTATTTTTTTTTTTAACTTAGACACCTGAAGATGACTTAATGGTAGAAACATGTACTGTTACAGATCTACATTTAAATAGATGGGATCGAACAAGGTAACATTATAATAATATTCATTTTACTTTTCACATTGGATCCAATAAATTCATTAGAAGTATATAATTAGGTAGGTAAAGGCATATGTACTTTATTTAGATACGTATTATTTTTAGAACTATAGATTTATTTGTTTGACATTCACACAGATTTATAGATGTATGTACATATTTTTTTACATCATAACATCAGGTGAAAACAACAAATTAATTCTTTTTAGGTAACATTGAACCATATAAACATTTTATCTTATCACGAAGTTAATGACTTGTTTTTTATCTAGGATAACAATAAAAATGGAAAAGTTTCGTAACATCTTTTTATAAAAGCAATTAAATATATTACTGCAATCGGATTCACTTGTTTTTGTGTTACTATTTGCTTGGCGTGAAAAGCAGTTGTTGAACTTTCCAGAACAAAACATTGAAACAGGTACTGTTATTAAACTAATTCCGATTTTATCGGAATATAAATAATATTAACAACAATATTAAAAAAGTGATCATGAGGTTGCATTTAGAATTATAGCTTATTAGAAATTTTCTGTCATGCAGAGCTTCGCTAAAGTAATATTAGAACTATCTACTTCATTACTGCCCAACTGATTACTTTGCAACAATCAGTAAAATAAATAAGAGCAGAAATTTAAACATTCACTTTATTGTACAAAATTTTTTCACAACGTATTTCTAAAACAATTTATAATTAAATGTTTTTCAAAATTGTGTAAATGAAAGTTTTGTCTTCTATCAGAATACATATGTTTCAAAATAGAAAAAGCTTCTTTCAACATCCACAGATGTAATTGGTGCATTTTTTAACTTTGCAATACATTCTAAACTAAAATTAAAGTCGAAATCGTTTACTGTTTCACCTTCCAAAATTTTCTTAACTTTCCTCAATTTCAAATACCCCGCATTTTTATTTATCACTTTTTTTTAAATTTATCGTATATAGAATTATCTATTGTACCCTTAACCTTCTTACATAGCATATCAATTTCGTCTACTATTTCGACTGATTCCGAGAGCGACATCCCTTGCGTTTCTAGTTTACGAATGGAACTTGAAACAAAGCTATAATTTGACTTAATATACAAAAGGTTTTGTAGCAATTCTGTTGATGTTACTAACTTTTTACAGTTTTCTAGAGCAATGCAGTCAGCAGTGATTTCAAGAATTACATTTTTTATTCCTTCAAAATTATCGACGAAAAAAATTGCAGCCTCTAACCATGTACCCCATCTCGTAATAATCGGTTCAGGAGGCAACTTAACACCGGGAAGTCGCTCCTTATAAAATTGGATTCGTAAAGGTGCTTTTAAAAATACTTTTTTGACATTGCTAATTAAATCATTAATCAAAGGGAATTGATTCCTAATGTCTTCGGCTACACGATTAAACCCATGAGCTAAATAAGTGGTGTGAATAATGTTACTATAAAAAAAAATTTGCGCGGCTTTTATCATGTATGCTATCGGACAACATTAGTAAAATTTTTTCACAAGGTATACTTCCAGGTAAAAAGAAATTTGATAAACCTTCTTGAATGAATTGGGCAATTGTCACATTATTTGTTTTTTTGAAGTTCTTTACAATAAATTAAATATGATTTACCTACAATATCTTCATGAAGAATTCCTATTAACAAATGGGCAATATAACGGCCACACTTATCCGCACTTTCATCTACCACGACATAAATAAAATTATTCCCTACCAATTGTTGAATTTCTGCTATTGTTTGCTGGTAACAAGATGTGACATAATTTTTTCGTAAGGTACTTTCGTCAGGTATATTATGTTTGCAATATTTTTGCAGAAACGATTTCAAATTAACATTGTTTAATCTTGCTAATGATATAATTAGACGAAATTAATGCGTTACACAGATCCGTATTATATTCTTCTTGTTCTGAGTTTCGTGAAGTTGATGCTACACATTGACGTACAGATTGCTGCACACATGCGGATCGCTTTAGTTTTTCACATTTTCCAATATGTGATGGAGTTTTAGCGTGTTGATCAATCAGGTATTTTCTCTCATAAGACACCTACAACAATAATTGTCATTTTATATCAAAAGTTGACGAATTTAAAAACAATTGTAAAGCTTTTAGTAAAATTAAACTTACCAGTTTACTGCAGGCTCGACAAAATATTTTGTCGCCATCCTTTACCAGTTCAGGATATGGCTTAATCTATAAAGAAATTTTGTTCGCTATACTCATTACACAGTATTTAAAAACGTAACACAATTACATGCTGTTTCGCTCAAAGATATTCAATGAATGAATAGTTTATTTGGGAATTAATAATAATAAAACGTATTTACCACATCCCTTCTGCTAGGCGAAATTAAATACGTGCAGTTCTTGGAAAAAAGTATTAGAGAAACCAATTGAAAAGATTTATCGTTCTGAGAATTGTCGGTTGTCGATCTACATTAGGAATTACTAGGAATTTTTACTAATAGAAAGGATAAGAAAAAGCTTAAATATGCAATATATGCAACTTTTGTAAAAATATGCATAGAAATGCTTAAATATGCAATATATGCACTCACTAATTAGCGCTAATTAACTTCAATTAGTGTAATACGTCTACATATAGACTATAATTAAAGATATGCAAAAAATAAAATATATGCACGGTCTCTACTAATGATTAAACAAAAGACAAGAGGGCAGAACTATTACTAAGCTTCTGAACTCGCATTTATTTTATACAATTAAAATATTTATCAATCAATAAAATTCTTAATATAGTGTCGCTTTATATAGGAATTATTTTTAGATTGCAATAAACATTTGATGATGATAAATTGTACGTCACAGGATCGTATTTAGAAAGATTCATATCTCCTCGCATTACTAAACATGCACGTTACTTTTTTTTTATATGGTTCTGTTATTATGGTTTGTGATGTCAAACTTCGATTCAATATTAAATTATTATTATCTAGACAGAATGTATATGTTCATCCCAGCTGAATTAACGAACCAATTAAGTTATCTCATTTTCGAATTATGTAATAATAAAAACAATTGATCTAAATATGTGTTTGGTTAACCACGTATTTTGTAAACGTACGAGTAACGAAGCTTCAAGCTCCAAGCCTGCGATGAACAAAGAAGCGGCTCTTTGTAAGCCGTACGAAATGAAGTATGGTATACGTGACCGATGCCTTCGTGTTTCACGAACTTACCCGAATGGGGAATCGTGTTGCTAACCGGCCAAAAGAGGGGATGTACTGCATAAAAGCAGGATAAGAGCTTTGTTGCCGGTAGTGTTTTCTATGTAACGTCAAATGATAGCTTTAGAATTGCGCTGGTGTCTAAATTTCAAATTTAGCCTCCAGTGGTTGATAAACAGAACCGGCTTTTTCTTTTGAATCTTAAATGTTTTGAAGAATAATCTCGCCCGGTGTTTTTATTTTTCATTGTGATATAATTATACTTTAAAGCTTACATTTATATATATATATAATAGTGTTTCTATGTACCATTAAGGTTATATACGTTTAATATAGTTTGCAAAATTTCTTTATAAGAAATTTATTTCGGGTATAAAAGATTTTCATCATGGAAGTTATACCATTAAACAATAATAATGTCGATTTTAAAAATCAGAACGGTAAGTGTTAATTTTATATTCATTTTTAATTCTGCAATCCTATACCGAAAGTAAAAAAAATATATATATAAAACTCCATTGTCAATTCCTCTATAATACATCAATCAAATTTTCTTCAACTCCCGATCAAAAAAAAAAATAATATTATAATGACCTCCTTTCGGAAAAACACTTTCCCTTTTCCTCCCCCCCACTCTTTGCGTCTCCTTCTCTCCCTCGTGTTCATAAATAATTTCGGCACGATATTTTTGCTTATCTCAGATAAATAACACCACTCTTATAAATTAACGAACCGGTGAATTATATTACTTATGCATGTATACAATACATACACATATATATAATACATAGGACCGCTTGATAATACATAATATTATTTGCTAGCAATAAATAATCAGCCGTTCTCAGTTTCAAGGCCGATCTGTTTATATTCCGTTCGCTAATTGTTGTGTAGATTAGAAGAGGGAGCCCTGTAGCTCGCTGTTTCAATTCGTGCGAGAGAATTAGAATGAGATGGAGATGTGGCCTTCGGAGTTGTTTTTTTGTCAATTTTTTTTTTCTTGTTGAATAAGGAGACGTCAGATATTTTTTTTTTGGACGTCTTATCTCGATGATATTTGTAGATTATTAAAACTTTTTAAGTGTTTTTTTTTTATCGGTGTTTGGATATTCGGGAATTGAAACACGTTTTCTGAGTAAAACGGTTGAAATTCGGAAAGTGGGCAGGGGTGTATTAGATTTTTTGTTTGTTTCTTGCATTTGCATGAATTTTTTTGTTTTTTTTACCGTTAGGATGCGCTAATAGAAACATGTTGGTTTACGTTAAATTAAAAAAAAAAAGTTGGAGGTATTTACAAGAGCGGATTATTAAATAAATAAATAAAAAAAAATGGAAGGGGATTTTTTTCTACTATATATATTTTTTAACTATTTTAATGAATTTTTTATTTCTCTTTTTATTTGAGGATGCAGGATATTGTATTTATATAAAATTTTAAATAAATATTTTTTTAGATTTAAATTATCATTGGAATGACGTCAAAGAAATCATTATTTTGAATGGATTTTTATCTTTCGCTCTAAAACTTGTTTTAATTACAAAAAAAAAATACAGGACTGTATTAGGATAATTTTAATATTTTCTTTTTTTTTTCTTGCTTTTTTTTAGGGGTACAGCTTTGTATTTTTATAAAATTTTAAATTAATATTTTGAAAGGAAATATTTTTATTTCTTTATGTTTGGATGCCAATTATCATTGGGATTGAGTCAGAAACGGGAAGGGAGAAGAGGAAAATATTAAATTTATGTTTTTATTTTTTTGTAAAATTTATTGTAATTTGTATTTTCTTTTTTTTTTCGTTCCTGGTTTTTTTTTTAATTGACGGTACAGAACGTATTTTTATAAAATTTTAAATTAATATTTCAACAGTAAATAATTTAATTTCTTAATTTTATAGATTTAAATTATCATTGGAATGACGTCAGGAAAAAAAGGGGCTGTCATTTATTTTAAATTCATGGTTTCCTTTTCTGTAAATTGTTTTTTCTTTAGTAGGATAATTTTAATATTTTCTTCTTTTTTGTTAGTCGAGGGTACAGGTTCTTTTTAGGAAATTCCAAATTAATATTTTTAACAGTGAATGTTTTTAATTTCGTTATATTTTAGATTTAGTTAACATTGGGGTGAGGTCTGAAAAGGAGGAGTATTGTCATTCTATTAAATTTATTTTTTACTATTTCCATAAAACTTATTTTAATTACAAAAAATACAGCACTGTAGTAGGATAATTTTAATATTTTCTGTTTTTTTGTTCTTGTTTTTTTTTTTTTAATGGAGGGTACAGGAACGTATTTTTATAAAATTTTAAATTAATATTTTGACAGTAAATATTTTAAATTAATTATTTCCTTTTTCAGTAAAATTTATTTTAATTAGAAAAAAGTACAGGACTGTAGTAGGATAATATTAATATTTTCTGTTTTTTGTTTTTGCTTTTTTTTTAATAGAGGGTACATGATTTTAAATCAATATTTTGGGAGTAAATATTTTAATTCCTTTACTTTTTTAGATTTAAATTATCATTGCGATGAGGTCAGCGAAAGGGGGGGCTGTTATTGTATTATATTCTTTTATTTATTTATTTATTTTCTTTTTCTGTAAAACTTATTTTGATTAAAGGAAAAAGGGGACTTTAGTAGGAGAATTTTAATATTTTTCTACTCTTTTTTTTTGGAGAAAGGCATTCAAATATATTATTCCTATAATAAATTTCTGTGATTTAGAAATAAAAATTATTTTTTTTTCATCAAAATCAAGAGAACACTAGGTCTGTGATAAATTTTTAACAAAAAAAAAAATTAACGGAACCGTATTTAAATTAATGAAATTAATTTAAATATGGTTTCGTATTTAAATTAATAAAATAACTAAGAAACAAAGAACCGTATCAGGAGACAAATTTAGTATTTTATATTTAAACAAAAATTTTTTTTTAATTCCTGTTAATTTTAATAAAAAAAAAAAACAAATTTGTCTTTTTAAGAAATAAAGACAGGATCGCATTAAACTTATTTTAATATCTATAATATTTCAGGTTGAATCATTCGTTTAAAAATAAAAAAAGAGCAGAACCGTATCAGGAAATTGTTGATATTTATTTGATATTTAAAAAAAAAACACATCTTTATCTCATGTTTTCATAATTTTTCCAATGAAATTCTTTATAATATTTAGAAAAAAAAAAAGATACAGAACGATACTAAAATAACCTTAACAATACAGCAATTTGTCCGCATTCTCACATAGAAGCGTCATTATAATAATTTTTATCATTTTCCTGCAAAAAACTCATTTTAACGAAAAAAAAAACATAAAAATCATTTTTAATTTTCCCTAAATAAACGCATTTGTACATTTTTTTCAATTTTCCCCATAAAAATCATTTATTTTAACAAATATACAGTACCGTACTCTAGGACAACTCTACTATTCTATCCTTTTTCTATTGTTACAGTTATCGAATACGATCCCTACTTTATCGGCGAGGAATCTGACTGTGATTCGCTGTCAGTTGCCGCTCTATCGCAACGCCTGGGCGACGAACTACGAGCGGCGAAAGGCACCCACCTCTCTTGCGCGAGGTCCTGTTACCCTGCGACCTCCTACCGCGCATCGCCAGGGACGTACTGGAGCAGGCGGACACGGAACCGTGCGGCCTGCGCGGTTGCACCCTCTACCTGAGTTTCGAAGGGGAAGAGGAGTGCCGGAAACTGGGCACCATCAAGATCGACCCCGCCACCGCGTCCACCTTCGAGCTCTTCCTGACTCTCAAACAGTCCACGGCCGGCTGGAACTCGTTCCTACCTCAGTTCATAAAGTGAGTATCGTTAGTATTTTTGAAAAATTTCATCGAAATCGGATCATTTTTGCGATTTATTCGAATAAAATCCCTGATGATGCTCGATCAATCGGACGAAACGTTGAAAAAATTTGAGATATTTAAGTTTTAATGACAGAATTATTTTTGTTGTTGATAGATATTTATTTTTTCGAAATTAAGGTTTTTTTTTTAAAGAAAAGATTTAAAATTCAATTAATTATTCTATTGTTTGATTGAAAAACTTTAATTATTATTATGCCCATTAATAATCTATAAATATTAATTGATTTATCATAGAAATTTGGTTTAAAATTGAAAATCTATATCTTCGTTTCATTCATTTTTTTTTTTGTAATAACGCTTTAAAATTGATTATTCGATTACACATATTCATTTTGAAATCCATGAAGAATTTTGAAAGAAGGGATCGTAATATTTTCTTTGTGGTATTTGCATTTATCCGAATAATATCCCTGAAAATGATTGTTTATTCGGACGAAACGTTGGAGAATATTGCAATTCGTAATTTTTGTTGACGTATCAATAATCAGCATAACATGCACGATCTTTCGAAATCTAATCATTTTTTTTCGAGTAGATTTTTTTTTATAATCTTTTAAATATTTATTTAAAGATTTTAATGAAAATAATTAGCAACTACGAATTTAAACATATTAATGTAAATTAAATGATTTTACATAAAAAAATTGATTTAAATTGAAAATCCTTCTTAAAAATTATTGTTTTTTTTTTAAATTAGTTAATCGTTTCAAATTTATTTGCAATAAAATAAAGCAAACAGTCCAAAAGTATAAATTGAAAGATTACTCAACCAAAATCTGCATTTATTCGAATAAATTCCCTGCTGATGATCCCCAGTATCGACGAAACGTCGCCTACACATCACGTTTCGACTCTATTTTAAAGGAAATATCTTTTTTCTTTGCAGGAAAATAACGCGGGGAGGTACAGTCATGATCAGCCCCGATTACGATCTAACGAAAAAGAAATTGTATCGTTCGTTTTCCGAATGAATAGACAGGGAGTGATAACTGCATTTTTCCCAAATCGAAAAAAAAAAAAAACAGAAAATAAATCGCTGACTGGTAAAACAAATAAGTAAAACGTTTCTCACAGTATAAAAAAAAATGTAAATTAACATTTTAACAAACAAAAAAAAAAATTGTAAAAGACACGAGATACATAACACAATATTCTCGTGAAAAAATGGAACAGCTGGGTTTATTCATTACATAATTGTATTAATAAGATACAAATTTGAAGACTGATTGAGCACTAAAAATAAATAAGAAAACAAGAAATTGAAAGTACGAAATGTAATATAAAATATTAAGGTATATTATAAACGTGTAATAAGATTATAATTTTTTATATATTACAAAAAAAATGATTTAATTTTTTGAAGGAAATTTATAATAATATAGTAGTTTTAACAAAACAAATATATATATAACAAAAAAAAACTTTTTATATGTAACAGTAGAATTACGAATATATGAATAAATATATATATATATATATTACATATAAAAAAAAAAAAAACAAAAGCGAAGCGTGATCTAGTATTAAGGTATCATATAATATTGATTATTACTACAATATTTTAGAGTTTATAATTTTAATAAATATATAAGATTAAAAATAAAAATATTAAAAATAACAAATTTATAATAACAGTATTTTCTCCTACAAATAATGAGTGATACAAGCAATTTTCTTTATTTTTGTGTGTTTAAAACCGACTTTCGAACGATTTAGAAACAGTTTTTGAGTTGTTCTAAACGAGTTCGAAATCTGTTTTAAGCCGAAGATAAACAACTTTGCCTGCGTCGATTTAATTAATCGCATAAGCGAGTCTCCAGAGGCTTTCTGAAAAGTTTTTTTTTGTTTGTTTATTATTAAAAAAAATACTTTTCAATGTTTCACGTCTATTACTTGAAGGATTTTTATAAAATCCGTGATATTTTTTAACGGTGATAATATTATTGTGAACGAGTTATTTTGTCTGTGAAATATTTTTTTCGTGTTTATCCGAATATATAGTTTTTTTTTTTTGTTATGTCGCGTACCTGCCGTACTTATTCAAATTTGAAAATTTGAAGTATCTTCTCCGATACGGATTTTTTGTGATATATCTTTTTGTTTCACGTATTTTTTTTTCTCTTCCGTTCTACGAATCAGCTCTTATTATACAAAATCGTTCATGCAGATGGTGTTAAAACAAAATACTACGAAACAAGAAAGGTGGTGTTGTGTGAATTGTAATATTTTATACACGTGCATATTTTTTTTTGATCGATACGCGCGTGGATAAAATAGAAATTTATGATTAATAATTATATTATATATAAAAATATTATCGGTAAATATATATTAAATTATGTATTAATTGGTAAAAATATTGAGTTTTATAAATTCTTATTATGATACGGTGTTGCGAAAAGGGAGCAACATATATTTAGATATGTTCCCCTTTCTACGATTAATGTGTTTTGTCTTTCTTATATATATATTATTCTTAATTATTATTATTATAACATTATTATAATTACGAGTTTTTTTGTTAAAAAAAAAAAACAATTGTTTACGTAGTTTTAATAATGCTTTGTGATAGTACAGATCGAGTGTACATTTCTCAAGCTTTCTTTTTGTACAAATTTGAAAAATATTATTATTATACAGATATATTGATTAAAGATTTTACGTTTTTAAAAAAGAATATATATACAAAGTTTTGTGTTTCATTGTACATCCTTTTTACCTCACAATATAAAATAAATAAAAAGCGAACTGAAGGGATCTAAGAACTAAAAATGATAAATGTGTTTGAAGTTATAAAGGTAAGTATAAATTGCATTAAAAGAATGAAATGATTCGATCATGATAATATACATATATTTTAAGTCATCTAGATAATAGTATATTAAAGTACGAGTTTCATAAGGCATGATTTTGTCGCACGAGTTCAAGTTTAGAAAACGAGCCGCAGGCGAGTTTTCTAATGAAACGAGTGCGACAAAAAGCCTTATGAAACGAGTCCTTTATACTATTTTTTCTATTTTGCATTATAAATTGATAATAAATACTTAATAAAAATCTCATTAAAAATGTTGAGTTTTATTTTTATATGAAGTTGGTCACATTGACATACGATTGACATTTGACGAATTCAAAATTCAAATTCGCTATTTAAATTGTTTTAACAATATATTTCATAATATAGTCTCTGTAAACTGTAAAAAAATGAGTGATACTGAGACAAATTTATCTTGTACGCCACCACAACTGCGTGAAATTGCGGATAACGCCGTCATAAATTTATTACCGAAAAAATCAAAAGCAGTATATGAAAAATGCTACCATCAATTTGAACTATGGCTGTACAGATAATGTCAACACAATATCTGAAAACATTTTATTGGCATATTTTGAATTACAAGGTAAAAATAAGAAATCTTCTACCTTATGGTCTATGTATTCCATGCTTCGTTCTTGCTTTTCCATTTATAAAAATACAGACATATCAAAATATATTAAATTACAAGCCTATTTAAAACGATCTCTGAGGGATACGAGGCTAAGAAATCTAAAATTTTATGCATTGAAGATATTAATAAATTTATAGAAGAAGGTTCTGACGCATTGTATTTAGCAATAAAGTACGATATTATTTGCAAAATGTAATTTTTATGTAATGATTTAATTTTAGATCGTTTAATAATGGGTTACACAGGTGCCTGTAGACGAGATGAATTAACAAATATGTCCATACATGATTTAGAATTTAAGAGTGATATTATTTGGTGACAGTACCTAAAACAAAAAATAATATCGTAAGAGTTTTTGCAATTACGGATGAAAGATGGATTACTTTAATTAAAAAATATGTCGCCCTGCGATCAAAAAATATTAATCATTCAAGATTCTTCCTTACATATCGCAATGGTTATTGTATATCGTGCCAATTGGAATTAATACGATTGGCAAAATGCCTAAATTAATAGCTGATTTTCTAAAATTGCCCAATTCAGAGCTTTTATACTGGACATTGCTTCAGACGTTCTAGTGCTACACACTTAGCAGACGCAGGCAGTGATTTGCTGACTATAAACGTCATGGTGGATGGAAGTCATCTGCGGTAGCTGAGGGTTACATCGAAACATCTATGAAAAGTAAAGTGGCTGTAGCGCACAACTTATCAGGCCAAGTACATCTGGTCATTCTAGAGTTATATCATCGAATGATTCTCAATCACAAGAGTCTACCATTAAAGCCAATAACATAACTCAGCAAAACTTTGTTACGAAGAATTTGCCTGACATAACAATACATGCTCAAGATACTTGTTCCGTCAGTGTAAATGTATACAGTAATTCCACGTTTCATAACAATAACAATGTAAACTAAATTTGTATAGAATTTTGATTAAAGTATTTACAATTAACATGCATTAAAACGTCAATTTTGCTTTCTGTCATAATGTATTCAATACAGCCAACCTATAGAAATGAAAAAAGGCGTTTCACAATGAAGCACTTTTCGATACACAAAAGCGTGTTACAATTGCGTTTTTATGAACGCAAAATAGAAAAAAATAATATTATTACTGACGGCCAACACGGTTTCAGAAAGAACTACTCCACTGTGTCTGCAGTTTATTCATTATTAGATGAGGTTTTGAACGCGATTGACGGTGGACGGTGCTCTGCTGGGAGCTTTTGTGACCTTACTAGAGCATTTGATTCCGTCGATCATAAGCTTTTAATGGAAAAATTGGAAATTATGGTATACGTGGTGTGGTTGCTAACTGGTTTGCCTCATACCTTACAAATAGGTTGCAGTATGTTAAATTGTCGTACAAGACTTCTAATAATTTTATATATATAGCGTTGATTCAGTCCATTTGCCTGTTTTATTGGAAGTTCCGCAGGGTTCAATATTGGGCCCGATTCTTTTTATACTATTCATTAATGATATTGCTAGTGCTCATGACGTGACAATGACGAATTATGTCAGCATTCAAAAAATATTTTAACAATTTTTTCATCATGATTAAACTCTTTAAATAATCCCCTTGTTTTCTGATGTTGGGAAAAAATAATTTAATCATTTAAGAACAAAATTGATAAGTCCGCGCTCTCACAGTCAGAGAAACAAATGATATCGGCATTTAAAAAATATTTTATAATTTTTTTTAAACTGATTTTCTGATGACCCTCATTCCTGGCGTTTGTTATACTAAAAAAAAAAAAAACAGATTATTTAAATTATTTTGAATTTTCTGATTTTTCCTCAATGTTTCAAAAATAAAATAACAGAAGCATCGGATTGTTTTCGACACTAGTAACATTAATTCAATCGTTTAAAAACAAAATTTCATCATTAAAAAAAAATAATAATAAATTTGCCTCCTCTAGCAATGTTCTATAATAGTGTCTTAAAGAAAATTCCCTGAAATTAAAAAAAAAAGTAATAATTAGTCATTAAAAGAAATATTTAATTTTCCACCACATTATTATCTAAATTTAAATATTTTATGATTTTTTTCTAGTCCACTCTCCAAAACTGAAGTTGTTAAAAGATAATTTATTTGAATTATTTTCAATTTTCAGCTCTTTTCCCTTTTCGGTATTGCAAAAGAATAATTTAATCATTGAAAAAAAAAATAATTTCGTTTTTCCCCCATACTGAAAAAAAATACAATTTTATTTTTTTATTTTTTTTTTATTTAGAAAAAAAAATATTTTTTTAATTCGGCTCCGTTAAAAAATAATTTTAAATTTCTGTGCTTCTACAAAGGGAAGCAACAAAATGAAAATTACTTAAAAAAGAAATTTCCATTCAAATTAAATTTAAATAAATTTCCCACTCTTCTGTCTTTTCGGTATTGCAAAGAAATAATTTAATCATTCAAAAAAAATCTGAAAAAAATAATTAAATAACTAAAAAAAAAACAATGTGGCTCCTTACTAAAAAAAATAAATAAATAAAAATAATCCGTGACAAAAATATATAAAAATTTAGGTAAGAAAATATTTTTTAATTCGTCTCCGTTGTTAAAAAACAATGTAATTACTTAAAAAAAAAATAACCCCTTTCATTCAAATTAAATATATAAATATAAAATAAAAATTAATGCGCCCTTAGTAGTATGAGAAAAAAAATTAAAAATAATATTAATAAATTTTTTAATATGTTCTTCCCTCTCCCCCCCCTCTTTACAAAAATCTTAAAAAAAAAAATGAAAATTATAAAAAAAAATTCTTAAAGAAAATAATGTCCTGCATGAAACTCTTTCAGAGGGAACAAATACAAAAAGGTGAATTTTATCATTTAAACAATTTCTAATTGGTTTCTTCCTACCAAACTTCTCCCTCTTATTAATGAAAAAATGTATTAATTTAAAAGATTAAACTATCCTAAAATGTCATTTTTAGAGTGGTTGCAATTCTTGGGCTAAAATAGTTTCATTTCACAGCATTGAAATTTAATGCTACTGGATTCAATTCTACTGGATGCTTTCCAGGTAACTTAAAACATGCTACGGTTGTTCCCTGTTACGAGAAGAGTTGTGCTAATAACGTAAATAACTATAGGCCTATAAGTCTCTTAACTAGCTTTTCCAAGTTAATCGAAAAAATAGCCTATAACCGGTTCTTAGATTTCATTCAAAAGTACACAGTGATTCAAAATGATTGTCAATTCCGCTCCTATAGATAGTAACAGGGTGTAGGTATATGCCGCGTGTTTGTAATGAAGGTTTGAACTAAGTCAGTGTTGGAACATAAGAAAGTAAACGGACCTGTCATAAATAAGGAAAACGTAACCTATATTTGAACTCGCATTATATAAACGACTATGGATTGGTGTTTCTGCTTGTAAAAATGAAATATAATTAATTTAACTTTACTAAATTATGATTTTACAATTCAGTACTAACTGGTGTTTAACTAAATTTATTTATTACTTTAAATTATAACATACAATTAGTATAATTATTAAGTGACAAAACTGCATCTCTCAGTTCTTCTATGGTATGCATGCGGTTTCTATAGATCCTACTTTTTAAATAGCCGAACATGAAGTAATCTAATGGGGTTAGATCAGGCGATCTTGGTGGCCATCTTTGTGCTCTAACGAACCTGTCAGCAAAAAACTGTTGACAATATTGGCAGGTTTGTCGAGCAGTATGTGCTGGAGCATTATCATGCTGAAAATAACCTGCTTCAAGCTCATTTTCTTGTAACTCTGCAATAAACAATTCCAACATCTGTTGGTAACGTTGGCCTGTTACAGTTTCCTCGAAGAAAATTGGCCCTATTATTCGTTGCCTGGACATAGCTAACCAAACTCCAACTTTTACGGGATGCAATTGCGTTTCTCGAAATTCGTGTTGATTTTCTGCAGACCAGATACAATAGTTTTGTAAATTGATATAGTCCGTTAGATAAAACCAGGCTTCATCCGAGAAAAATTATTTGTTTAGCAAGTCATCGTTTCTTAAATTGTTATTAAACCAATGACAATATTCCAATCGCCTATCGTGATCTAATGGTAATAATTCCTGTACCGTAGAAACTTTATAGGGATGAAAATGTAACTTTCTTTTGACAGCTCATTGCATTGAAGTGTATGATAAGCCTATAAAATTATAAAATGTAATAAACTATTTCACTTAATGTTAATATTGATTTTTTCCCTGTTTGTTGAGCTAATTACCACAGATAAATTCCCTTATTTTCTTACAGTATTCAGAAATACTATTGTTGGTGATATTAGATGTAAATATAAATAAATTTGAAAAAAATAAATAAGATAAATAATCGAAAGATACTACAACACGCACGCATGTGTCCTAAATGTCAATAAAATTCATTTAATTATGAAATTTGTATGTAGCTAACTTCTCTCATTAAATTAGTTGGTAATAAGTATAGATAAATTTTTCCGGAAAACAGTTTTTTTCTTACGACGATCATTTTGAATCACATGGTATATTACAATATAACAACACATCTTTATACAACTTTCGATTCATCCTGTACAGCCATCAAGCTTACCATAATTGATCCGAAGCTTGCCAAGCATGGATCGCACCACAAAAACGAGTTTTATTAGTGGTTTTTTATATATATGTAGTACACATACATAAGATATGTATACATAACAATATACATATAAGTAGCACATACATTATATACGCTTAGCACGACAACTGAATCCAACCACTAATTCTTTATTTGGAGGTTGCACGTGTGACTTGTTTATCTGTCACGGGCTTCTGAAGATTTTTCTTTCTTATCTGCGGATATGTAAATGGTACTGGCGTACGTGATCTCGGTATGTCGTTTAATTAATTACCACCAACTAACTAATGCAGATCGATTACAACACGAACAACGACTTCTAATTACTCTGCAACCGCAATTTATTTGCGATGTAGGTATGTAAATGTATGTCTAGATTTGGAATCATAGTTGAGAGGTTGTGCCGTTAACTTAACTAATATTAAATAATTCATAATTACACTTTTCACAATCTTCACTGTTATTACACATACTGTACAGCACAAGATAATTAATCTTGATTTGTTCTGTAGCAGAGATTATGCATCATCCATTTGCCTCAAAAAATCTCAAATTCTAAGCTTTTAGTCCATCTTATTTATATCATGCCGTGCTATAAGTAACATAATTCTGTATACACGCACTGATATATACGTCAAAACGTTCCAAAACGCAGGTCACTGCTGTTTCCTGCTGTTTTTGTTATACTATATCTGTGTCGAAGAAGAACAACTTTTATTGTGCATTGTATGTATAATAAGTACATACATATATACTTACGTAGTTGCAATATACATATGTTTTATACGCCTGTGTTTGTGTGTTAAATTTACAACAACACAAACCCACAACAGAGTTGGTTTCCTGCATCTTAACTGCGCTTACAGGCGTAGCAGAGCATGGCCTACGTGATAAGAGGCATGCCTAGGCATAATCCTGTTGATTTTGTTATTTTAGTTATTAAGCAGGAATATAATATGTTGTACTGTAACAGGCTTTTATAGCGAAAAGAGTATTTTTGGTACACAGTAGGTATACATTCCAAATAACAAACATTACAATGATAAATTGGGAATAATTTTTTTTCCGAAGTAGATAAAGTCTACTACGCAAAAAAAGCAAGGAATTTTGCCCATTTAAAAGCGTAATATGCATGCAAAACTTGGGCTACACCCTACGTTATTTGGGGAAAACTGGTAAATACTCTATAACTAGGGTAATTTTGCAAAGTAAATACGTTTTTGGGTAAAGGCACATCAAAATATGATGTAAAATTAATGGAGTACAGTGAAAAACCGGTATATTTAAACCAAGTATGGGCAACCTTTGACATGTTGTGGGCCAAACTTTAGTGTGCAAATACGTTCGCGGGCCGCGTTTAAAAGTAGTGCATTTTAAAGTAGTGTTCATAATTTTTAGCGATAGATATCAGATATAAATAATACGATAATGTTATTACAATGCAATTTGTTAAAATAAAAAAATGAAATGAAAAAAAAAATAGGTACAACATTATAATTAAATCGTGAAAATTTGGAATTATTACAAACTACGAAAATTAAATAGCGACAACGAAATCAATTGCGACTCTTGAGCTTGAATTTGGGAAACTAATCCATCGATGTTTGTGGATGAATTCCACTGATACAAAGACGTAAAGAATTTTCCCAAATTATCGTCAGTCAGCTTTGTACGATGTTTTCATTTTTAACTTTCATCATTGAAAAGAACTGTTCGCATTTATAAGTATTGCCAAACGTACAAATCAATCTTCTTGCGAATTTTCTAAGATCCGGAAAATGGTCTTCTTCGAGGTATTTTTTGTAGAAATCGCACAACTCCACGTCTTCAAATTTAGATTTTAGGAGTGAGTTTTCTTGAAGCTCGATCGACTCCATTTGCAAGTGTATTGGAGCATTTTGTACATTACTTTTTGTTGGAGTAGCTAATAAATTGAAACTGTCTTCCATGTTTTTAAAATCGCTAAATCTGTTCGAAAATTGCTCCCATAGTAACTTGAGTTCTTCAGCATATAGAGCATAAGCAGTATTTTCATACGCAGAGAGGGTGGTGAAATGGTAACTGTTACCAGACAGCAACTGTGCCTCCCACAAGCAGATTTTGTTTTGAAACGCTTTCAAACAGCTGTACAAATCATTTACTAACTGTCCTTGTTTTTGAAGTTTCAATTTTAAATCATTCAAATGGCCTGTAAGGTTCGACAGAAATGCTAAGTCACATATCCATTTTGGGTCACTCAATTCAGATAGTGGTTTATCTTTTATTTGCATAAAATCTGCTATCTCATTTCTAAACTCGTAAAACCGTTTCAGCATTTTTTCTTTGCTTAACAATCTGACTTCACAATAATATGTTACGTCCTCATATTTGGCTGATATTTCATCCAAAAACGCCTTGAATTGACGATGGTCAAGCCCTCGGGATCGAATAAAATTGATGGTTTTTGCTACCACATTCATAACATTCTGGAGTCGAATTGACTTAGAACACAAGTCCTGTTGGTGGATAATGCAATGAAGGACTATCAAATCAGCTTTTTGTACATTTAATTCAGTTGCTTTTTCATACAAAATTCCGATGAAACCTTTACGTAAGCCGACCATAGAAGGTGCACCATCTGTGCATACACCAACTAATTTTGACCATAGCAAACCAAAACTTGTGAATACCTTTTCAACTTCATTAAAAATGTCCTCTCCTGTAGTGGTTCCTTTTAGCGGCTATAAAGCAAGCAATTCCTCAGTAATAGTGAACTCTTTATCAACACCTCGAATAATATGGCCAGTTGATCTGTGTCTGACAAATCAGTGCTCTCGTCTAATACTGTGGAAAATGATTCAAAACCAGCCATACGGTCAGTGAAAGCTGTTTTTATATCATTACCTATCATTTCTATACGTCGGGCAACAGTTCGTCTTGACAAACTAATTTTTTCAAATTCATTTTTCCTTTCAGGACACAAAACACTGTAAACTTCTAACATACACCCCTTGATAAATTCTTCTTCGGCAAATGGTTTTAATGACTTTGCCAATTTTGTACTAACTATAAAACTAGCTTTCACAACATTATGAAGTTGTGTTCTTTGTTTATGAAACATTTGCTGCTGTTTTTCCAAATTTGCGGTAAGCTTCTGGATTTTGTCTTTTCTTATTTGTCCTGTCAGTGAGTGCAGCATAGGATGCTTAGTTGAGTAATGCCTCTTTATATTAAATTCTTTCATCACTGAAATGGATTCATTACACAGCAAACAAATAGGCTTACTATTGTGCAAGATAAAAAAGAATTCTTCAGTCCATTTTTCTTGAAACTGGCGACCCTCTGCATCTACTTTTCGTTTCTTTTCACCAGACATCATTTTCGTTTACTTTTCGTTCGATAAACTTAATAAGATAAAATATAATTAGTAAGCACTCAAGGTGCACACAAAGTCACAAAGCAAATTGACGGCACTAGCAGTTCGCTTGTCGAAGTTATCACCTCGGTAGCTCAAATAGAACTGAATGAAAGTTCGGGCCATCCACCCGCTTATATAGGCAAAATGAAGGAATGATCTAGAATCATCTAGTGTAGAACATTTGAGAAGCTATAATCTTTTGTTGCGCCGCCAGTGAGGCGGCAAACATCAAACGCTTTGATGTTTGCCGCCTCACTCTTTGATGATCGCCGCCACTCGGCTTGCTCGCTCACTTGATTCCGCAGGAGCAAGCATATCACTCGATCTTCCTCATTTGGAGTGAGTATGAGTAAATAGTGTAATATTTTTTTTAATTGGGTTTTTCAAAATGTCTCGCGGGCCGGATCAAATCTTACAGCGGACCGGTTGTTGCCCACATATGCACTAAACGCTCACAATTCAATAGAAAACTAAAAGTCTATATTGAACATTCATTTTACAACGCAGCAGAGTATCTTTCCAGCTGACTTTCAGATGTGCGACATTTGTTTTGTGTGTTATTTGTTGTTTGAACGTCATTTTTAAATGTTACCGTGACATTTTGCAAAGTTTATGTATGTTATATTTATATTGACCATTTTATTTACTTATATTTTGTAATAAAAAAATAAATAATATTAAGATGGGCATCGGCCTGTCGACATAGCAGTAATAATTATATCCACCAACTGCCTACATCCCTCGAGATTTACGTATTGTCGTTAATGAAATCAACAAACAAACCTCAAACTAATAAAATCTAGATTATTTTAGAGATATTGGGAAAATTAAGAAAATAATTGATATAAAAAGCGATCATATTATTTCGTTAGTTTTAGTTTATTAATTTAATAAACTCATTAATTTCACTTAAACAATAAGTACTCTTCAATTAACAGAGTGAATATTATTAACAAATAAAGATTACGCTAACCACAATTGTAATTATATTTTATAAATTATTTTATAATAATATTTTAATTATATTATTACTATAATATCAAAGTTGGCCATGATTTTCGATGTAACCTGAAGTGCGTCATATAGATGAAGTTATTTTTTCTAAATAAATCATAGCTACCTATGCTTAACGTCAAAGTTTCAAAATCGAGATATCATTGCAAAGTCAATAACTTTTACAATAACATAAAATTACAATCTCTTGTTAACTTTTTACCGGGAGAAGCTGTAATATATTCTCAAGAACACACAAGATTTTATTTACTATATAGCGACAATTTCAGAATGCATATTGCATTTTTTTCTCCGAGAAATATTACCTTTATCAAACAGAAATGTGGAACGCCTTGTATAACATAAACATAAGTACGAACACATTAAACCGACAATTTCTAAAGCAGTAAAAATAATTTTCCATTCGTTTCCGCTCTCTGGCCATTTACCGCATTAAAATAAATGTTTAGTGCACCTTATTATGTATCTACATACATACAAACACTCAGATTTATGTCCCGTTTCCCGATTGATTAATGTCGTTACTATATAATGCATGCAAAACGCAGATGCATTGAGAGCTTGTGCAAGGTCTTCAAAGACCATATTAAGCCGATTAACCTTTACCGTTGACTATCGAAGGTTGAAAATTACTGGTCCGTGATTACTTGATTACTTATGATATCCCACTTACGAGTGCACATGTTAAATAATTGCACACGGATGACTTTTGCCGATTGTTCTCGGTTCTGATGCAGTTATTGCTTTACGATTCTCTTGCTCTATATCTAGGAATAATTAACGGTAATTAGTTTAAAGTATGACGCAGATTCTAAATAATGTACACAGTGTATTAGAAATAGTAAAGTTTATAATTAAGTCCAGAAGGCATCAATGGCGCTTCGTGCTTAAAAAATGTGATGGTTGCATATGTACTGTAATCTGTACTGTTTTCCGGAAAAAATTGTCTATACTTATTACCAATTTAATGAGCGAAGTTAGCTACATACAAATTTCATACATTAAATGAATTTTCTTGACATTTAGCGACATTGGCGTGCATGTTGTAGTATCTTTCGATTATTTATATTATAATTTTTTTCAAATCGTTTATATTTACATCTAATATCACCAACAATAGTATTTCTGAATACTGTCAGAAAATAAGGGAATTTATCGGTGGTAATAGCTTAACAAACAGGTAAAAAATCAATATTAACATTAAGTGAAATAGTTTATTACATTTTATAATTTTATAGGCTTATCATACACTTCAATGCAATGAGCTGTCAAAAGAAAGTTACATTTTCATCCCTATAAAGTTTCTACGGTACAGGAATTATTACCATTAGATCGCGATAGGCGATTGGAATATTGTCATTGGTTTGATAACAATTTAAGGGACGATGACTTGCTAAACAATTATTTTTCTCGGATGAAGCTCGGTTTTATCTAACAGACTATATCAATTTACAAAACTATTGTATCTGGTCTGCAGAAAATCCACACGAATTTCGAGAAACGCAATTGCATCCCTATAAAGGTTGGAAGTTTGGTTAGCTATGTCCAGGCAACGAAAATAGAGCCAATTTTCTTCGAGGAACTGTAACAGCCCAACGTTACCAACAGATGTTGGAATTGTTTATTGCAGAGTTACAGAAAATGAGCTTGAAGCAGGTTATTTTCAGCACGATAATGCTCCAGCACATACTGCTCCGACAAACCTGCCGATATCTTCAACAGTTTTTTGCTGACAGGTTCGTTAGAGCACAAAGATGGCCACCAAGATCGACTGATCTAACCTCATTAGAATTACTTCATGTTCGGCTATCTAAAAATAGGAATCTATAGAAATCGTATGCATACCATAGAAGAACTCAGAGATGCAGTTTTGTCACTTAATAATTATACTAATTGTATGTTATAATTTAAAGTAATAAATATTTAGTTAAACACCAGTTAGTACTGAATTGTAAAATCATAATTTGTTAAAGTTAAATAATTACATTTCATTTTTAAGCAAGCAGAAACACCAATCCATAATCGTTTATATAATGGCGAGTTCAAATAATAGCTTACGTTTTCCTTATTTATGACAGAATCCGTTTACTTTCTTATGTTCCAACACTGCTTTAAGTTTCAAACCTTCATTACAAACACGCGGCATATACCTACACCCTGTTTACTATCTATAGGAGCGGAATTGACAATCTTTTTGAATCTCTGTGTACCTTTTACTAGTGATGCATCAACTTTGAAATCTTAAACGGGAACCCCCATTTTGTATTGCAGATTCGGATTCTACGCCATCAATTATGTAATTTTTGTTTGAAACTTTTTTTCGATTCGTAACAGATTGCATGTAATCGCAAAAAAAAACATGATTGTGAACGTCTAGAAAAAATATACAAAAAAAGAAGCAAGCAAACAATGATTTTGGTGTTTTTTTTAATTTTAAACATTAAATAACATTTCAAAAAGCCATTTAACAACGAAGAACTTCCTTTATCATGGCCCATTGCAAGAAAACTGTGCTTCCGAGACAAACATGTGCGCTTCACGAGTTAAGTTCTGCAACGATGTTGCATATTTTCATCATTTACAGTTTCCATCGATGAAATATGGACCAATAAGCTTATTGCCAATTATTCCACACCAAACATTTACGTTCCAAGGATGTTGATGTTCAACTTGGCGCAACCAATGGGGATTTTCGATACTCCAGTGATGCATGTTGTGCCGATTTACCGTACCGCGATTTGTGAATGTCGTCAGAAAATAATACTCGAGCGAAAAAATTGGGATTATCTTGTATCCGTTGAAGCGCCCATTGACAAAATCGCACTCGATTTTGAAAATCATCGCCATGAAGTTTTTGATGCCTGGAAACTCTAAATGCATGATATTTCCTACGCTTCAATGTTTGGCAGATAGTGGACTGAGAAATTCCTGATCCGCGACCTATTTCTCGAGTGCTAATGTACGGATTATTAGCTACTGCAGCTAATACCGCGATTTCATTATTTTCTCCAGCAATTGTTTTTCGGCGATTACGTTTTCCTTGGCTGTACAGTTCCTTCGCTAGAGAAACAGTTGAACGACTCGGTAAAAAGAAGCGCGCGATCGCACCTTTTCGGGAAAACGTTGTGAATAAAGATTAACAGCATCATCGATATTCCTACCACTTTCTCCGTAGATGTAAATCATTTCAATTCTTTCTTGTAATGTTATAGCCTCCATTACTGTTCAAATATTCAGCACTAACTAATTTGTATTGGATTAATAATTAATAATCTAAATGGGGATCGGACAATGTGTAAGTATTCACAGCTTGTCAAGTACTGAATAAAGTACGGTTTTGTATCGTTGAATACCATTCCAATTGCGAATAAATAAATGTATCGAAGTGAAGGGGCACAATTTCGAATACATGACTTTTTGAAATGTTAGTTTATGTTAAAATAAAAAAAATACAAAATCATGTTCGCTTGCTTTTTTTTGTGTATTTTTTCTAAACGTTCACAATCATGTTTTTTGCGATTACAGCGCAATCTGTTACGAATCGTTTCATAATGATCGAGTTTCTATAATGATATGTATTATGTGTTTTTATATAGGTATTTCTTAACCAAAATCGATATAAAAACTAGGAAAACTAATCAGCGAAACTTACATTGTGTGGGATTGTTACATAAAATAACTATTATTACTTGGAATAAAATTGTCTCCACCTGGGCTTGACAAAAACAATATTTCTATGTAGTTGTTAAAGAATTATGTTTATTTTTTATTCTCTTATTTACTTAAGCGGACACGATGTTCGTATATTCGTTATTTCTAAAAAAAAAAATTTTATTGCGCATCACTAAAATATAAGTATTTTTAGACATACCTTCTTTATTATATTTGTTACTTCATTTTTACATTTTTTACGGTAGAAAAATATACATAGCTAGTGCTACAGAATAAACATGAACTGTTTCTTACTACAATAAAATGTTTCCTGAATTTATAATATCAAATAAATATAGCCTTTATGTATTTATCTTTGTTCCCTTGTGTTAGTATATTATACATATACTAATTATATGTTAATATATTATGCATATATTGACAATTGCCAATATCTACAATGATCTAAAGGCAATAAAGGATTATTATTATTATTAATTTCGTTTAATTTTTGTGTAAAAGATTTTTTTCCTAAAATTAAAAATCAAAAACCGCGCCAGCCACTTCACTTCTACACAGAGATTCAAAATGATTGTCAATTCCGCTTCTATAGATAGTAACAGAGTGTAGGTATATGCCGCGTGTTTGTAATGAAGGTTTGAACTAAGTCAGTGTTGGAACATAAGAAAGTAAACGGATCTGTCATAAATAAGAAAAACGTAACCTATATTTGAACTCGCATTATATAAACGACTATGGATTGGTGTTTCTGCTTGTAAAAATGAAATGTAATTAATTTAACTTTACTAAATTATGATTTTACAATTCAGTACTAACTGGTGTTTAACTAAATTTATTTATTACTTTAAATTATAACATACAATTAGTATAATTATTAAGTGACAAAACTGCATCTCTCAGTTCTTTTATGGTATGCATGCGGTTTCTATAGATCCTATTTTTTTAGATAGCCGAACATGAAGTTATCTAATGGGGTTAGATCAGGCGATCTTGGTGACTATCTTTGTGCTCTAACGAACCTTTCAGCAAAAAAACTGTTGAAGATATTGGCAGGTTTGTTGAGCAGTATGTGCTGGAGCATTATCGTGCTGAAAATAACCTGCTTCAAGCTCATTTTTTTGTAACTCTGCAATAAACAATTCCAACATCTGTTGGTAACGTTGGGCTGTTACAGTTTCCTCAAATAAAATTGGCCCTATTATTCGTTGCCCGGACATAGCTAACCAAACTCCAACTTTTACGGGATGCAATTGCGTTTCTCGAAATTCGTGTGGATTTTCTGCAGACCAGATACAATAGTTTTGTAAATTGATATAGTCTGTTAGATAAAACCAGGCTTCATCCGAGAAAAATGATTTGTTTAGCAAGTCATCGTCCCTTAAATTGTTATTAAACCAATGATAATATTCCAATCGCCTATCGTGATCTAATGGTAATAATTCCTGTACCGTAGAAACTTTATAGGGATGAAAATGTAACTTTCTTTTGACAGCTCATTGCGCTGAAGTGTATGATAAGGCTATAAAATTATAAAATGTAATAAACTATTTCACTTAATGTTAATGTTGATTTTTTACCTGTTTGTTGAGCTATTACCACAGATAAATTCCCTTATTTTCTTATAGTATTGAGAAATACTATTGTTAGTGATATTAGATGTAAATATAAACGATTTGAAAAAAATTATAAGATAAATAATCGAAAGATACTACAACACGCACGCCAATGTCGCTAAATGTCAAGAAAATTCATTTAATGTATGAAATTTGTATGTAGCTAACTTCGCTCATTAAATTGGTAATAAGTATAGATAAATTTTTCCGGAAAACATTTTTTTCTTACGACAATACATTTTGAATCACATGGTATGTGCATAAAAAGTGGAAATGTTTGCAGAACGATAGGCAAAATCGCTTATAAAACCGAAACGTTGTGAAAATGATGAATATGCCACGCTTGTTCGTCGCTATCTGGACTCTGATCTTTATCGCAGTTTGGAGTGGCGCAGAATCAATCAGACTGTATGTCGACCGAGAAAATGCCTGATTAAATGTATCGTTCCGCGCTGTCCAATCTGTTATATGAATGGCAGATGTCGATTGGGGGCTTAATCGTTTAGAGGGAGCGTTATCAGTGAAGCGTTGCCTACGGGTATTAGTGGGGAATGATGAATTTTTATGGTGTGTTGTAAATTTTGTATCTAATCTAAATTTATGCATTAAATAAAACATATTTTTTTTCCACGATTATCTTGCGGTACATATTAAGGATTTTAAAAATAGAATTTCAATTCAATTCGATGTATGACATCGCGTGGTAATTGATTTAGTATGCTTGTAGCGAATTTGATATATAAAATTTAGAATATGTGCGTCATCAACACCTTGAATGTAGAGGAATTATTCATGACGGGCGCAAATAAGCTGTGTATGAGCTTGGCAACATAAGTAGAATGCAGAACTAGTAATTCGTTGATATTGTAAGAACATTGGAAAATTAGTATATTCAATGAGAGAGACTGTCAATAATATTAAAGGAGTTTTTGCTCAGTGGTAGTCTAATATGAGCAGAGCAGTTTAACAATCGGTAAAACATTTTTTTTCTTTGATTTATATATTTCAAAAAGTAACAGTGTTTGTTATAGACTTCAAATTAATCCTGTTAGGCTATTAGGCTTTTTAAGATTGCATTTTACTTTTTATTGGATACTTAAGTTACACTCTACACTAAAATGATGGTAAATTTACCTCACTGGTATGTTAAAAAACATGAAATATAAGGCAAAATTACACAAAAAAGAGGGTAAACATCAGATTACCACAAATTAGGTGTAATTTTGCCTGGTAAACCGACTTTGATGGAAAAATACTTCAATAAATGAAGTAATTTTCCTTCACTTTGGGAAATTTGCTTAGGGGCAAGAAAAAATAACATATTTCGTGGAATATTACCCCTTATGTTGGTAAAAATACAATATAAGGGACATGAAATTCTGATTATATATATGCATCTGTTATTTGATTGGAACACAAAATGTTTTTTTTTTAACATTGCATTGTGTCGTTTGATCAAAAATTAAACCCGTTACAAGAATGCATTACATAGCCGTCGACTATACAACGCGCAAGCGTTTGAGGTACGCAGTTTGAATACAAGTGCGGCATCTACATTGATGGCTTCAACGCATAAATGTAAATGGTGTGTTTTTCATTTTGTCTTGCAAATAAAGATTGAGGTAAGTTCATTTTACATTAATTATGTATTGAGATGATCACCATGTACTTAGCTATGACAGCAGACATAAATAATAGACATACACCTGCGTATGGATATCTAATATGATATACTGGGACCTTAACCTCAATAGCATTTGGCGCTATTGTTGCTACAAGATATGATTTACATTTATTTAAAGTTTTCAACGTGCAAGTAACACGCAGGAAGTTACCGTATCAAACTTTTCAATTTAAACAACAGAAAGTCTTCGTTTTGAAGGAGTCAATTCTTTTTTTTCTCTTTCATTAAACATTTGGAAATATAAAACGACTAGTGTCTTGCCGTTATTGAAGGCTATGTTTTCGTTGTTAAGTGATGATACAAGTAAAGTAAGGAAGAGACTATTTTGGTTTTACTCTAGGATTTAATGACAAAAGTAAAGTAGGTATTAAGCACTTATACATGCAAATGTGCAAGACCGCAGGACGGCAAATTTGAGTTCAATAGTTAATCACAACATTATTTATGTATATACTAGTATTGCGGGAATCGCCAGATATCAAAAACCGGTTAATCGATTTTTAGTAAAAATCGGTTTTTAAAATTCAGTTTTTAAAATCGATTTTCAAAACCAGTTTCAAACTAAAAACAATAAGTATTACTTTTTTAAAAGTGCTATGTATTTTAAATTCAAAAAACCTATTTAAGGCGCAATAATCTGCTTTTAAAAACCGGTTTTACCGGTTACAATTTTTAAAGACGATTATCACTGCATCCAAACCCCGGTTTCACATAAAGAGGCTTCATTTCGCAGCACTATTATCTACATACAATATATTTTTAAATGCTAAATTTATTAAAAATTTTCAGGATAAATCTAAACTTGAAGAAATTGAGGTGAATACACCGTTGATAATATGTTTGGAAGAAGGTATTAATAAAAATATATTTATTTCATATGCTTTTTACATTTATTTTTCTTTTCTAGGAAATGTGAAGTCGCATTCTTTAATGGTAGAAAGACAGTTATTAGACCCAACATATTCATTTCCTTCTGCATTACAACAAATGATGGCGGCATATTTTAATTTTCATTTGCAGTACGCAAAAGAGGCTTCTAACAGATTAGAAGTTCTGCAGAGGTATTTTTTAAAAATATACCCTGAACAGGGCAACAAAAATAAAAAAGCTCCAAATCCAAACTCAAATTGATAAGATTTTTTAATGTATTTTGTTAGTCAAAATTTATTTTATGGTTACATTCAACTAGATCTTTGTATTATGAATACAACCAATTCTTAGTAACTATTGGCTTTTCTTATCGACCTTTCTCCCAAAATGTTTACTCTTTAAAACATTGCTTATTGAATTTAAAATTTATTGAAATTATTGTAAACTCTCTGTAATCCAACTAATTAATATATCTTTCAGAAATTATTAAAATTAAATCTAATATTATAAATGGTATATTTTGAATATTTAAGTGGAGAATCTGCATTAAGTTCTAAATGACATAAACATGTTATTAGATAACTGAAACTTAATATTTCTGGATGATAAAACAACCTAATAATTAATTATTTCTAATTTCTTTGTTGTTACTCTAATGTATACATTAAACAAAAAATGTGGTAAAATTACCCCAAAAATAGATGGCAACTGGGCTACCGCCTATTTTTGGGGTAAATTTACACCTATAGGAGATTTTTCACATACTGGTGGAATATTCCTTGAAGGTGTGGTAAATCTACCTGAAAGTATTCCATTCCATTAGGGAATATTACTTTAGAAGTGCAAATTTACCAGGGAAAATTGCCACACTTTCAAGGAATATTCCACAGGCATGTGAAGAATCCCCTGTAGGTGTAAATTTAGCCCAAAAATAGTCGGTAGCCCAGTTGCCATCTATTTTTGGGGTAATTTTACCACATTTTTTTTTAGGGTGTACGTAGTTATTGGATCATACAGTTTTGAACTAAATGGCTATCACACAATCACTTAATTATTAATCAAAAAAGAAAAACAAAATTTCATTGCTTTAATAATCGAATAAAAAAACATCACACACGTAAACATTTATTATAATCCCAGATAACACGCAAGCTTACGACAAGCTTGTCATTTGCTTAACTTTCACTTGTCGACAACAAGCTTGAGGGTAAAAGGTTATTAACATTAACATTTACACCAACAAGGTTTACAGAACCTCCTCAATGAAAACGTTGTGACAAGGTTATTTTACCATTTACTGTAACTTCGTGTATTTCCGGAGTGCTTCGGCGTCAATCGTTTATCGAGTACTGATTTTTTTTTTGGTTTATTGTGTCGTATGCGTCTGTAGTGTTTGTACTGTGTTTGAGCTGTTTCAGTATGCAATAGTTTGAAAAAATCTTTCATGCAAAAGTAAGTATTACCTAAATTTATATCTTTTACTAGATATGTGTTGTTGCTTCAAGAATATCAACAGTTTATAATCCTAACCGAACTGTGTACAGAGAAATCATATTGAGATAGTGCTTGGGGCAGGCTCGGTATCTGGTATAATATTTTTTATTACTTTCCATTTGATTTACTAGCTATATTGTTCCTGCGAGTACTGTAGTAAACGACACTTACAATAAATGAAAAAGAACATGTATTAAATTGCCCCAATAATTGCATATAATTCATATAATACAATATTTTTAAAGATCTAATTACAAAATTCAATTTTTTCATATTCTACTAACAACAAATAATCGAAACATATTATTTTGAAACGCAATCTTTCAATAAAACATGAGATATATTCAAAATACATAGTAAACAAAACAATTATGATTTTGTCATTTATGAAACAAAAAAAAAAAAAATTATAATTTATACCATTTACAATTTATATTATTACGTGTCTTGAAAAAGCTTTTGAAATTAAAACGAAACTTCGTTGTCAATGTACATCCCCATATTTTGATGATCTAAAAACCAAGAAAAAGAAGAAATTAATACCAAATTCCTATTTTGTTTTGATTGTTGCAAGCTTTTATCAAGGTTTGTACAAGCTTTCTCTAAAGCTTGACTCAATATTGTCATTCTAACTTTGTCATATGCTTTTACAGACAAACTTATGGAAACCTTGTCATATGCTTTTACAGACAAGCTTATGGAAACCTTGTCATATGCTTTTACAGGCAAGCTTATTGAAACCTTGTCATATGCTTTCACAGACAAGCTTAGGAAAACCTTGTCATATGCTTTTATAGACAAGCTTATGAAAACCTTGTCATTCTAACCTTGTCATATGCTTTTACAGACAAGCTTATGAAAACCTTGTCATTCTAACCTTGTCATATGCTTTTATAGTCAAGCTTATGGATACCTTGTCATATGCCTTTACAGACAAGCGTATGGAAACCTTGTCATATGCTTTCACAGACAAGCTTATGAAAACCTTGTCATATGCTTTTATAGACAAGCTTATGAAAACCTTATATTTCTAACCTTTTCAAATGCTTTTACAGGCAAGCTTATGAAAACCTTGTCATTCTAACCTTGCATATGCTTTTATAGACAAGCTTATGGAAACGTTGTCAAATGCTTTCACAGACAAGCTTGCGAAAACCTTGTCATATGCTTTTATAGACAAGCTTATGAAAACCTTATATTTCTAACCTTTTCAAATGCTTTTACAGACAAGCTTATGAAAACCTTGTAATTCTAACCTTGTCATATGCTTTTATAGACAAGCTTATGAAAACCTTATCATTTTGACCTTTTCATATCTGAAAACCTTGTCCGGTGTCAACTTCATAACCTTGCACCAAGCTTACACCCTTGTCAATGACAAGTTTACGGACAAGCTATTTCCCTTGTCTAGACAACCTTAAAAAAAGCTTGTGTAAACCTTAATTGTTATCTGGGATACAATAATAAACTGTAACTCATCGACAAAAGTTTTGGGTTTGATTTTGAATGAAACTTTAAACTGGTCTGATCACATCGAATATCTATCTCAGGACACTTTCTGAAACTTTTTATGCCTTAAAACAATTAAAAAAATCATGCAATACTTAAACTGCAAACATATTTTATCCGGCTAACTTTGTTGCTTGCATGCGTTACGAGATCATTCATCGGGGTTTGTCACGAATGCACACAGAATTTTCTTAATTCAAAAACAAGCTATAAGAACTGTTTACAAAATGCGTTACATTGATACCCCTGTAGGAATATTTTTAAAGAACAGAAGAATACTACACATTATTACTATAATTAATAAATATTAATTATTCTTAAACACAGGATCGTAAGATACGGTGTAGTGTGAATTGGCAGATAAAACAAATGTTGTGATAAGTTATTTAATACACATACGTCAGTGACTTACATACGTGTTTATTGTTGCAAATGTGTTGTTAAACAATCATTACGGTAGTAAAGTTCAATTTTATGAGATATTAATAGACCAATAGGTACTTGTGTGAAGTATTTTTTTTGTGCTAGGTTGCAAATGCATTATTTTTATACGAAACGACTATCATCCACATCAATAATAAAAAAAAAAGAACAAAGGAAACTTTATTTAAATTATTTTTTTATCTATATTAATAGCTATTTACAAAATTCTGTTATTTATATATGTATATATACTACGATTTACATAGCTATCAGCTTTATTTGTTCTGTTATCAGCACGAAAAACGAATCTTTTTACTGGATGTTTGTCAAACGCTATCTTAAGTTATGTGCTTGTATATTTGGACAAGATAAAGTCCTTTTATGTTTATACTTACAGATTATCGTGGATTTAGACTATATAATAGCCTTAACACGCACCAGATGTTTTATAACATCTCGTTACAAAAAGCGATATGTATATATAATATAATGCGTCCATATATGCATATCTAGTATTTACATTTGTTCAAGATATGTTTTCTGGATTCGAATAGAAGGAGTTGTTTGTTAATAGGAAATGTGATCTGCTGTGTTTAAATGTTCGGGTTATATATGTATGTATGTATAAATACATATATATAATGTATAAGTATATTATAGCTTTTTCCTTTCTGTAGATAAATATTTAATACTTTTCGCAAATATAGTGATGTTTACTGCGCGGATTTGGTATTGCATAAATTTGCATACATAAAGATGAATAAATATATCTCATCCTAATAAAATCTTAGCTTGGGAAATTAGATTTTGAAATTTACAACAATCATGTTTTTGTTTAACAATAAAAACATGTTTAAAGTCATTATCCAGAACGATGATAAGTGAATGGAAGTACTAGATACGTTTCATTATTATTAATTACTTATATAAAAAATATACAGTGTGTCCACATTTCGATGCTCACTATTGGTACATATCTCGGTTATCAGGAAAGTTTTTTGAAACAATTTTTTTGGTGTAAAGAGAAATCCCCAGTTGTTATTTGTTTTCAAGTCAATTAGAGTTATTGCAAACTTCTCCTACACTCCTCGCCACAAACTGCAGTAAACTGGACGCACGTTTCAATTATGCGGACTGACGGATCTAGGCATATCTTATCAAGGGTATGCTGATGATATTGTCATATACGCAAGAGGCAAATTTGAGAATACCCTCTGTGACATAGTTCAAAGACGTTTGAACTTCACGAGAAGATGGTGTCAATCGATGGGACTCAATGTCAACCCCACTAAGACAACCCTAGTAGCATTTACCAGGAAAAGAAAATCCAATCTAGAAACCATAAAACTGGATGGGCAAAATATAGAATGGAGAGCAGAAGTTAAATACCTAGCCTTACCCTAGACAAAAAACTTCTATGGAACAAACATGAATTTGAAGTAACCAACAAGGCCAAAAGAGCTCTGATGGTGTGCAGAACCTTTGCAGGAAAAATTGGGATTGCAACCCAAAATACTGCTTTGGATGTATACAGCGATAGTGAGACCGATCATCACTTATGCATCAGTAGCATGGAGAAAAGAACTAATCTGGCCACCGCGAGAATTAACCTCTCGAAAGTGCAAAGATTAGCATGTGTATGCATAACGGGGCTATGAGAACCTACCCAACAGCAGCTATTGAAGTAGTATGGATCTTGCCCCTCCATATTGTAGTAGAGGTGTGGCGAAAAGAACCGCACTAAGAATGGTCAAGGAAGGAATGATTAGGCATAGGCCTCAATCTCCTGACGGTGATCAAACCTGGGATATGTCCGGGATGATATTTAAAAAAGTTTAGCTTTGTGAAAGAATTCACCATAAGCTAAGTAACAGGAGCGAGTGGGATCATAACACCATCTTGAACTTGAATAGAAATGCATCAAATGGTACACTGATGGCTCCAAAACGGCAGAAGGAACTGGAATAGGAATATATGGCCTAGAACACATATTTCGAAAGCTTGGGAAAATACCAAGTATATTTCAGGCGGAAATACACGCTATTGGAAGATGTGTTCAGTTCAATATGGATAGGAACTATCGGAAGCAGGAGATTATCATCGTGTCTGATAGTCAAGCAGCCATCAAGGCGCTGAACTCATATGAAATCAGCTCCAAGATGGTCTGGGAATGCCTAGGGAAACTAAATGAGCTAGGCAAAAGAAATAAAGTACCCTCCTGTGGTTCGGGTCACACAGGAGTGGAAGGGAACGAAATAACGGATAACCTCGCAAAAAGGGGCTGGAAAGCCTTTTGTAGGGCCTGAACCCTTTTGCGGGTTAAGTAGCAGTACAATACTGAAGAAACTAAAAATGGAAATGGAGCAGAGAAAATCCAGTTACTGGGAAAATCTCCAGGGAATGAGGCAAAGTAAAATTCTTCTGGGAACTTATAACCAGAAGAGGTTTACAGAATGCATCAACCTGAGTAAGAACAATGTTCGCATATTAACAGGAATACTTTCAGCCATTGTAGACTGAAAGGACACCTGAGTAAGTTTGGATTGGAAAAGATCATGAATGCAATTTTGTGGGGAACAGGATGAAACATCCATCCACCTCCTCTCAAACTGCGAGCACTGTGCAACTCGAGGGCATTGTCACCTGGGTGCATGTGAAATCGTAGAGGGAGACTTACCTAGACTGGGCCCTCTGACATCCTACACTTTTTAAAGGAATGGATTGGAAGGCCAGCTGTAAAGCAGCAAGAATAGGGGACACAATAGATCTTTTAGGTCGCAGTGTAACACCACCCTTCTATTACATTACATACATTACATACATACATTCAATAGCAAAGCCTATTTTGTATTGCAGATTCGGATTCCACGCCATCAAGTATGTAGTTTTTGTTTGAAACTTTTTTTTTCGATTCGTAACAGATTGCGCTGTAATCGCAAAAAATACGATTGTGAACATCTAGAAAAAATACACAAAAAAGAGAAGCAAGCAAATATGATTTTGTGTTTTTTTTTATTTTAGCATAAAATAACATTTCAAAAAGCCATTCGACAACGAAGAACTTTACTTTATCGTACCCATTTCAGAAAATGTGTTCGAAAATGTGCCCTTCCACTTCGATACATTTATTTATATGCAATTGGCATGATTGCACACAACTGAGAAGTGTTTCCGGCGTAATTCTTGAACAAGCGTTGGTGATTCGCTTAATCATGTTTTCCCTCGTGGTTGGCGCTTCTGTATAAACTTCAGATTTTAAGTGGCCCCACAAAAAGAAGTCAGGGGAAGTAAGATCTGGCGATCTTGCAGCCCAAAACACTGGACCACCTCTTCCGATCCATCGACGATTGTAGACTCGATCTAATAATGTGCTGGACAACCGTCATGTTGATACCACATTGTTTGTTGTACGTCCAAAGGAAGGTCTTCAAGTAACACTGGAAGTTCGTTCTTCGCAAGATGTTTCGATATTTTTCACCATTTAACTTTCCATCGATGAAATATGGACCAATAAGCTTATTGCCAATTATTCTACACCAAACATTTACGTTCCAAGGATGTTGATGTCCAACTTGGCGCAACCAATGGGGATTTTCGATACTCCAGTAGTAATGCATGTTGTGCCGATTTACCGTACCGTGATTTGTGAATGTTGCCTCGTCAGAAAATAATACTCGAGCAAAAAAATTGGGATTATCTTGTATCCGTTGAAGCTTGCCCATTGACAAAATCGCACTCGATTTTGAAAATCATCGTCATGAAGTTCTTGATGCATGGAAACTCTAAATGGATGATATTTCCTACGCTTCAATATTTGGCAGATAGTGGACTGAGAAATTCTTGATCCGCGAGCTATTTCTCGAGTACTAATGTGCGGATTATTAGCTACTGCAGCTAATACTGCGATTTCATTATTTTCTCCAGCAATTGTTTTTCGGCGATTACGTTTTCTTGACTGTACAGTTCCTTCGTTAGAGAACTGTTGAAGGACTCGGTAAAAAGAAGCGCGCGATCGCACCTTGTCGGGAAAACGTTGTGAACAAAGATTAACAGCATCATCGATATTCCTACCACTTTCTCCATAGATGTAAATCGTTTCAATTCTCTCTTGTAATGTTATAGCCTCCATTACTGTTCAAATATTCAACACTAACTAATTTGTATTGGATTAATAATTAATAATCTAAATGGGGATCGGACAATGTGTAAGTATTCACAGCTTGTCAAGTACTGAATAAAGTACGGTTTTATATCGTTGAATAGCATACCAATTGCGAATAAATAAATGTATCGAAGTGAAGGGGCACAGTTTCGAACACATGGCTTTTTAAAATGTTAGTTTATGTTAAAATAAAAAAAAGACAAAATCATGTTTGCTTGCTTCTCTTTTTTGTGTATTTTTTTCTAGACGTTCACAATCATGTTTTTTTGCGATTACAGCGCAATCTGTTCCGAATCGAAAAAAAGTTTCAAACAAAAACTACATACTTGATGGCGTAGAATCCGAATCTGCAATATAAAATGGGGATTCCCATTTAAGATTTCAAAGTTGTCCCCCCCTCCCACTCTGGAGGGGGGTGAGGTGGGGGATCTAGTTCGGCATCATTTAGTGAGCTCCTTACATTATAACAAATCTTATTAAGATCTTTTTTTGATTTGATGCAGTGTTTTAGAGATATTCCGTTGTCTCAAGATAAAAAACTCGCTCTGTATATAATACACCTTGTATAAGTCACTGACATCTTTCGTGCGACACCCTGTATATACTTTTGTTAAAGAACTAATTACAAAAAGCACTGCTTTAATAAATATTAAACCTGTATATATACAGAGTTTATTATTATTATTATTATAAACAAGCATTTTTTACACTACGATTATTTTTAAATCATTTAAAACTAAACGGTGTTACTAAGTACTTTTATTTACTGCGAATGCAGTAGAATTTTCTGAGAATTTCATCGTTAATTCTTAGTAAATTCTACCGATACTACCAACGATTCTTACTCATCCTTCAATATTGTGCATGTAAAAACGATAATGCATATATGTATTAAGTTTCTTTTGGCCTTGTCAATAAGCGCCGCTAATATTTTTAAACAATACTTCAGTGCAAAAATAGCACACGTGTATGCACATATTTACATTTTCTAATGTCTTATATGTTTATATAAAAGTACGCGTTACAAACGAATATGTATACAATTAAGGAAAAAAGTTTATGAAATGAAATAAAATAGACACTTTCTATAATATTCCGATTTCAAAACTCCTACATATACAGAGTATTCCACGTAACTGGTTCATTAAAAGTTTATGATGTTCTGTTATTTACTTATATTTGAGATTTTGGCACCAGTATCTGTTCGATTGGAACTATAAATGCAAAATACCTTAACCAAAATATCACTTCCGGTTGACCGGAAATGGATGTCAACTTTGTTATTTTAAATAGAATGATATAATTTTTTATTCATTTTTGGATTCTACAACTATAAATACGTCAGTTTTCATTAGCTATTCCTATAGCTACATGTTGCCGTTTTTGAGTTATTTAAGTTTTTCTGTTTTTTTAGTTATAATCATTGCATCATTGAGAAATTAATATCTCGCTTAATACTGCAAGTAGAGACTACAAATTTGCTATGTTATGAATGTAGATATTACTCTAAGAAACGGTAAGCACACTTTACATTCTAACATACAGGGTGTTCAAAACTGAAGAACAAAGTGACATATTTTCAAACGCAGAAAACTCATTTTTTTTTAATAGAACACCCTGTATTTTAATTCGGAATTAGGAAGTAAATATCATCTCCTATCACTTTATATGAGCATTCGCTATACCTATCTTTAATAGATTTTGAGATATGAGCGACTTTTTGTTAAACAGACTAAGTAGCCCTATCTTTAAATGTTTGTAGCTGGCTCTTAAATGGATTCACGTCAAATTCATGTATTATTTTTGAATAACCATACAAGAATGTCTGTTCGAATAGTCATTTCTATTAACATTGCGTTGTACGAAAGTGTAATTACAATGATAGACATAAACACTTTTGGTTAGTCAATGAATTTGACATTAATCCCATTCAGAGCCAGCTACAAACACGCAAAGATAGGGCTACTTAGTCTGTTTAACAAAAAGTCGTTCATATCTCAAAATCTATTAAAGATAGGTATAGGGAATGCTGAGATAAAGTGATAGGGGATGATATTTACTTCTTAATTCCGAATTAAAATACAGGGTGTTCTATTTTAAAAAAAGAATACTTAGTCTGTTCAACAAAAAGTCGCTAATATCTCAAAATCTATTAAAGCTAGGTATAGGAAATGCTCATATAAAGCGATAGGGGATGATATTTACTTCCTAATTCCGAATTAAAATACAGGGTGTTCTATTTAAAAAACATGAGTTTTCTGCATTTGAAAATATGTCACTTTGTTCCTCAGTTTTGAACACCCTGTATATTAGAATGTAAAGTGTGCTTACCGTTTCTTAGAGTTATATCTACGTTCATAACATAGCGAATTTGGAGTCTCTACTTGCAGTATTAACCGAGATATTAATTTCTCAATGATGCAATGATTATGATTAAAAAAAAAAAAGAAAAACTTAAATAACTCAAAAACGGCAACATGTAGCTATAGGAATAGCTAATGAAAACTGACGTATTTATAGTTCTAGAATCCAAAAATGAATAAAAAATTATATCATTCTATTTAAAATAAGAAAGTTGACAACCATTTCCAGTCAACCGGAAGTGATATTTTGGTTAAGGTATTTTACATTCATAGTTCCAATCGAACAGATACTGGTGCCAAAATCTCAAATATAAGTAAATAATAGAACATCATAAACTTTTAATGAACCAGTTACGTGGAATACCCTGTATAGACAGAGAACGCAATGTTAATATAATTGTTGTCTCTGAGCTTTTTCATTATGTTTTATAGTCATAAATATGTCATGTAAGATCATCGTTAATAAACAGCTGCTACGACTTAGTGCATGCAGCATCATCTAAAGCGTTGCCAGGTCATCGATCTCTGAAGCTGTTTTTTTTACGCTATATGTGTGTATTCACTTCTGCTTTGTACTTGTATAGGCTTTTATGCCAGTTTCTTTGTTGTTATACACCTAATATGACTTTAGCTGTAAGTACATAAATATAATCCAAAATATTTATTTATCCCATGATTATTTTTTTATATTATCTAAACATAATAAAAAAAAAAATACTCTCCTGTTAGGTACAAATATAATATCTCTCTATATTTATCCACACGATAAATGTGAAGCAAACACGTTTTATAATAGCACACACAAAAGCTCAGCTAATTCTTTATATGTATGCGAATATGTGATACACCGTGTATTATACTATTTTTACTAGTGACCTAATATTTGTTCTTGCGCGAATTCAATTCCTGGATGGTTGGGAGGTTTTGGTAGAGGTGGAGGCGAGCAAGAAGTAGCTTTTCGCGTATGTATATGTATGTAGAAGGAGAAACTGATCGTAATAGAGTGTCAGAGAGGGACGGGCAGCTGCGAAATAGCGACAAACAAAGTTGAAGGCCACTTATAAAAAGTATCATTACATAATTGGAGCGAATTCAGTGCGTCAATTTTTTTTATCTGTACATATGTAGCATGTAAAGTATCTATTCAGCCGTTATGCATGTATGTATGTTTGTGTATTTAGCCTGCTATCGCGAACGAGATAATTAGTAAATAAATAGATGGAGCGTCGAAAAAGTATTGTAACTGTAATGTATTCCAATATATCTGTCTTTTTTTGATAAAATGCCGAGACAAATGGAAATCTATAAAGAAGTAAAGGAGGAGCTCAACATTAGAAGGGCGTCTGGTGAACAAAACATTAAAATTAAATTTATTCGTGGCACACCGAGAATTATCCATTTGGGTCATTCCATATCAACCGGAACACCTAAAAAATTTGATGTTTTGAATTCTTTTTTATATTTTAAATTTGAAGTCTTTGCCTAAAATTAGAAGACCCGTATTTTTTCCTAAAGCTCTACAGTATATATTTACAAAGATATTTGCGAACAAAGTTTGCAAAATCGATAAAATAATCGCAGAAGTATTATTGTTTGGTTATGCATAAAATAAAACATTAAAGCAAAATGCATATAAATCATGGTGTATTCTAAAGTTCAAACTACACAGTTTCAGTTAATAATGCCTAAATTAGATTGTACTTCATTATGAACCCCTTTTTCTCCTGTTTAATAAAATAACGTCTTTTTTCTTTATGTTTACCGCGAAATTAAATTTTTGAAAAAATATCATAATATCCTTTAAGCCATGTTCTACAAGAATAGAAGTATTTGAAAATGGAGAACCTGCACTACTCTACGTTACATTGTGATATATCAGTAATGTAACGTATAGCACTGTATGAATTTATTTTTTTTATAGAATACCCGTAGGTTCTCCATTTTCAAATACTTCTATTCTTGTAGAACATAGCTTAAATAATATTATGATATTTTTTCAAAAATTTAATTTTGCGATAAACATAAAGAAAAAAGACGTTATTTTATTAAACAGGAGAAAAAGGGGTTCATAATGAAGTACAATCTAATTTAGGCATTATTAACTGAAACTGTGTAGTTTGAACTTTAGAATACACCATGATTTATATGCATTTTGCTTTAATGTTTTAATTTATGCATAACCAAACAGTATTACTTCTGCGATTATTTTATCGATTTTGCAAACTTTGTTCGCAAATATCTTTGTAAATATATACTGTAGAGCTTTAGGAAAAAATACGGGTCTTCTAATTTTAGGCAAAGACTTCAAATTTAAAATATAAAAGAATCCAAGACATCAAATTTTTTGGGTGTTCCGGTTGAATGGAATACCCATTTATGGGTTGCTACGAAACGGAAACTGGCTATTTTGTAGCGGCTGTTCAATAATCAAAAGAAGCTGCTACTTCTTTGTAGTCTTTGTAGCAGTTTCCTGATTTAGTAGACTAGTGTGAATGTTGTGAAAGATACATGTATATTCGTAGCAGTTTATACAGGTGATTCTCAATATATGCGACAAACTTTAAGCGCTGATTCCTGGGTTATTTTGATCATAAAAGTTCATATGAGTATAAGTTAAAACTGTTTGGTTTTAAAGTTATTGAATGTTTAATAATAAATTATGAACTATGACTAACACGATATAATATCACACTTGGTTCTTCAAAAACTATTGTGTTGATAGGAATTTTTATTTGTCATTTCAATATTTGTCAGAGTATTCATTCAGTTTATTGCCAGTTTCTGTTTTATAAAATGAATTACACGAATGCTGCGATGCGTGATATGCATTTCATTTACGGTCTTGCCAATGGAAATTCGCGTGCTGCTAGACGTCTTTATGAAGAACGATACCCGAACCGTATCATCCCGCATCATTCAATATTTGCCCATCTTCACCAACGTCTTAGTGAAACGGGAAATTTAAAAAAAAACGGACGACTGATAGTGGGCACCCATCTACAGTGAGAACTCCACAAGTTGAAAAAATGGTACTAAATGAAATTGAGGAACATCCTACTACAAGCACCAGAAAAATTGCGTTTGCTTTAAACATTAGTCAGGCTACGGTTTGGAGAATATTGAAAGATCAACTGTTGTATCCATATCACATTCAACGGATGCAGGCACTTTTGCCGGCAGATTTTCCGCAAAGAGTGGCTTTTTGTCAATGGATGCAATACAGAATCCTGACTATTTGGCTCAAATATTCTTCACCGACGAGGCTACTTTCTCTAGAAACGCGATTATTAATTTTCGTAATAATCACATATGGGCCGAAGAAAATCCGCACGAACTAGTGAATGCTCATCATCAACATCAATTCTCTGTCAATGTGTGGCCCGGAATTGTTGGAGATCACTTGATAGGTCCACATTTTTTACCGATGCGGTTAAATGGCGAGGTATACTGCAATTTTCTTGAAGAGGAGCTACCCCTACTGCTGGAAGAAGTCCGTTGCAATTAAGATTACAAATGTATTTTATGCATGACGGTGCTCCAGCGCATTTTAGTTTAGTTGCTCGCGAGTTTTGGACAATACGTATCCAGATCGGTGGATAGGACGGGGAGGTCCACAACCGTGGCCTCCTCGGTCTCCAGACTTAAATTCTTTGGACTTTCTTCTCTGGGGTCACCTTAAATCATTAGTTTATACGACTCCCAATGAAAATGTCGATGAACTGAGAAATCGTATTATCGCAGCTTTTCAAACAATTCGAAATACCCCTGGTATTTTAGAACGGACTCGCCAGTCAATACGACGGAGGATAGAAGCTTGTATTGCAGTTGGGGCGGTCATTTTCAACAGTTAGTATAAGTTAATTTTGTTTTACTAATTATTTTGTTAATTTATAATAAAAACATTAATTATGTCAACTTACTATTAAACATTGTACAACTGTAGAACTAAGCGAATTTGGACATATGTTCTTATGAACTTTTATGATCAAAATAATCCCAGGAATCAGCGCTTAAAGTTTGTCGCATATATTGAGAATCACCCTGTATGTTAGACCTTATGGGGTAGCTAGTTTTAACAGTCGTCAACATAACCTTTTCTATTGTTCAAATTCTAGAACAAATGCATTGGTTAGGTCACCTATCTCCATTATGTGTTTTAATTACAATTCATTATCCAATGCATATGACATTCATTTTGATGATTTTTCCAAGCTTTAATATCTACTTGATTTTCATTTTCCATCTACTAGAAAGTAATGTACCTGTCCTATATTACACAATACTATTATACGATATTTTTTTACTTTTGCTTTAGCATATTGTGCTCTATCTGCTCTTAATTAACCTATTTTTGTAATTTTTTTGCTATATTTGGTTTACCTGTTGGAATTAAATTTCTTTTATTGTTATTATATACTGCTCATTACATCTGCACAGGCCTTAAATTCACAATCTTCAAATTCTGTCGATGCAACAACTAAATGTTATCTTAATGAAACAGAATTTATTTATACCAATTATCTCATACACAACAAACAGTAATGATAAACGTAAATTAAGATTTAAGATTGATCCTTCAATAATCTTAACTCCATTTCTGACACCACTTGGCACACCTTCATCCTGGTCTCTGCTACTAAATGCGGAGGAAAATTGACAACTACAGCTGCCATACTCCTGAAGAATATATCTATTGGATGCCCGTCCAATTCCTGCTGAGTTTGTCCTTGAAGCGCTGTAGCTTCCTCATTCGCGTCATCGTCCAAGACTTCTTCTTTAACTGTCAGATATTTGGTCCTCCCCGTCACTGGCACTTGATTGGCTCCCGGTTCTATGGAGGTGTCTGAAATTTCCAAGCCGAAATTGACTTTCACGTCTTCTTTTCTGTAACTGGAAAGATTGACTGAATTGACACTTTTAATTGAAACGAGTCACCTCAATAACTCTTTATCTGCTGTGATTTATATAAAATTCTGAAACCTGTCAATTGTAGCTTTTAATCGTTTCCTCCTGATAATAAAAGATTGAAAACGTGAGACACAAGAGCCAAGCTATATGTTGTCAACTGTCAGTACAAGTAGTTAAACAACAGTGTTACTATGATAGATTAAAGTATATACAACGGTAACTCTAACCAAACAATATTTCTAACTCCAACAGTTTAGAATGACAGCACTGACAGCTAGAATTGGTTAAATATAGTGACTTTTGTAGCCAACCGCCTACAGCTGAATCAACTGGACCGTGTTTCCGCCATATTGTGTCCAAAGAAGGTTCTTTTCTCTCTAACACATTAACGCAATGAATTGCGGTACTTTATACAGGATGTTTTGAAACATCGTTTAAAGATTTTAAGGGCATGTAGTACGATCGAAAATAAGGTTAAAAGCCATAATAAACATATGTCCACAAATTAACTGTTTACGAGATAACAGCGATTTTATCGCAATTGCAGAATAAGTTTGCTTTAGCGGTTTTTATTAAGGTGTTATTGCATTTTAACAGAAAATAGATTATAACTAAAGAAGATGTTCAAAGTGACGTCCTTCCATTTCGACACAGGATCTACATCTGCTTTCAAAGGAAGCGCGCATTCTTTCAAAAAACAGGCTTTTTCTCCTATTATCTGGCAACAGTGTTCTATTCGTTGGCGCAACTCTGGAAGATCGTTTACCGGTGTTGCGTACACTAAACTTTTCAAATAACCCCAAATACTAAAGTCCAACGGGTTTAGATCGGGAGACCTTGGAGGCCAAGCAATGGGACCTGCTCGCCCTATCCATCTCCCAGGAAATTCATTGTTAAGATGTTCCCTAACAGCACGCGTAAAGTGCGGTGGAGCTCCATCTTGCATAAACCAGAGGTTCAGTCTTAGATTTATAGGTAAATCTTCTAAAAGTTCAGGTAAAGTATTTTCCAAGAACTCGAGGTATGTAGGACCTGTTAAGCGTTGTCGCAAAACAATCGGTCCTAACAACCGTTCCCCTATCATGCCTAACCAGATGTTTAGAGAGAAACGTTGCTGGTGCTTGGCTTCAACGGTAGCGTGAGGATTTTCGTCACACCAAACGTGATTGTTGTGGAAATTAAATATTTCATTTTTGGTAAAACCAGCTTCATCAGTGAAAAGGATGTTATCAGTGAAATCTGGCCGATCAGCAGCTGTTCGCAAAAACCACTCACAGAAAGCCGTTCTCGCTTGATAATCCGGAGCAGTAAGGGCTTGTACCCGTTGGATTATGGTAGGGTATAGGAGTTGCTCATGAAGAGTTCTCCAAACAAGATTGCTGCTTACACCCACTTGAGTCGAAATTCTTCTAACACTAGTTTCGGGATTTTCATCAATAATATTCAAAATTCGATCTTCTATCTGTGGAGTACATGCTGTTCTCTGTCGTCCAGTACCACAAGACCGCTTCTCAAACGAACCAGTTTCTCTTAGTCGTTGAAACACCGTCTGAAACATCACATGCGAAGGCAGTTGGCGATCAGGAAACGTTTCAGCATAGAAGTGATGTGCTTGTAAAGAATTCCCATTAGCGCGACCGTACATGAACACCATATCGCTCATTTCAGCATAAGAATACGCAACCATTGTAACTGCTACAAATTGCACAAAACGTCAAATTAAACTGTCATAAAACAATAGCTGATAAGCACCTGTTTACTGGGATATGTTATATCCATGTACTACTAGGAACACTCGCTGTTATCTCGTAAACGGTTGATTTGTGAACATATGTTTATTATGACTTTTAACCTTATTTTCAATCGTACTACATGCCCTTAAAATCTTTAAACGATGTTTCAAAACACCCTGTATATCTAGCGACTTTACCAAATTCCGGTAAGTAGCGACATCTGAATGACGTTTGAGAACATCAGAACTACTTTCTTGATACGTCAAAATCATAGTAATGGAGGACACAGCTGATGATAACCTGGTTTATATCAAAACTAAATAGTGCAAAACTATTAACCAAATAACTATGTAACTGAAATAATAAGACGTGAAATACAACTTTAAAAACCTTATAGTTCGGTGTTTATCGAATCAAACAGGTTATTTAGAATAATTTTGAGAGATCTTAACTTTGATACTTGTCAATATGACATCCCTATAATAGCCAAATTTAAATTTCCCGCAATTATTCTTAGTAACTTCAACGTTGATACATAAAATTCCCCACATTTTCTAGTACATTAATAGTTATTTTGATGCCTTTACGTTGAATTCTCTAAAAATTGTGGCGGGAAATTTAAATTTGGCTATTAGGGTTGATTTAAATTAGTTTGACATTTTGCTGTCACAATCCTGCAACCGAAGGGTAAGCAATTTTCCCAAAAAAAGTCCGGTAAGTGGCACCAGTGGTGAACACGTGCAACTCATGATTCGACTGGCCGTTATAAAGCAGGCCCATTTGATATGGACAATTGACAGGTATAGAAATAAAGAATTATTTCAGGTGGCTGACGTAGAAAAAAATAACTTACTCCATTTCCGAATTAAGTTCATCCAAGAACTTCAAATCATAATTGTCATACTTAGATTTGCTCATTCGAGGGCCTGCGGTTGAAGCCATCCTGTCTCTCTTTTTATTTTTCTTATACGAATCTCGGATGGTGCGCCACCTAGTTTTGCATTCGGGAACTATGACATGAAAGAAATAATATAATTAAACGTCAAATGATACCACTTCTCGCGTATATCTAATTCTTACCGGTTTTGTTCAGCAGACGCGCTATCTTAGTCCAGATTCGCTTGGTTTCGTCGCTGTTGCAATAGTTTTTATGCTTGAAATATAATATCGGATGCATCTTGACTAATTCAATGAGTTCTAAGTCGAGAGCGTTAGTGAATATCTTTGAACACATCCCCCAAATTGTGGGGCTTGCCCGCACGGTTTACTACATCCATTTCGGCGTATTCGTGACACTGTGCGAACGATTCAAAACGGGTTGACTGCCGATTTTGCTAGCCGTGACTGCGTGATGCGTGAATGAGTACTGCGCAATTGGCGTGCCAAGCTATCGGACAGCGCTGGCGAGGTTGCAGATTGTGCACACAGTCCGCGTGGAAAGTATCGTTTATCGTGATTCTAAATATGAAATGCGAACAGCAATGGTTGAAATATTAATCTCATATGACTATGAAGTAAAGAATCTGATGCATTTACAGTTATTTGCACCAGTTTTCCCTAATAACAAACTTAGTTAAGTAGAGGCTCAGCTTAAGGTGAATATGTTAAAAGTGAATATGTTTTGTACCGTCGAAATTAGGAATAAAACTTAGCTAGGGATTGAAAACGGATGGCAACAGTATCAGACAATGTGAAAGTGACTTGTAACTTGTAAGTTTTTGACAGAAACACACAGAAAGGAGGAGAATGTTGACTTTTAATTCTTGATACGAGTTTTCGAGTTTTCATTGTTGTTGTCAGGTCAGTCTCAGGAATATTAACAGCTGATTCATAAAAGCAACACTATTATTGCTGAAAATTTGTTGTTTAATTAGATAAAACATAACAAACTGTATGCATTCGTGGTCATACGAATGGTTATTTCGTCTTAGAGGTTACATGGTAAACTTAAAATTATTTTTTTTACACCTACTCACGCATCAAGGATATTCAATTTCAGCTTCAATCAGGTTTAGTATAAATAATGTTGTACATTTGGTTACCCTAAATCGCCGGAAAAATTTAAGTTCGTCAAACGTAAGGAAATATTCTGCCCTTTCATTTACTTGTCTAGGTAGACCACAAAAAATTATATTTAACTCGTCCAATTCATCATCATCTTCAAACATTATGTTATTTATTAAGATATTGCGTGCCATTTTGTTGTCAAAAATGTACAAAAATAAATATCCCCACAACAATAAATAAAACACCTCAAAAACAACAAATAAAAGTCTTCTTTCACTTGCCGCAATACTTGTCATTTGAAACTAAAAGTGAGGTTAACTGGACCTTAAGCCGGGAAAATCTTCAGCTTATTTTGAATAACACTTAACTGGTCCTTAAACAGCGGTACAAAACGAAATCATAGTTTAGGATTACTTAAGTCTTAAGTTAAACTTAAGTATAACCGGTGCAAATAGCCGTTAAAAAAAGTATCATCTTTGCAATGTATAACCAAAAATTTCTCACAGATGGCGCTAATATCTAATGCAGGGTTTAAAGTACATACTTACATAGGTAGAATGTTGTAATAGAACGATAATTTAATTCTGATAGTAATAATTTATAGAATAAAATATTTATTTATTGAGAGAATTTGTATTTTTTAAATCATAGTAAAAATTGTCCTACTTCTCATCTAACTAATTTTTATTAATTTTTCATTGTTGCGATCATACTCATAATCTTAGTAGGCGACGATTCTACACACTAAAAAAAAAGATTTAGGTATTTTTTTTTGCATTAATATTATTTTTTTTTTGTTTAATATTTCTTAATTTTATTATTGTAAATAGACACCCCATTTGGTGGAGATTATTTATAAATGGAAATTAAAAAAAATCACTGTACCAACTGCAAGCAAAGTAAAAGTTTGTGAACCTCTACATAACACAAAATCTTGACATAAAATTCAAAGTAGAATCCGAATTTCAAATAAAAATATTACCTTTCCATTTGCAATAACAAAGTTGACAGCTACTTCCGGTACAAAGGAACATTACCGAAAGTCGAAAATATTTTAGTCAAACTAACTTTTTATTTTTAAAATAAAAAAAAATAAACCATTTTTTCTAATTTTAAAAAAAATTAAATTTTCAAATTTTTATAATTTTTAAATATTTAAATTTTGAAACTTTGAAATTCTGGAATTTTGAGATTTTCATAAAATTAAAAAATTTAAAAAAATAAATTTTATTTTATTTTTTTAAATTAAAATGGTTAAAAAAAAATTTTAAAAATTGAAATTTTTTATTTTTGAATTTTTTGATTTTTTAATTTTCCAATATTTCAGCGACACCAATGTTTATCCTAACTCTTGACGCGATTAAGAAGCGTCAGAGTTCCTAATAATTAATATGTGTATAATTTTATATGTAGTATGTGGAATATATGGTAAAAATATGTTATGCAAATGTATTAAAATAAGAATAAAAAAAACATCTTGCATGTAATGCAAAAAATCTTAACAGTGTCTAAATGAATGCGCCAGCATATTTTATACACAGAGATTCAAGATGATTGTCAAATCCGCTCCTATAGAATATAACGGGTGTAGGTGCACGCTATATGCCGCGTGTTGTAATGAAGGTTTTGAACTAACGTCAGTGTTGGAACATAAGAAAGGTAAACGGATCTGTCATAACATAAGGAAAACGTAACCTATATTTTGAACTCGCATTATATAAACAACTATGGCATTGGTGTTCTGCTTGTAAAATGAAATTTAATTTATTTTAACTTTACTAAATTATGATTTTACAATTCAGTATCTTAACTTGTGTTTAACTAAATTTATTTATTACTTTTAATTATATAACATATTAAATTAGTATATTATTATTAAGTGACAAAACCTTGCATCTCTCAGTTCTTCCATGGTATGCATGCGGTTTTCTATAGATCCTATTTTTTAGATAGCCAAACATGAAGTAATCTAATGGGTTAGATCAGGCGGATCTTTGGGTGACCATATTTGTGCTCTAACGAACCTGTAGCAAAAACTGTTGAAGATATGGCAGGTTTGTCGAGCAGTTATGTGCTGGAGCATTATCGTGCTGAAAATAACCTGCTTCAAGCCTCATTTTCTTGTAACTCTGCAATAAACAATTCCAACATCTTGTTGGTTAAAGTTGGGCTGTTACAGTTTCCTCGAAGAAAAATTGGCCCTATTATCGTTTGCCTGGACATAGCTAACCAAACTGCCAACTTTTACGGGATGCAATTGCGTTTTTCGAAATTTTTGTGGATTTTGTGCGACCAGCATACAATAGTTTTGTAAATTGACATATAGTCTGTTAGATAAAACCAGGCTTTATCTGAGAAAAATGATTTGATTTAGCAAGTCATCGTCCTTTAAATTGTTATTAAACCAATGACAATTTTCCAATCGCCTATCGTGATCTAATGGTAATAATTCCTGTACCGTAGAAACTTTATAGGTGATGAAAATGTAACTTTCTTTTGACAGCTCATTGCGCTGAAGTGTATGATAAGCCTATTAAATTTTATAAATGTAATAAACTTATTCACTTAATGTTAATATTGATTTTTTACCTGTTTGTTGAGTATTGCCACAGATAAATTTCCCTTATTTCCTTACAGTATTCAGAAATACTATTGTTGGTTTATTTAGATGTAAATATAAACGATTTGAAAAAAAACAAATTTTAAGATAAGTAACGAAATTTACTACAACACGCACGCCAATGTCGCTAAATGTCAAAAAAATTCATTTAATGTATGAAATTTGTATGTAGCTAACTTCGCTCATTAAATTGGTAATAAGTATAGATATATTTTTTCTTACGACAATCATTTTGAATCACATGGTATGTTAAATTCGTGTTAACTTATTCTAGTATTTTACTTAATATAAATCTTAACAACCTAAATTTGAATTGAAATTTGTTACCAACGTAACAACACAAAAACCCATAGGGACTGTTCAGAATATACAAAAGATCGTATCGTAGTTCTACAGAGTTTGATACTAGTTGCAGATCGAAACAGCAGTACTTTGTTTAGTTTAGTGTAGTTTAAAATAAAGAACATTTATAACAACGGTGTTTTTACTACGAACCACTTCATATACAAAACAAGAAAAAAGAAATAATTTGATTCTAAAATTCTTCAAAACGAATTTTAATTTCGTCTTTTTAGACATTGCCATTTAGTGTGAGTGACTATTTCACTGATGCGCGCTCTAACTTCGGCAATTTTATTGGGGGGAAACTTCGACACAATCGTCTCCATCACTTTGAAAAACATCGCTAAATCGTTACAATCTTCCAGACTTATACATCTCTCATATTTGGGCTTCTTCATTGGTGGTTCGTCCGCATCATCTGACGGGTAATCAACATCACTACAGAGAAAATATGTGTTAGTGACATTGGAAATGTTACACCCAGATGGAATAATGTGTTCAACTTGATTTTTTTTTGGCATAAAAATTACTATATTTAAAGCAAGCTAAAAACCCCTTTGTTTCGAAGATACAGGGCGAATAAAATTTGCGACAAACATATTTGATATTCGTTGAAATTATTAATGTAAATAAAAGTATGGTGTACGCCAATGAGTTTATCAAGTACAAAAAATTGTTTTTCTATTTTGCGTTCATAAAAACGCAATTGTAACACGCTTTTGCTTATCGAAAAGTGCTTCATTGTGATACGCCTTTTTTCATTTCTATAGGTTGGCTGTATTGAATACATTATGACAGAAAGCAAAATTGACGTTTAATGCATGTAAATTGTAAATACTTTAATCAAAAATTCTATACAAATTTAGTTTACATTGTTATTGTTATGAAACGTGGAATTACTGTATACATTTACACTGACGGAACAAGTATCTTGAGCATGTATTGTTATGCCAGGCAAATTCTTCGTAACAAAGTTTTGCTGAGTTATGTTATTGGCTTTAATGGTAGACTCTTGTGATTGAGAAATCATTCGATGATATAACTCTAGAATGACCAGAATGTACTTGGCCCTGATAAGTTGTGCGCTACAGCCACTTTTACTTTTCATAGATGTTTCGATGTAACCTCAGCTACCGCAGATGACTTCCATCCACATGACGTTTTATAGTTAGCAAATCACTGCCTGCGTCTGCTAAGTGTGTAGCACTAGAACGTCTGAAGCAATGTCCAGTATAAAAGCTCTGAATTGGGCCAATTTTAGAAAATCAGCTATTAATTTAGGCATTTTGCCAATCGTATTAATTCCAATCGGGCACGATATACAATAACCATTGCGATATGTAAGGAAGAATCTTGAATGATTAATATTTTTTGGTCGCAGGGCGACATATTTTTTATTAAAGTAATCCATCTTTCATCCGTAATTGCAAAAACTCTTACGATATATTTTTTGTTTTAGGTACTGTCACCAAAATAATATCACTCTTAAATTCTAAATCATGTATGGACATATTTGTTAATTTCATCTCGTCTACAGGCACCTGTGTAACCCATTATTTAAACGATCTAAAATTAAATCCATTTTAATAAAAATTACATTTTGCAAATAATATCGTACCTTTATTTGCTAATACAATGCGTCAGAACCTCTTTCTATAAATTTATTAATATCTTCAATGCATAAAATTTTAGATTTCTTAGCCTCGTATCCCTCAGAGAATCGTTTTAAATAGCTTGTAATTTAATATATTTTGTATGTCTGTATTTTTTATAATGGAAAAGCAAGAACGAAGCATGGATACATAGACCATAAGGTAGAAGATTTCTTATTTTTACCTTGTAATTCAAAATATGCCAAAAAATGTTTTCAGATATTGTTGTTGACATTATTCTGTACAGCCCATAGTTCAAATTGATGGTAGCATTTTTCATATACTGCTTTTGATTTTTTCGGTAATAAATTATGACGGCGTTATCCGCAATTTCACACAGTTGTGGTGGCGTACAAGATAATTTGTCTCAGTATCACTCATTTTTTACAGTTTACAGAGACTATATTATGAAATATATTGTTTAAACAATTTAAATAGCCGAATTTGAATTTTGAATTCGTCAAATGTCAATCGTATGTCAATGTGACACAACTTCATATAAAAATAAAACTCAACATTTTTTATGAGATTTTTATTAAGTATTTATTATCAATTTTAATGCAAAATAGAAAAAATAGTATAAAGGACTCGTTTCATAAGGCTTTTTGTCGCACTCGTTCATTAAGAAAACTCGCCTGCGGCTCGTTTTCTAAACTTGAACTCGTGCGACAAAATCATGCCTTATGAAACTCGTACTTTAATATACTATTACAATGCGTTGTTATTTTTTCGATCTCGATCACATGAAACGGCTGTTTTATCTAGTAGTGGATTTCATTTGAATACGTCTCATCGGTCGCATTTGTTTAGATTGAGTGACGTTTGGCTGTTTGACGTGTCTTTAATATTTAGTGAAATCCTCTATCATGATGTATACGAACGCCGAGATGACTGACATGTATTTCATGTACGGACTTGATACGGATGGCAACTGATTGGAAGCTAGACGATTGTACAGTGAACATTTCTCCGTTAGAATTTCAACCCTGATCGACGATCTTCGTGAAAACAGTTCTGGAACGTAGTTGAAGGGCCAGGAAGATCAAATGACTGCAAGAACGGTACAATTGGAACGGAATGTGCTGGAGATGATAGAGGAAGATCCTGGTAGTTCCACGCGAAAAATTGCAAATACTTTGAATGTAAGTCATTGGACAGTTTGGAAAATTCTTAAGAACAATATGTTATATCCACACCACATGTATGTATGTAAATAGAAGGGTGGTGTTACACTGTGACCTAAAAGATCTATTGTGTCCCCTATTCTTGCTGCTTTACAGCTGGCCTTTCAATCCTATTCCTTCCAGAACGTGTAGGATGTCAGAGGGCCCCAGTCTAGGTAAGTCTCCCTCTTCGATTTCACATGCTCCCAGGTGAAATGCCCTCGAGTTGCACAGTGCTACGCAGTTTGAGAGGAGGTGGATGGGTGTTTCTCCTGTTCCCCACAGAATCTGCATTCAGGATCTTTTCCAATCCAAGCTTACTCAGGTGTCCTTTCAGTCAACAATGGCCTGAAAGTATTCCTGTTAATATGCGAACATTGTTCTTACTTAGGTTGATGCATTCTGTAAATCTCTTGTGGTTATAAGTTCCCAGAAGAATTTTACTTTGCCTCAATCCCTGGAGATTTCCCAGTAACTGGATTTTCTCTGCTCCATTTCTATTTTTAGTTTCTTCAGTATGTACTGCTTACTTAACCCCGCAAAAGGGTTCAGTGCCCTACAAAAGACATTCCAACCCCTTTTTTTTGCAAGGTTATCCGTTTATTTCGTTTCCTTCCACTCCTGTGTGACCCGGAACCACAGGAGGGTTACTTTATTTCTTTGCCTAGCTCATTTTAGTTTTCCTAGGCATTCCAGACCATCTTTGGAGCTGATTTCATATGAGCTCAGCGCCTTGATGGCTGCTTGACTATCAGACATGATGATAATCTCCTGCTTCCGATAGTTCCTATCCATATTGAACTGAACACATCTTTCAATAGCATGTATTTCCGCCTGAAATATACTTGGGTATTTTCGAAATATGTAGTTCTAGGCCCATATATTCCTATTCCAGTTCCTTCTGCCGTTTTGGAGCCATCAGTATACCATTTGATGGCATTTCTATTCACGTTCAAGATGGTGTTATGATCCCACTCGCTCCTGTTACTTAGCTTCTGGTGATTCCTTCACAAGCTAATTTTTTTTAACATATCATCCCGGGGCATATCCCAGGTTTGATCACCGTCAGGAGATTGAGGCCTATGCCTAATCATTCCTTCCTTGACCATTCTTAGTGCGGTTCTTTTCGCCACGCCCTCTACTACTAAAATGTAGACGGGGCAAGATCCAATACTACTTCAATAGCTGCTGTTGGGTAGGTTCTCATGCCCCCGTTATGCGTACACATGCTAATCTTTGCACTTTCGAGAGGTTAATTCTCGCGGTGGCCAGATTAGTTCTTTTGCTCCATGCTACTGATGTATAGGTGATGATCGGTCTCACTATCGCTGTATACATCCAAAGCAGTATTTTTGGGTTGCATCCCCAATTTTTCCCTGCAAAGTTTCTGCACACCATCAGAGCTTTTTTGGCCCTGTTGGTTACTTCAAGTTCATGTTTGTTCCATAGAAGTTTATCGTCTAGGGTAAGACCTAGATATTTAACTTCCGCTCTCCAGTCTATATTTTGCCCATCCAGTTTTATGGTTCTAAGATTGGGATTTTCTTTTCCTGGTAAATGCTGCTAGGGTTGTCTTAGTGCGGGTTGACATTGAGTCCCATCGATTGACACCATCTTCTCGTGAAGTTAATCCTCTTTTGAACTATGTCACAGAGGGTATTCTCAAATTTGCCTCTTGCGTATATGACAATATCATCAGCATACCCTTGACAAGATATGTCAGTCCGCATAAGAGTTCGTCTACTATTAGGCTCCACATAAGTGGGGATGTAACTCTCCCTGCGGGCATCCTCTGGTCGTACTAACCGAGATGGTCTTATGTCCCACCTCTGCCTCCACCGACCTGGTAGACAGTAGTTGCGACATCCATCTAGAAGTCACGCCGTCTACCCCCCTATTAATTAATGCTTTTTTGACAGACTCGTGTGGAGTGTTATCAAAAGCATCCTCTATGTCTAGAAAGGCGCACACTACGGTTTCTTTATTCGTCAGGGCATCTTGGATTTGGTCCGTCAGTTCCACTGATGCAGTCTCAGTGGATTATCCACACCACATTCATTCAACGCGTTCAGGCACTACTACCTGCTGATTTTCCTCCACGTAGTGTATTATGCCAATGGATATTACAAACATTAGTTCGCATCCCTCTATTCCTGACACAGATCCTTTTTACCGATGAAGCCAGTTTCTCAAGAAATGCAATAAGGAATTTTCATAATAACCATGTGTGGGCAGATGAAAATCCGCACGAGGTATTTGAAGATCGTTTTCAACATCAGTTCTCATTGAATGTTTGGGTTGGAATTGTGGGTGATTATCTAATTCTACCAGGAAGACTTACTGGCGTGGTGTACCGCAACTTTTTAGAAGCAACGCTGCCTGAGTTTCTGGAGGATTTACCAGACGCCACAAGAATTGCAATGTGGTTTATACTCGATGATGCACCACCACATTTCAGTTTCGTTGCTCGTAATTTTTCAACAATAACATACAAAGATCGCTGGATTGGTCGAGGTGGGCCACACGCATGGCTTGCTCGATCACCAGACTTAAATCCCTTAGATTATTTCTTCTGGGGATCTCTGAAGTCAATAGTTTACACTACTCCAGTAGAGACGATTTGGGCAATTTGCGAAATCAGATAATTGCTGGGTGTAAGTCAGTTAGAAACGACCCTGGTGTATTTGAAAGAGTTCGACAGTCGATGACGAGAAGATTGAATGCTTGTATCCAGGCTGGAGGAAGCCATTTCGAGCATTTATTGTAGATTGAGCAACTTTACATGTATTTTTTGTTAATAAAATGTTGTTACTGTCACAAATCTTGTTCGCCTTGTATCTTCGAAACAAAGGGTTTTTTCAAAAATCATCATAGGACAAAATATTCTTAGAATAGGCCAAGGAATAACCCCTTGAATTTTTGTCGCATGTTTACCGAACACCCTGTATGTTAATAAAATTTCTTGTAAATGTTACCTAATCATTTCATTTTTTTTATGTAAAACTATTACACTGCCAAAAAAATCAAATTGAAAAAATTATTTTTGCTAGGTGTAACATTTATAATGTCACTGAGTATATAATAATCCAGTTATAATTCCCTATTAGATTAAACTATTACTACTATCACAATGACCTACTCGACTATCACGACATCATCTTGGGAAAGCTCGCCTTCATCGCATTTGGATCTGGATGCTTCGATGTCTTTAATTTTTTTGTAGGAAGTTACAATTTCCCGCCAATTAGTTTTGTATTCGATCGCTGTTTGGGCGAAACCACACCAAATTAGGTCTTTGAAATTATAAACAATCAGAACATTTTACCTGTGTGATCCATGGTGTGTGTTGCGTCACTCCAAGTCCTTTTTCTCCTGCCATTCTTGTAACTATAATAATCGTTACCTCTTCTATTAAATCCAAACCTTTCTTGTCCGTGAATATGTTTAGCTCCATCTTTTTCAAAGTTCAACTGAGGGTTCTTGTAACAATTTTAACACTAAACTAACTTGTGTAGGAAACGCCTTTGAACTGACGTTGCATTCTTTGAAAGATTTGCTTTGAAAAATATATTATTATCGATATCATACTGTTATATCAGGATAAGTGATATCAGGAATTAATTACAAAACGCTATTACGCGATCCACTCGAAAACTGTTTATAACTTACGAAATCGGGGAAGTACAGAGACAATGAGTGATTTTTTATTTGCAATAAGGAACGATATTTTAGAAAGAATATTTAAAAAAAAAAACTATTCTGTTTTGAAACCAGTGCTTTTTGAGTCAAACAGCTTGACGTAGTTTACTGCGAGAGAGCTGCAGACAGTATCTTGCTGTCCTGGACAACAGCCTGGGGATAGCTTTGCGTACTTGACAGGAGGTGGCTATGGATGCCCATCTCTTCTCGTGTATAGAGTAGTGGTCCATTGGTTTATTAAGGTATTGAGTGTAGCCGAAGAATTGGGAAGAACCGGTACCAGTCCCATCTAAGGAGAACACGAATCCTGTCTCACCAACCAATCGGTAGGCTCGTTTCCCAGATTACCCTTATGACCTTTATTAACCCATCTGATAAGGGAACCTCGCGAACTGTAAATCGCAGATTTTGATGAAACTTTGTCAGTTTGTAGACTCCATGGAGTGTTACTCAAGGATGCTTTTCGTTGCTGCAGAACTTCAACTTTATGGGGTGCAATTCATCCTTGCAATTTGGCCCAAACTTGATTTTGTCTGAATAACTTTTAAACGGTAAGAGATAGAAAAAAAGTTTCAAGGGTGGACTTGCACCGTTTAGTCAGCCCTTTCGATTGGTATAGATATTTATATACAGGGTGTTCCAATAAACGTGGAATGACGTATGTTGTGCTTATTTTATCGAATTTCAGAAATCGGTTATAATGGCCTTTTTGTGATCAAATAGTCTATAGCAAGGTAATTTAAAAAGTTATACAGGGTGTCCACAAAAATATAAATTTTAGCATATTTCCTTATTCTAAGGAGATATACTGTGCATACTGTTATGTGGCTGCATTGTATATCGAAAATCAGTGTAAACTTATACTAGGCGCTAAATGGTTATATGTGATAGTTTTTAAGTTATAGGCGTTTGGATGTATGTAAGATTATATTATCCCCGACAGCAGGCAGATGAAAACAATAGGTCACGATTATGCTGCGACAGTTTTTCTGAAATATCTGCTAAACCATTCATTTCAGCTAAAAACGGTTTTTAACATTTATACGTATTTTTTGACTGATAATCGATTGGAACAGAGAAAGTTAGGGGTTGCTATTTAAAAAAAATGAATTATCACAATAACTAACAGCTTCTTGCGGGTTTCGCCGTGTGTCAAAACTTTCGCTCGACGTTTCGCTGTTCATACTGACAGCTTCTTCAGGATAACTGAACTGATTCTCCATGGTCCGACATTCTTCTTATATACGCCCCTGGTGCATCCAACCGTGTAGTTTTCGCTCCATTGACCGTGACGGTTCGTAGTAGGTTCTTCCACGTGTTGCTAAGATGGTACCCTTCTTCTCTGTTAACGGTTTTTATTCTTCTCTATTTCTATGGCTTCCCTGATGAGTCTTTTCCCGTAGTTCTTGGTGGTAGTTATTACTTTTACATTCTTGAAATCCATTTTGTGTCCGGTGTCGTGCATGTGTTCTACCACCGCTAATTGCTCGGTCCTTCTTAATCTTGCGTCCCTCTCGTGTTCTTTTATTCTTATGTCGATGGCTCTTCCTGTTTGTCCGACGTAGCACTGTCCGCATTGGCATGTTATCTTGTAGATACCTTCTATGCGCCCTTGGGTATCTTATCCTTTGCGGTCGGTATAGTACTGCTGGATCGACGTTGCAGTCCGAGCGTACTTGTACGTTACGTTTCTTCAAATTCGGCCTACTTTTTCGGTGACTCCTGCTATGTAAGGTACACGCCATCCCTCTTCGTGGTTCTGTAGTTGTCTCCAGTGTCGTCTTCTTCTTAGTGGCTCTCCTATGTCGATGTCAGTGTAACATTCTTCTTTATGCTTTCTCCAAATGTATCTTTTCACTGGTAAGATGTTGTTTGTCACTGATGGTTTCGGCTCTGGATAGCAATGTTTGTATTAATGTCTTCTTCTGCATCGGATGATGGTGAGATCTTGCATGCAGATATCTATCGGTGTGCGTCTTCTTTCTAAATACTGCGTGTTGTAGCATTCCCTCTTTTGTTTTCTTAACCATAACATCCAGGAAAGGGAGATTTCCATTTGTTCTTTCTCCATGGTAAACTTGATGGCTGGGTGCTGTGAGTTTATGTGTTCCAAGAACTGTTGTAGTTTTTCTTCTCCGTGTTGCATATTACAAAGTATCGTCGACATATCGCAGCCAACACTTGGGTTTCATATCGCTGGAACTTAGGGCTTCTTCTTCAAATGCTTCCATAAACAAGTTGGCTATTACTGGTGATAAAGGGCTTCCCATTGCTGTTCCGTTCTTCTGCTCGTAGTATTTTCCTTCATACAAAAAGTATGTCGTGGATAAGCAAAGTTTCACTAATTCAATGATGTCTTCTTGTAGTCCAAGTTCTGAAAGTAAGGCCAGTGCGTCCTCCGTGGGTATGTTAGTGAATAGCGATATAATGTCGAAACTTACTAAAATGTCTGTAGGTTCAATCTTTAGTGTAGACAGAATATCCACGAAATGTTTCGAATTCTTCACATACCGTTGCAGTTTGTCCGGTATATGGCTTTAGTAAGTTAGCTAAATATTTCGACAAATCGTAGGTCGGTGATCCAATGTTGCTTACAATCGGTCTTAATGGCACTCCTTCTTTATGTATTTTTGGTATTCCATACAGCCTGCGTGGTCTAGCGGCTCTTGGTAGCAATCTGTTCTGCATCTCTTTAGGTATCGATGAAATCTTTATGCTCTCCCTTACTGTTTTTGTGATCTTCTCCGTTGGATCTTTTCTTATTTCCTTGTAGGTGTTCTCGTCAAGTAGTTCATTCATCTTTTTCCGGTAATCTTCTTTATTTAGTAGTACTGTTGCATCTCCTTTGTCTGCTTTGAGGATAACGATGTCTTCTTCAGCTTTCAAATTTGTAAGTGCTGCCTCTTCTTTCCTGGATAGGTTGCGTTTCGGTGGCTTTGCTTTTTTCAATGCTCTGCTTACTTCTTGCCGCACTTCTTCTGCTTCGATGTTCGGAATTCCTTTGATCGCTGCTTCTACCTCCGTGATGATTTCTTCTGTTGGTGCTCTTTTGGGTGCAATGACGTAGTTCATCCCTAGGGCAAGTACTTTTGTTTCGTCTGCAGATAGTAGCTTCGTTGATAAATTAATCACAACGTTCTTCAGTGTACCAGGCTGCTCCTTGATCTTTTTTTCTTCCGTCCTTGCAAACTTCTTCACTTGTGCTGTTCTGGATTTCTCGAACTCAGTTTCTGCTGCTTCCCAGGTTATGCGGTCGATAAGGTTCCAATCTTCTTTTGACATTTTGTTGGCTAATGTCAAATGTAGCTCCATGATCATCTTGGAAATCAGATGTAGCTCCGTATACACTTGATGCACTCGTTCTCGTAGTAAAACTTCCTCCGTTCTTCTTAAGATTTTCTTTGCGGCATCCGTTGTTATGTGATGTTTAATAATCAATTTGAGTATTCCAAGTCAAATGTTCGTCTAAGTGGGTGCCTAACAGTTTTATATTGTTCACAATATTCAACACATCACCATTCGGAGAAGTGCACACATGCCGACTTACTAGTATTGAGCAACAGGCTGTTCGCACAGCACCATTCACTAATTTGGTCAAAACTTGTTGCAGTTTGAGTAAAAGAAAATCTTCATCATGAGAGATCATAAGCATCGAAGTGTCATCAGCAAAGACCACCAGTCTATCAGGGTTAAGTTATTTGTAAAATTATAAACAATAATGGCCCGAGCGCCGAACCCTGCGGTACTCAATGCTGGATCGAATACCCACTGGATGTCACATTATTTAGCTTAACAATCATTTTTCTCTCCGTTAAGTACGATTGATTGGCTCCACCACTCAATATTCACACGAGCCGCCACTGTTAATAAACGTAGGGAAATTATTTAGTTAGAATAGGAACATTAAACAATCTTATACAGCATTGGCGATTCTTATTAAGTAAGCAGTCGATTTCATTCATGACTTTCGTTTATTTTTCAAATGAAGTTGTTTAAATCATCCTTAAACTACGCTATAATTGCTATGATGGTTAATGCCAATAGGTCTTACCGTCAAACATCTTTCATCGTAAACTTCATTACCCAGTAAATCATCGCCGTCTCATTCAAATCGCTTAAACAAACTAATTGCGAGGAGATTTATCGACTGATTGTTTTTAGTTATTAAATCGGTGTTTACGATTTAGGTAATGCCTTTTTTTTCTTCTTCTAATATTGATACATCCTATTGCATAACGGCGATTTTGATTTAATGCTGATGTGTACGTTTTGCGCAACTCTACACTGAGAGAAATGAAATGGTTATTTCAACATTTTTCGTAGTGTCAGGAATTTGAGCATTGATTTAACCATGTTGCATTTAAGTGAATCATATGCTCCTATTTGAAACAAACACATTTATATTGTTGCACACTTTAGAGTTAATTTAACAAGATTATAGTGTTCAGGCGTAACCAATATTTTATCTTGTTGGTTTAATCCCACAAATTGTCGATTTGACATTTGCAAAAGGTGTTCTTTAAATATTTACTATCGGTGTTAACTCAATGAAATGTAATATTTAATACTGTTACATATAGGTGATCGCACATGCGTATAGTCAGTCAGTATCCAACCTCCGTAGCAATAAGATCTATGTTTGTAAGCTTCTGTAACATTAATATTGAATAATAAAGATAATCAAAACCCATCGCGGAGTATATATATTATATATATATAACATGGCGCAGTCAGAATAAAAAACAAACAAAATACAAAAAAAATCAGGGAAAGGAAGAAAAAGTGCAACAAATTATAAAAAAAAGTGTCAGAAAGGAACAAAACAAAATGGAGAATGTATCTCAACCCGAGAAGAATGAAAATGGACGGCGACCTAGCAAAAAATTGGAGGCAATTCAAAGAAGATTGGGCATTATATTCTACCGCGAGTGGTTGCAGTAGGAAAACAGCCGAAATACAAGCAGCGACGCTGTTACACTGTATAGTAAAGGAAGTTCGAGAAATTTTAAATGATATTGAAATTACGCTGGAAAACACATCGATCGACAGCCGGATGCAGGAGCAAGACAGAAGACACGTTTCACCCAAGGGCCGCACAAGGATGGAAGATCATTGGAAAGAGGTGTCCGGCAAATTCAAACAAGATCGTTTGTAACGGATTCGAACAATTCTAGAACAGGTCGGTGTACACGTTGTAATTTTACGCATGCGCAAAAGAGTTGTCCAGCTTATGGTAAAATATGTCATAAATGTAATCGTAAAAATCATTTTGCTTCTAATTGTTTAAGTAAATCGATTAATATGATAAAAACCAATTCCGTTGAAAATAATGATTATTTGGTGGGTAGTATTACGAAATCGGTAAATGCTGATAACGAATTTTGGTTAAATGTTGTTATTAATGATTTATTATGAAACGTTAAATTGTACTTTCCTTTCAAATGTATGAATAAAAGCTTTATAATTTTTTAGTTATGTTATTAAGCTAATACAATTTTAGTATATAATGCCGTAAATGTTTTTCTTCTATTACCTACTATAGTCTTCCTAATTAGGCAATGTATAGCTATGCGTTGCTATCAATGGACTAATTGCTGAATGTGCGGGCGGATTTTTTAATTTCATCGATAGATCCATCGATTACAGTGTATCTCTGGTTTATTACATTAATGATACAGTAATCGATGGATCCATCGATGAAATTAAAAACTCGCCCGATCAGTAACGCGATTTTAAGCAAAATCAAAAATGGTTCCACTAACAAGAAAATCTTTTTCGTATAACCACCTAAAAGTGTTGAATTACATGCAAATAGTCATTTGATGAATACTACAGGTAGGTTAAATGAAACAATATAAGTTTTGAATCAACATTTTATAGTGCTAAACCAATATTATAAATTATAGAGACAATTATTACTTCGTGTGTCTACAACAAGTAACTGTGTTGGGATAATGTTGTTGTATTATTCAATTAGCAGGTACAAATTGTTAATGGAAAATTAAGTACACGTTCAAAGAATCACGCGTAGTCTGTTTCTTATAACATTTATTATTATTCACTTAACTAATGCAATTTAACATTTTTTTTACGTATTGCATTAACACTAAAATATCATTGCTCATATTGAAAAAGGAAAAAGTGTTCAATACACCATTTTATTAGTTAATACAACACTTTTTTTCTCTCGGTGTATAAATATAAGCCTTGTTTATTTCGAATGGAGCACGAACGATGAACTAGGTAGTTAGGTAGTAGGTAGGCATATAACGATTTAGGATGTGCGTATGTGTATGTGCATTTAAGCAATGATGAATTATAATTCATATTGTGTTATGTTTGAAGCCAAGTAGTGCCATTACGGCCAATTGTGTAACAGTATTTTTAGAGCGTCAGTTAAACACAGCATGAACACTGCTTACATACTTAATTATGTTGTTTTAATAGGATGTATGTACGTATATACAGTCAATGTTTTTATAGCTTGTTTAGTTTTGTTGGCAACAGAGCACAGAAAAAAAAAAAATACGGTTTCTATTATTATTTGTAATAAATAAGCAAAATTTATACATACAAAAAAATAATTACTCAATTTGAATATAAATGCACCACATTGAATATAACATAACTTCCTATATAAGCAAGAAGATGATGTATTTATACTGAGAATAAAATTTTTGTTTAATTGTGAACGTCTAGGAAAAAATACACAAGAAAGAGAAGCAAGCAAACATGATTTTGTATTTTTTTTTTATTTTAACATTAAATAACATTTCAAAAAGCCATTCAACAACGAAGAACTTTACTTTATCATATCCATTGCAGAAAATGTGTGGAAAATGTGCCCTTTCACTTCGATACATTTATTTATTCGCAATTGGAATGATTGCACACAAGTAAGAAGTGTTTCCGACGTAATCCCTGGTGATTCGCTCAATCATGTTTTTCCTCGTGGTTGGCACTTCTGTATAAACTTCAGACTTTAAGTGGCCCCACAAAAAGAAGTCAGGTGAAGCAAGATCTGGCGATTTTGCAGGCCAAGACACTGGACCACCTCTTCCGATCCATCGACGATTGTAGGCTCGATCTAATACTTCTCGTGTTATTCTTGAATAATGTGCTGCACAACCGTCATGTTGGAACCACATTGTTTATCGTACGTCCAAGATAAGGTCTTCAAGTAGCATTGGAAATTCTTTCTGCAAGATGTTTTGATATTTTTCAGCATTTAAGTTTCCATCGATGAAATATGGACCAATAAGCTTATTGCCAATTATTCCACACCAAACATTTACGTTCCAAGGATGTTGATGTTCGACTTGGCGCAACCAATGGGGATTTTCGATACTCCAGTAATGCATGTTGTGCCGATTTACCGTACCGTGATTTGTTGATGTCGCCTCGTCAGAAAATAATACTCGAGCAAAAAAATTGGGATTATCTTGTATCCGTTGAAGCGTCCATTGACAAAATCGCACTCGATTTTGAAAATCATCGCCATGAAGTTCTTGATGCATGGAAACTCTAAATGGATGATATTTCCTACGCTTCAATATTTGGCAGATAGTGGACTGAGAAATATCTGATCCGCGAGCTAATTCTCGTTTAGTAATGTACGAATTGTTAGCTACTGCAGATAATACCGCGATTTGATTATTTTCTCTAGCAATTGTTTTTCAGCGATTACGTTTTCTTGGCTGTACAGTTCCTTCGCTAGAGAACTGTTGAACGACTCGGTAAAAAGAAGCGCGCGATCGCACCTTGTCGGGAAAACGTTGTGAATAAAGATTAACAGCATCATCGATATGCCTACCACTTTCTCCATAGATGTAAATCATTTCAATTCTCTCTTGTACTGTTATAGCCTCCATTACTGTTCAAATATTCAACACTAACTAATTTGTATTGGATTAATAATTAATAATCTAAATGGGGATCGGACAATGTGTAAATATTCACAGCTTGTCAAGTACTGAATAAAGTACGGTTTTGTATCGTTGAATAGCATACCAACTGCGAATAAATAAATGTATCGAAATGAAAGGGCACAGTTTCGAACACATGGCTTTTTGAAATGTTAGTTTATGTTAAAATAAAAAAAACACAAAATCATGTTTGCTTGCTTCTCATTTTTGTGTATTTTTTCTACTAGACGTGCACAATCATGTTTTTTGCGATTATAGCGCAATCTGTTACGAAACGAAAAAAAAGTTTCAAGCAAAAACTACATCCTTGATGGCGTAGAATCCGAATCTGCAATACAAAATGGGGGTTCCCATTTAAGATTTCAAAGTTGTCCCCCCTCCCAGTCTGGGGACGTGAAGTGGGGGATCGAGTTCGGCATCATTCAGTGAGCCCCCTACATTATAACAAATCTTATTAAGATTTTTTTTTTGATTTGATGCAGTGTTTTAGAGATAATCTGTTGTCTCCAGATAAAAAACGCGCCTGTATATAAAAACTGTTTAATCCCCATTACTTACATTTTTCACTATATATCAGTTATTTTTCATAGGTAAAAAGGTAAAATAACAATTGAAAAGCGTATAATGATACATACAACAGTCTTTTCCCACACAGAAGAGGATCACGCTTTCTTATACCCAAAAAATAAAACCATATTTACATCAGTAAATCGCGATCAATAAAACACAATTCTTACATAAAAACAGGTATACAGACAAAATCACTTGTATTTTTTTTTTCTATAAATAACAAAACAGGAATGAAATTCCACAACGGATATATTTGCTTCTGCTTCACATAAATATTTTAGAGGTTAAAATTAACAATTCGAAAGGTGGGAGTATTAAGATATCAACATATAACTTTTAGATATATAGCAGTTTCTTATATATATAGATATATGCATATATGTATATGTTATATTCGTCTGCAGACATATATTTAGTGATGTGATTTTCATATTTATCCCGTTTAGAAGTTTTTTCCGTGAAATTTTTTGCCAGTTGTGACGCACGAAGTCTTAGCAATATGTATAAGAGAATTTAGTTTGGAGGGAAATTAAAAATGATGTATTCTGCCAGACAGTGTGTTATAAAGAAGAAGAAAAAAAAAACATAGATATGGGAAAATACTACTTCATATCACCGGCACCGCTCAGTCCAACATTTTTTATACAGGGTGTCGCAGCGAAATCGTTCGTTAGAAGTTTATGGAGTTCTAGCCAAAATGAAAATTTTAAAATTTAGAATTAGATATAATTAATTGCATTCTCTTTAAGTGAAATACTTTCAGATTGCCAGCGCTTCCGATTATACCGGAAGTCAGCATTTACTTTGTTATTTTAAATTGAACACCCTGTATATGTTTACATATCTACATCAATATAAGCATTGCCGGCTCATAAGTACACACCTAAATTTTGAAAAAAAAAACATTGATTTCATGAAAGATTTTTTTTAAACACATCTTAGCAGCAAAATTTAAATTTCCCGCAATTATTTTTAGTAATTCAACATTGAAACACGAAATTACCAATGATTTTATATTAGAATACTAGTTACTTTGATGTCTTACTGTTAAAGAACGGTTCGCGATCATGTGAACCAATCAGACAACGCATTCCAGTTCGCGAGAACTCCAATCTGTTCTCTGATTGGTTCACCGATTGGAGCGTTTAACCGTCTATTTGAAAAAAAAAAAATACTTTAAAGATATCCATATCGGATATGAATTTCCGAACACCCTGTATAGGATATTGTAGTTACCGCTGTCGCAGTCAATACCTATGACTGTGCACTTGCTCCCACATCAGTAGCATTTCTTAATGGCTAATAGCGTATGACATATTTAATTTTATTGGAAAGAGTGTAAATGTCAAAATTTTGACAGAATTGCAAATATCTCAAAAACGATTAGCTTTAGGAATAGAAAAGATTAACACAAACTTATCAAAAATGATGCGACAATACACTGGATCCATAAAAATTGCCCCATCCTATTTAAAATAAGAAAATTGATATCGCCACCCTGTATATCCAAAATACTATAAAGCTGAAAATATTTTCTTTAAATAGATTATACTTGGCCATGACTACTCTGCAAGTTTCGAAACCAAATTCCTATTGGAAGTTCGAAAAATTCTAATGAGCCAGTTTGGTGGGACACTCTGTATACCGGGTGTCCAGCCTAAGATGCAACGGTCCATAGCCGATTTATTGTTTTTTTGGAAAAATGTTTCAAGTAAATGTTGCCTCGAATCATATTCTACACATTTTAAAGTTAGTTTCAGTAATGGCGGACTTCCGGTTTTACCGGAAGTAGATACTAACTTTATTATTTTAAACGGAACACCCTGTATATTATTGTACTTTTGGATTCCTTGTTAAATTTAAATAACAATACGTTAGACGTACATTGGGGCTAACTTGTACCGTTTCCGAATTACATGACGTTTTTCGAAAAAAATGACATTTGCAATGTCTGCGGTGTTTGGAAATATCTCCTTAAATACGAAAGTTAGAAAGATGTGGTTTTCAGTTTTCGCTTAATCATGAAACAGCACACGTCTTTTATTTTAAAATTGTTGCGTTAAAATTACAGAATTATTAAATAGGGCTCTGTAATTTTCGAACTCTAAAATCATGGAAAACTTAATTTTTTTAAATTGAATGGTATAGCAATTTTTACACAATTTAATTTTCTTTCGATTTTATACGAATGTACATTGTGTCTATCTCCAAAGGTTTTGGAGATATTCGCGATTTTTCAGTTTTTCACGATAGATACGTATTGCGAAGTGCCGGCCACCTTCCCCTCGCATTTCACCAGACTTGGGACTGGCTGCAGTAATACTGGCATGCTTAGAAAGTGGCCAACAGAACAGAACACAATAGGACCACCGGAAACAAACAAAACTTGAAATTAAAAAAATCTAGAATTTACTGAAGCGCGTTGGAAATGAACATAGCAAAGATAAAAGATAACACAACATTACTGGTATATCCATAAATCAGAACATTCTTCGAACTACATTACTCTGTCCAATGAATGGCGTACATACACATCGAGCGTCTTGCTCGCAACAGGTTACACTTTAAATGTTAGTGCCGTCATTATACAGAGAATCTGTGCAACACTATTACATTAAATGTTCAAAATGCGATCCATTTTAGGCGCTACAAAATTGAAATCGCTTTTGCAAACACTTTTGAACATTTCTGAGCATTTCTGGTGTGACTTCTTGAAACGCTTCCAAAATACGATGGCGCATATCATCAGGTGTTGTTGGTGACGTCTCATAAACTTCAATTTTAATGAAACCCCATAAAAAAGAATCGCAGCTTGTAAGATCTGGCGATCTCGGAGGCCATCTGTCATCTGTCCTCCACGCCCAATCCAGCGGTCTGAAAAAGACACATCCAAAAACTGACGAAATTCGACAGTATTGGGAGATGGAGCACCATCGTGTTGGAACCACATCAGCTGATGAGTAGCTAACGGAATATTTTCTGACAGAACGCCCAAATTATTCTGAAGAAATTCCATATAAACCCTACCCATCAGGCGTTGGTTATGAAAGAACAGGCCTATGATATGTTGTCCAATGATACCTTCCCACAAGTTCACTGACCTTCTGTACTGACCATGTGCTGCAATAAATCGAGGGGGATTTTGTGTGTCATAATAACAACAATTGTGAGGATTCACAAATCCATTTTTGTGGAAGGTAGCTTCGTCCGAAAACATCACTTTCTCGAAAAAGTTCGCAATGTTGTGTTTTCTTTCTTTCTGTAATTTCAAGTTTTGTTTGTTTCCAGTGGCCTTATTGTATTCTGTTGGCCACTTTCTAAACATGCCGGTATTACTGCTGCCAGTTGCAAGTCTGGTGAAATGCGAGGGGAAGGTGGCCGGCGCTTCGCAAAGACGTATCTATCGTGAAAAACTGAAAAGTCGCGAATATCTCCAAAACCTTTGAAGACAGACACAATGGCACTCGTATAAAATAGAAAGAAAATTAAATTTTACATCCACTTATGTAAAAATTGCTATACCATTAAATATAAAATAATCAAGTTATCTATGATTTTAGAGTTCGAAAATTACAGAGACCTATTTACTAATTCTCTAATGTAAACGTAACAATTTTAAAATAAAAGACGTGTGCTGTTTCATGATTAAGCGAAAACTGAAAACCGCATCTTTCTAACTTTCGTATTTCCGGAGATATTTTCAAACACCGCAGACATTGCAAATGTCATTTTTTTCGAAAAACGTCATGTAATTCGGAAACGGTACAAGTTAGCCCCAATGTACGTCTAACGTATTGTTATTTAAATTTAACAAGGAATCCAAAAGAGTACATAATATACAGGGTTGTCCATTTAAAATAATAAAGTTAGTATCTACTTCGGTATAACCGGAAGTCCGCATTACTGAAACTAATTTTAAATGTGTAGAATACGATTCGAGGCAACATTTATTTGAAACATTTTTCCAAAAAAACAATAATAAATCTGCTATGGACCGTTGCATCTTAGGCTGGACACCCGGTATATAAATATTTTGATATTTCGATTTGGAGGCATATAAGAAAAAAATAAAAAGAAACAAAGGGTATCGCCTAAATCCCACCCAGCTTACGAATCAACGACAATGCGAAACGAAACATAGAATATGTGTATATAAAATAATCAAAGGCAATGTTATAGTTTCATTATTTTTTAAGTACAGATTTCCTTCCTGTTTGTGGCCAGCAAATTAGATTACACCCAGCAGCTGAGATTGCTTTCGTGAAGAAAAAAACAGCGCTAATTATCCTATCGGAACGTTTAAAAGAGAGCAAAAAATATATACGAATTAAAAAAAACATCCTAATCAGACAGGATTTCTTGCCTTATCGCAGAAACGATGTAAACAAGAACATTATAAGTTGAAATAAATTGTTCTAGCATGTTTCTTTCCGGTTTTGCGGTTTACTGCAGCAATTAAATGCCTTTGTTAATAATTGCTATTTATATCTTGTCGGCTTTAATAATATAATATGTAACATTGTGATACGATACATATAAACGTTTAAGAACAAGGATTTTTTTTTTGGCAAGAATGAGATACCTACATCTATCTGTAAAAGTAAATAGATTTTTTTTCTGATCAGTAAGTTTGTATAGTTTGCAACGGTCATGTAAAAGATAATTCGCTAAAATTACATAATGCTTTAAGCAAAATTAAGATTCAATGTCAAGCCCTGACATCGCTTAATGTCGTAGTATTTCAAGGGCATCCTATGAGCGAAACTCATGTGCACCTTTCTCTCTTTTTTTCGCCAACTAGCGTGATGTGGATATTAACACACCCACCTAAAAGCGTGATGTGATCCTAATAGATTGGTTTTTGAAAAGACCTGAGTATGCAAATAGGAATGTAGAGTGCATTCTGACGATGAATATAAGTTCGGATAAAAATTTACCGCATTTTTTTTTTTACAAAAACTTACAATTTTTTTTGTAATAAGTAATATACAGGGTGATTCTCAATATATGCGACAAACTTTAAGAGCTGATTCCTGAGGTTATTTTGATCATAAAAGTTCATATGAGTATATGTCCAAAACGGTTTGGTTTTAAAGTTATTGAACGTTTAATAATAAATTATGAACTATGACTAACACGATATAATATCACAGTTGGTTCTTCAAAAACTATTGTGTTGAGAGGGAATTGTTTATTTGTCACTTCAATATTTGTCAATAGTTGTCACAGAGTATTCATTCGGTTTATTGCCAGTTTCTGTTTTCTAAAATTAATTACACGAATGGTGAGATGTGTGATATGCACTTCGTTTACGGTCTTGCCAATGGAAATTCGCGTGCTGCTAGACGTCTTTATGATGAACGATACCCGAACCGTATCATCCCGCATCATTCAATATTTGCCCGTCTTCACCAACGTCTTAGTGAAACGGGAAATTTTAAAAAACGGACGACTGATAACGGGCACCCATCTGCAGTGAGAACTCCACAATTTGAAGAAATGGTACAAAATGAAATTGAGGAACATCCTACTACAAGCACCAGAAAAATTGGGTTTGCTTTAAACATTAGTCAGGTCGCAGTTTGGAGAATATTGAAAGATCAACTGTTGTATCCATATCATATTCAACGGGTGCAGACACTTTTGCGGGCAGATTTTCCGCAAAGAGTGGCTTTTTTGTCAATGGATGCATATGCAAAATCGCACAAATCCTGACTATTTGGCTCAAATATTCTTCACCGACGAGGCTACTTTCTCTAGAAATGCGATTATTAATTTTCATAATAATCACATATGGGCCGAAGAAAATCCGCACGAACTAGTGAATGCCCGTCATGAACATCAAATCTTTATCAATGTGTGGACCAGAATTGTTGGAGATCACTTGATAGGTCCACATTTTTTTACCGATGCGGTTAAATGGCGAGGTATACCGCAATTTTCTTGAAGAGGAGCTACCACTACTGCTGGAAGAAGTTCCGTTGCTATTAAGATTACAAATGTATTTTATGTATGACGGTGCTCCCAGCGCATTTTAGTTTAGTTGCTCGCGAGTTTTTGGACAATACGTATCCAGATCGGTGGATAGGACGGAGAGGTCCACAACCGTGGCCTCCTCGGTCTCCAGACTTAAATTCTTTGGACTTTTTTCTCTGGGGTCACCTTAAATCTATACTCCCATTGAAAATGTCGATGAACTGAGAAATCGTATTATCGCAGCTTTTCAAACAATTCGAAATACCCCTGGTATTTTAGAACGGACTCGCCAGTCAATACGACGGAGGATAGAAGCTTGTATTGCAGTTGGGGCGGGGTCATTTTCAATAGTTAGTATAAGTTAATTTTTTTTTACTAAATTATTTTCTTATTTAATAAATAAACTTATTATATGTTAACTTACTATTAAACATTGTACAACTTTAGAACTAAGCGATTTTGAGACATATGTTCTTATGAACTTTTATGATCAAAATAACCACAGGAATATTATTTATTATGTAATTTTATATCAATTTCAAATAGATATGAGTAAATATTGCTTAAATTATTAATATCACTACGGAAATTAATGCTATTTTTATGAATGTTGATATAATACATCTCTTCCACCAAGAGTGTTCGATGGTTAACACTGACACTACATCAAAGTTGAAAAGATGTCCTGTGTCACCATAATGATCTACCAGGGCCGACTCACTGCCAGTGTTAGAAAAATTCTTACAATCGTTCATATGTTGTCTAACTCTATTTTTAAGGTATTGTGAGGTCTGTCCAATATAAATGGACTCTCGTTGAGATCAAGGAATGGAATAGACGACATCAGACCTCAAGAGAAGTGGTATGGGGTCTTCACATTTATAAAACAGTTTATTCAACGAGTGCAAGTTGTACTTGGCAAGGGTGACCGATATATTTTTGAAACAGCCAGCAATCTTGGAAGTTACGGCGGGAATAAATGGGAATCTGCAATATCTCTCCTCAGGAAGAGGTTGGTTTCCTGTTTGATTATTAGCAGTATCTGTAACTCTGACAGTGTTATACAGAATGCCACGTAGTAGACAACTGGATAACCATTGTTAACGAAAGTAGTATACAATTTTTTCAAATTACCAGTGTGAAATTCAGGGAGTGCTATATTCAACACTCTATTTTTTATAGCTTTAAGAGTGTTTAACTTCTGGTTGAAGAGATGATTAGAATAAAAGTTGATATATCTCCCAGAAAATGTTGGTTTGGTAGGTATACCAATCCATTATAATAATTTGATCACCTGACCTAATCAGGGTGGTGTCCAGCAGGACGGCTCGTGTGTTATGAAAGAGGGTGGGCACAAAATAAAAACTAGCCTATTTTTTCTACATAAAATCCATTCTCCTATTTTTCATACTGGAAAAGACGTCTATGACATTGTTGTAAAATTGCGTTCAGTCGATCTTCTGACATTGTGCTTCTTAGAAAAGTTTTAATACGTTTGAGGGTGGAAAAACATTGTTCACATTCTTAGTTCAAAATTGGCAAAGTCATTAAAACCATTTGCCGAAGGGGAATTTATCAAGGAGTGTATGTTAGAAGTTTGCAGTGTTTTGTGTCCTGAAAAGAAAAATGAATTTGAAAAAAATAGTTTGTCAAGACGAACTGTTGCTCAACGTATAGAAATGATGGCTAATGATATAAAAACAACTTTGACTTACCGTATGGCTGGTTTTGAATCATTTTCCATAGCATTAGACGTGAGCACCCATTTGCCTGACACAGCTCAACTGGCTATATTTTTTCGAGGTGTTGATAAAGAGTTCACTGTTACTGAGAGATTGTCTTGCTTATAGCCGCTAAAGGAACCACTACAGGAGAGGAACATTTTTAATGAAGTTGAAAAGTATTCACAAGTTTTGGTTTGCCATGGTCAAAATTAGTTGGTGTATGCACAGATAGTGCACCTTCTATGGTCGGCTTACGTAAAGGTTTCATCTGAATTTTGTATGAAAAAGCAACTGAATTAAATGTGCAAAAAGATGATTTGATAGTCCTTCATTGCATTATCCACCAACAGAACTTGTGTTCTAAGTCCATTCGACTCCAGAATGTAATGAATGTGGTAGTAAAAACCATCATTTTATTTCGATCCCGAGGGCTTAACCATTATCAGTTAAGGCGTTTTTGGATGAAATATCAGCCGAATATGACGACGTAACATATTATTGTGAAGTCAGATGGTTAAGCAAGGAAAAATGCTGAAAACGTTTTTACGAGCTTAGAAATGAGATAGCAGATTTTATGCAAATAAAAGATAAACCACTATCTGAATTGAGTGACCCAAAATGGATATGTGACTTAGCATTTCTGGTCGACCTTACAGACCATTTGAATGATTTAAATTTGAAACTTTAAAAATAAGGACAATTAGTATATGATTTGTACAGCCATTTGAAAGCGTTTCTAAACAAAATCCGCTTGTGGGAGGCACAGTTGCTGTCTGGTAACAGTTACCATTGCACCACGCTCTCTGCGTATGAAAATACTGCTTATGCTCAATATGCTGAAGAACTCAAGTTACTGTCGGAGCAATTTTCGAACAGATTTATCGATTTTAAAAACATGGAAGACAGTCTCAATTTATTAGCTACTCCAACAAAAAGTAATGTACAGAATGCTCCAATACACTTGCAAATGGAGTTGATCGAGCTTCAAGAAAACTCACTCCTAAAATCTAAATTTGAAGACGTGGAGTTGTGCGATTTCTACAAAAAATACCTCGAAGAAGACCATTTTCCGGAGCTTAGAAAATTCGCAAGAAGATTGATTTGTGCGTTTGCAGTACTTATAAATGCGAACAGTTCTTTTCAATGATGGAAAGTTAATAAATCAAAACATCGTACAAGGCTGACTGACGATAATTTGGAAAATTCTTTACGTCTTTGTATCAGTGGAATTCATCCAATTCATCGATGGATTAGTTTCCCAAATTCAAGCTCAAGGGTCTCATTGATTTCGTTGTCGCTATTTAAGTTTCGTAGTTTGTAATAATTCCAAATTTCACGATTTAATTATAATGTTGTACCTATTTTTTTCATTTCATTTTCTTATTTTAATAAATTGTATTATAATAACATTGTCGTATTATTTCATGTTTGATATTTATCGCTAAAAATTATGAACACTACTTTAAAATGCACTACTTTTAAACGCGGCCCGCGAACGTATTTGCACACTAAAGTTTGATCCACAACATGTCAAAAGTTGCCCATACTTGCTCTAGACTCATATCATAGCTAAAGCGAAAGTTAAATTAAACAGTGGAAATACACATTTTTAATGCAGATTTTTAAATAGTTTGCGCCTTAATAAACGAATTTTTAAACCCTTCATTTTCTCTCATCGTCCACTTTTCGTGTCTTTAAATCTATTCGTTCTACTTAGTACAGATTTTCACGCGAAACATTCCCGTAATACCGCAAATGCCTTATTCTCGGATATAGCTGATGCGTAGTAGAAAATCGATAAGAGTCTCCCTCCGTATCTGTGGGCTCGTTCGCAAAAATCCCGACCTTGAATCGGTTCCGTATTGCCATCACGCATTCGGTTCCACTAGTGCCCGAGTGCCTCTGTGCTGTCTGACATAAACGAGAGCCCATAAATTTTAATCTGTTTGCTGTTTACATTACGCCACGCTGGAAGGGACCTGGGCCGGAAGGAGAGAGATTTTAATTTCTTTACACTAAATTTAATAGTTTCTTTTCTTCTTTTTTATTATTTTGTAGCTATTTTTAAAGTTTTAAAAAAAACCTACATCGCATCGGGTTTTTTGTTCGTTTGTGATTTGATGTTTAACGGAGTTTTGCACTGTGATATTGGGCTGTATTTAATCACTTTGTGTTTTTATTACTTGTTAATTACATTATACAAACTGTTGCAAAATGAATTACATCTCAGTAGGTATTGAGTAACTAGTACACACTTGCATCACAGTATATTATTGTAAGGACATGTTCGCAAAAATCCATTGTTCTTGAGTGGTCCGTTTTGAATGACCTTCAAGCCTAGCTGCCATTTTGTAAAGCTGTTGCCGGGAATTTTCAAACATGTAGAATAATTTATATTTTAAAGGAAGTAGAAAAATAGATTAAAAAAATACGCAAATTTATGCGTCTTTTATTCTGATTTTGTTGCAAATATTTATGAACAGTTTATAGTAATAGAAAACACGATTCCAGTATAATAATGTTTCATTAAGTGATACATATATTTGCAAGTGTTTTACGATAATTATGTTCATATTCTTTCCTTTTTGTGAAATAAATCTTTGTTTATATTTTTATAGTGTAAAGGATTCTAAAGGAATAAATATCTTGTGGTTCTTAATAAATTAATAAAAATGCAACAGCATCGGTGGAAGGGACTCTCAAATTTCTGACACGAATACACAATAACTTTTAATTAGGGTTCAAGAGTTATGACTGGATCGTTCTGTGCGATACAAAGATTGTTCCTTTCTATTCGACTACTTCATTTCTAACATCCGACCCTGCACTGGTTTGTCAACAATAATGTCCGGGGATGCACAAGTGGATAGAGTTCAGACGTAGGCTATATAATATCGAATTGTCTATAATGTGAATAAAATGTGATTAAAATTTATACCAGTAGAATGCAGTTCAAACCAAAATCACGTTATTTTAAAAAGTGAACATAAAATCAATTAAGTTAGTTACTGCGATAAATAGCAATCTAGCTTAAAATGTGTAAATAACAAATAAATTGATTTAATGTGACTTAGGAATCTCTGCACAACGATAATAGTTCTTCTTATTCATGTACTTTCTTAATTCTTGTCGTGTCATATATATTAGATTCATTCGAAAATCCCAAGAAACTGCGACCATCGTTAGCATCAAAATTTAGCTTGCGAGAGTGACTGGCACTACAACATGATACCCATTGGGGTCTTCTTTCACGATTATTTGAGTTATTTCACTTAAACCTAACAATATAATATATAAGAAAGTATGTAAATGTTATGGCCACTGGCCACCGATCTTACCTTTTACACAAGAATACCATAGTTCATTAAATGTTTTTAAAACTGCAGGGGTAATTCAAAACTAATAAAATACGTAAAATAAATAAATAAAACAAGTAAATCATATAGATTAAACGGATGAGTAAACTAATTTGTGTAGATACGAACATAAACAATAACAAACTGCCATTTTGGGAAGCTGTTGTTGGTGTGAAGTTAGGTTTAGAAATTTGCTATAACTCCTCTCTTGTCCTTACTCGGTGTACTCTGCTTGCATATTATAAAAGGCCGCGGGAATATAATTACGATAAGTAATTTTATTCTTAATGTCATTTTGAAATTTGTCATTTTGTGAGTAGCAATATAATTCTAAAACTTTGTGAACGTAATAAAAAAGTTTCCAAAACTTAGATAATTGTTTTGAAACACTGCGAAACATCTCTGCTATAATGATATACTTTTTGTATATATATTTTATAGATCTGTGCGGTTGTTTGTACCCCATGGATCGTAGTTCCTTTTGGGCGTTACTAATTTTAGACGTTCAACAGTATAATACTGTGGGAACACTTCGAGAGGTATATATGTATGTTGTAGCATGCATTTAAAATATAAAATTGAACCAAATATTGCTATCATATAAGTGATTCTTCTACATTTCAAATGGCAATTTGTTACAATTTTTCCTATTTCATTCTTTAACTTTAACAAAAAGCAACTGCTTATTTTAACCATGCTTGTTGTATGAAAAATTAATAAGCAAAATTAAACTTTAAATGTAAGATCCATTAATGTTACAACAAAAATACAAAAAATATTAATTTTAAAGCTTCAAATCTTGACCATGTATATAATATTTAATTTCTTTTTTTCTTGGTTTTTAGGTCGTCAATATTAAAAACATGAATGAGTACGACGTTTCGCTTTATTGAAAAGCTTTTTCAAGTATATAAATAAATGTAAAAAGTGTAAATTATAAATAAAATGTTTTTGTTTAATAAATCACAAATTGTTTTGTTTACTATGATTTTGAATTATATTACTATGTTTTATTTAAAGATTGCATTTTAAAATAGGATGTTTTGATTATTTGTTTTTGAATAGTTCTTTAAAAATATTGTATTTAGTTATAAAATTAAATTATATAATTTTGTGAAATATTGTATATCGGTTTTATCATTGACTGCATTTTTATGTTTATGAATTTGAATTATTTCAAGTATATTATGTGTTTTTAAATTTTGTTTTTTGTTTAAAATTGTTACGTTGTTGAAATCAAAGGTATGATTTTGAGTTATTTCATGTTTTTTTAAAGCTGTAAGATTTTTATTATATTTGTGTCCTTTTATTCTATTTTCCAAATATTGCATGGTTTCACCTATATATACACCATTACAATTTTGACAGTCTATTTGATAAACTATGTGTGATGTTTTACTTTTTTCAAATTTTGATTTAATTTTGAATAGATTTGGTTTTGTAGTTTGTTTGTGTTTTGATAGGCAATTTTGTAATTATATGGTTTGAAAATTTGATTTATTTTTTCGGATAAATATTTAACATAAGGAATTTTTATGAATTTTGTAATTGTTTGACTATTATTTATATTTTTTGTTGATTTATTATAAAAAAGGAAAATTCTTTGTTTGAATATTTTGTTTATAAGAGAATTTGGATAATTATTTTATTCTAGAATATTTTTTGCTTTGTTAATAGTATCTGATAGAAAAACTAGACTTGTTAATTTTATTGCTCTGTCAGCTAAACAAATAATAACACTAACTTTTCGAGATAAAGGTTGTGAAAGACTTAAAATTTAGATAACGTTCAGACCATGTTGGTTTAGTATACCATTCAATTAGAATTTTGTTATCATTGTTGATGAGTTTGAGGTCTAAAAAGGTAATGCTATTGTTTTCTGCGATTTCAATTGTAAATTTTAATCTTGGATGATTCAATAAAACTACCAACTAAACATCCACTAACATTACTAGATAAATATCACAATAAAATATTACAATAATATTGACAAAAAGGTTTTTTTTTACCATTCCACATCCTAAATTAAAATAATTCAATATATATTGTTATATTAAAATTGTAAGTATTATTGATGTATTTTCATTATTATTGTTATAATATTGTAATTGACGAAATATGGAGGTCAAAAAAAGTAGTTTTATTGAATATGCCGCATTACCCATATAATTTTATCCGCTGTTATTATACATAGAACATTGAAAAATTAAAATTACTTAAAAATTCCCACATTTTGGTTTTTATCTTCTGAAAGCTGGTTACTTTACCATACAGAGGTTAGGTGGGTTTTCCGTAGAAAAAGTCCTCTAAAGATTGTTTGAGGTTAGGTTAGAAGTGCAGTTGTATTTTCAAGGAAAACTTTTTCACCTGCCATTCAAGTTACATGACAGTGATTGGCTGCAATGTTTGCCTTATTTATCTGACATTTTCAACAAATCAATAAGGTAAATCTGAGTTTGCAGAAAACTTCATTTACAATGTTCAGAGTATCAGAGAAGACGGAATCTATGATTAAAAAGATCGAGTTTTGGAGATCTTGTATTATTCAGGGCCAGACAGAAGTACTCGAGACTTTGAGTGCCTTTTTAAAAGAAAATGAATTGCACCTGTCTAGTGACGTTAAACTGCAAAGATCTTTACACTTGGAGGGATTAAAATCATCAATTGTGAGGTACTTTCCAAAGCTTGTGAGGTGTTAACTAGATTCAAAATCCTTTTTCTGAAGAGAATTTTCAATCAGCACAGTCGGATGTTGTACAAAAAGAAAGTCTGATTGACATTTCTACTGACAACACATTAAAATCAGCTTTCAACGAGAAGCTTCATAAACGTAAAGCCTTAAGTTTTGGTTGGAAGGTTTTTTGGGTAGGCGAATAAAAAAAAGTTGAGAACCTCTGGTTTAAGCATTTTCTTTTGATGTTTCTTGGTAATCACCAATGTTTATTATGTTTCAAAATGGACCTAGTATTTGTCGATGAATTGGTGATTTTCTAAAATCCTCCTAATTGTAAACAAACGGTAAACTGCTGCATTTAATCAAATCCTTGTGAGTCAATTATTTCTATCAACCACGCGTATAAATGAAAACGCATTTAAACAAATCAGTTACATATACATGCATAAACAAATATAGGCCATATGAATTAAATATTTTTTTCTTCGATACCCGACACATAAACAAGATTATAGAAAGATATTTATCTAATACGCAGCTCTACAGTGGCGCTATCTATTCCGAACAAACAGAACATTACGCAATCGCTAGTTGTGGAAAGCTGGAAAACCTTGAATATTAAAATCCACGCTCACAGATGCTAAGGATATTCATGAATATTTATGAACTTGCCCATGTATAAGCACACAAATACATATTATGTATGTATAAATATATAGATATATATGTATATATATTATACGAGCTACGTGCTTCTCTTATTTTTCAACACGAATACTTCGAGAGCCGACCACATCTATACAATACATAAACAACTGACACGACAGCATTTACACAGATTGACTGCCAATGCGTTAAGAGTTGAAAGCAGCGCGGATATTTTTTCAACATCTCCTTGTTTACATTATCGGATTTCGATTCTTTCTGGGTTCGATGTTTTGTATGCTAAACAGCGCGCGCTAGGAAGGTAGGTGTGTCGTGGAGTTTAATATTTATAAGCGAGACTATTATATACATACATGTTTGTTACCTTTGTGTGTAAGTGTATATATGATTCAAATTGGTAACGAGCAAATAATGCATATAATAATAATCATAAAGCTGTGGATAATGAGAGAAACATTGAAATTTCGATTTAGATACTAGTTATCTAAAATAACAATAAAATTACCTAATTGTAATCTAAATAGTGTTAAGCTTTTACTTCAAAGAAAAAAAAATCCTAAATATAGAGCTTATTGTTAGTGCTTCCATAAAATTCAAAAGTTGCAAGATAAAATAGTCGTTGTAATAGTGATGGGTTGCTACGAAGCAACTGCTATTTTGTAGCAACTAACAATCGTTAGCAGTTTGTAGTAGCTATTCAATATCAAAAGAAGAAGAACTTTTCGTAGTAGTTTCCTGATATAGTAAACAAGTGCGAATATTGTGAAACATATACCGTACGCGCTATTCTAAATGCGTATTTACAAAATTTACGTGGTGTTTACCTATCTAGTTGAAATAAAAAAATAATCACATATCCAACATTCCAAATAGTCACTAATAAATTATTTGTCTTTTGTTTTTTCAAGTAATATTTGAATACCTACTTCTGCTAGTAATTGCCCCTGATATTTTCAGTAAACGGTGTTTGTTTGAAATTCTTTTTTAATGAAAAGCACAAGGGTTTCGAAAATGGAAATTAAAATAAGTTCCAAGTAACGAATTTGTTTCAATGCAAATTTGATTGAAAGAAATGGCAAAAAAACAGTTTTATTGATTTTAATAGGATAACACTGCGTAGGCTTTCACGGCCGGTGTAACTATAACTAACAGCTTCTTGCCGTGTGTCAAAACTTTCGCTCGACGTTTCGCTGTTCATACTGACAGCTTCTTCAAGATAACTGAACTGATTCTCCATGGTCCGACATTCTTCTTATATACGCCCCTGGTGCATCCAACCGTGTAGTAGTAAAGTTTTGACATGCGGCGAAACCCGCAAGAAGCTGTTAGTTTTAATTTAATAGGATAGATTTAAAAAAAAATGGTAGTTAATTTTCTTTACATTGGTGATACTTTTTAAATTAAATTATTGCATTGGTAGTATTGTTTGGCCCTCAAATACGTCACACCCAGATGCGCAAGAGCATACCTTATTTTCTTGTATCGTGAGTATAGCAGTGTATAAATTATGTCTAAATACGTTGTATGTAAAGTGTGTAATGGGATTGTCGTGCGTCGGTTTTGGATCGGAGCCGCGTCCTCGAGAGTACAAATTTTTGTCGTATAGGGGTATTTAGATCGTCTTAATGACTTCGGGCGGCGCGTGGCGCAGAAAGGATTAATTTTTTTTTCAGTAATTAATTATTTTTCACAATACCGGTGTGAAATGGAGGTAATAATAATTTAAACGAGTAGATTGATTTTTAAAACTATTGCAATATATACAGGTTGTATTTAATTTTAATAATAAACTTCAGTTACAAGTTACTAGCACTTGTAACTGAAAGACTAACCAATTTGTGTATGGTGATGTTATTTATATGAATTGGGGTGGTGATAATAATGCAAGGAACAAATGTATTATTGTCGTAAATGCATAAAGGCTATATTTATTTGATATTTTAAATTCAGGAAACATTTTAATGTAAGAAACAGTTCATGTTTATTTTGTGACACTATTTATATATCATAGATGTTTCTTACCGTAAAGAAAATGTAAAAATGAACTGACAAGCAAAGTAAAGGAGGTTTCGTAGAAATACTTATATTTTAGTGGCGTGCTAATAAATGACAAGCGTACGTGGTAAAAAAAAGAAAACTAAAAATAACGAATATACCTACATAATATAAAAAAATAAACAGAATTCTCCAACAACTAAATAGAAATATTATTTTTCTCAAGCCCAGGTGGAGACAATTTAACTCCAAGTAATAATAGTTATTTTGTGTAACAACCCCACACAATGTAAGTTTCGCTGATTAGTTTTCCTTGTTTTTATATCGATTTTGGTTAAGAAATACCAAAAACACATAATACGTATCATTATGGAAACTCGATCATTATGAAACGTAACCCCTCAGAATCTATTACTTGTTATTATTGTTACTTGTTACAATCACCGTTTTATAATTGATAGAAAATGCCATTTTATATTTTTCCGTTCTAGAAGCTAGACTTTTTCATTTATTAATCAATTATTTATATTAGTAGATTATTATTAGTTACAAAAATATATACAATACCTAGGTGTATATATATAAAGCTATTTGATGATGATTTGTTCGTAGCCGTTAATGCTATTTATATGGTTTTTTCTTTAATTCGTGAGAGTAGCGGCTTGGTTTCTATATGATGAATGAAATTTTAAAAAAAAAAATTTTTCATTTTTTACGTTTCGACAAACTTTATTTCCTGTTGTCTTCTTCAGAAAATGTATATTATAATTTAACTTTTTTTTTTTTTATATTTAGGGAACATTCACAACAACATTTTAAAAACTTATTTAAAAATTACATTTTTTTAAAATTTTACAAAATGTAATCTTCGGCAGTTTGAATTTAAAATGTTAAGTTAACAGTTCTTTGTAAATTGACTACGTTTCCAGTAATTTTAAAAAAAATGTAATTTTTAAATAAGTTTTTAAAATGTTGTTGTGAATGTTCCCTAAATATATAAAAAAAAAGTTAAATTATAATATACATTTTCTGAAGAAGACAACAGGAAATAAAGTTTGTCGAAACGTAAAAAATGAAGAGTTTTTTTTTTTTTTTTAAATTTAATTCATCATATAGAAACCAAGCCGCTACTCTCACGAATTAAAGAAAAAACCATATATATAAAGCTATTCAGATACGTACTGCTGTGTACTGACTGAATTAAATGAATTTTAAAATGAATCTTTTTTATGAAAAAGAAAATTAAATTAGCTAGCTCAAACGGGAAATATTAAATGGACGCAAAAGAACAATTAATCTCAGAGTTACCCTCGCGAATTAAAACTTGAATCTAACCACGAAAAGTAAATTGTGAGTGAATGAAATCAGACTCTCTTAATTACCCCAAAAAAAGAAAAGGTTAAAATATAAAAATAAAAGAACAGAATTTTTTTAACCCAAAGAAGCTAATTAACAATCAATTTTTTATTAATCAAAAAGGGTTAAATTACAATTGGTGCAGAAAAACGTGAACTGAAGGTTCTGGCCTAAAATAAAAACTGCATTTGATTCTAAATTACAATAGGACAATGCTATTTCCTATACAAAGCAAAAGTTTTGTTTGTTCAGGAAGATAATCCTAAATATTACAAATTCAATCCACGTGGTTTCAACAAATTAAAACAAACTAAACTAAGCGTGGACAATTTCTTGTAAATAACAAGAATGAAAAACTAAATGCAAGCACAATGCTTCTACTCGCCCAAACGAGGTGATTGATAAAATAAAACTGAATCAGTAAAATAGACCCAGTAAACCAAATTTCCCGCAATTATATTTAGTAACTTCAACTTAAAGGTATTCAAATAACTATTAATCTAATACAAAATCGTAGGTAATTTCATGCTTTAATGTTGAAGTTACTAAAAATAATTGCGGGAAATTTGAATTTGGTTCACTGGGGAAAAACGGAAAAATTTAACTCTTTAAACTAAAATTAGAAAATTACAACTAAAATATATATTCCTGGACAAAAATAATAAATGATCTTATATCTACAACGTGTACACGTCAATATATTAACAATTATTACAAAATGAATTCCTTGATGGACTAAATTTTTAAAGAAACAAAACGGAAATCAAATCTAAATATCAAATGAATTACAAAATGGCAACAATGATTTACAAAAATACGTCTACTCACGTTAACAGTCGACCAAGGAACTGCCTGACAAAATTCTACAACGCAAACGCAGAATTCACCGACAAAATCTAATAGAATAAGCATAGAATAACATGAGCAAACAATAGACATCTTAATGAATGGAATTAATTTTAAAAAAACTTAACACTAAATAAATTAAATCATACAATTAACTCTTTACATAAAATTTATACAAACTAAATCTAAATTTGTGAAAATTCTCTCGGTAAAATGACTCAGTAGAACGGAAAATCATGACAATAAAACTATACAACTTAAAATACACTCAGCGGTAATGTGGGTAAACTAAACTACAGCAGTACGTATTGCTGTGTACTGATGGTACCAGCATAAATGCAAAGTGAAAAGTAAAAAAAATGAAAATTAAATTTACTAGCTCAGCGGATAAAAATAAAGGGAGCATAAGAGCACCTATCATGAAAAGTAAAATGTGGGCGTTTGAAAAATTTTACTTTCTTTACTTATTTCGAAAATTGAAATGGTTGATTCAAAAATAAAAGAACAGAAATTTTGAATGACGTTAACAATCATTAATTTTATTATTATTAAAAAAAAAGGAAAAAAAACATTTAATTACAATTCGCAGGAAAAATAAAACCATAGACAGAAGGTCCTGGTCGAAAACAAAACCTGCATGAATCTAATTTACTAAAAGACAATGCAAATCCTTTAAACAAACAAAAGAGGTAAATTTGTTCTAGAAGAAAATCCTTTTTTCACAAAAATCCACGTGGTCTCAAAATTACAACACACTAATTTAAATTTCAACGTGGACAAAGCAAGTAAACTTAAAAAAATTAAATTTAATTACAAGCACAATGCTTCTTTTCACCTAACCCGAGGTGATTAACTATTAAATACAAATCAGTAAACTAGAAAACGGAAAAATTAAACTCTTTAAACTAAAAAAAAATACCTTCTAGAACAAATATAATAAAAGATCTTACATCTAAATTGTGCATACAATAATATAATGCCAATTATTATTTAACGAGTTCCTTGAAGGATGATAAAAATATACAAATTAAACGAACAAAGCTTTAAAATTAAACGAAATTACCAAAAATAGCAGCAAAGAAAATAAAATAACAATCTACTTACACGCTATCGTTCAAGTAACTGAGGGCCTCCGGGTAAAACAACGCATACATATAACAAACAGATGCGTGCCAAAGCAGCGCATAAATGCAAAGATCATAGAAAAAGAATTCTTCTAAGAAGGGACACAAACTACATGATTAAATAAAAATATATTACAGAGTGAAATTACTTTAAACCAACTGAACATTTAAATAAACAAATTAAACAATCAAATCAATTCAATTAGAAAAATCTTACTTAAAAATAAAATATTAATTTCTGAGAGAATTTTCCCGGCACATTGACAGACAAATCTCAATAAATAAAATATCACTGAATTTAGAAAAACCGGGGTGCCAGGCCACAGCAGTATGTAAATATATGTATCTCCATTCGTTACTGAATCAACTAGAGTCGCCAGCAATATAAATATTGAGTGAATAGCGGCAACAAAAGACACTTTGGGTTAGTGTGTGAAGTTGTAGAGACAGTTTATCTGTTTAACGTATACCGCTATTTAAGAAAAACTGCTACAAAAAGTAGCAGCTTTTTTAAATTGCTAACCAAAAGTAGCAGAAGCAGGTTGTAGCTGCTAACGTAAAGAAGCAGTTTTATACATGACTATCGCTCAATATTGTCACGAGTCGCCACAGCATAGCATGGATAAAGTCGACGTCTATTTGCAGGAGTCTCGATTATACTGCTCTCCACTGTACTCAACGAGTCGCTATAATAGTACTACAGCCGTGCGTTCGCTCAGCTGATTCTCTGTTCGATTCTGTGCACGAGTCGGTTCATTGAACTCAGCTAGCACAGTTTCGAAACATCGCTGCTGTGGTCGTGCGGATCGTTTTAGTTCTCTACTAAACGACACCTACAAAACTAGGATCGTTTTTAGACGTGCTTCGTGCACGCTGGCAATTAGGTTTACGGCAAAATTAACGCCGAAAATATGTAGATGGGGGAGGAGAGAGTTTCTCCGATTGATTCTAAATGGGAAATCAATCGAATTGCCCAACGTATTCATTTGAGATATGAGTAAAACTATTATCATTAATTACATTGGAGTTAAATAATGTTTCCTATATAGTAATTCCATCCTTGGAATAATAAGTAAGTGTATACTAGTATGAAAATAATGCGAGCGTTTTGCATTTTACCAAAAATAACATACATGCATATATAATTGTTAATATCCAGGTAGATTATAACATCTCCTTTTTAATTCTTCAAACTTGAGGCTGTAAAAAATTTAAAAGCCTTGTACATAAACAATATAAATAAAAGATAAGATAAAACCAGCTGCTTTTGACCGTCTATAAAAAAACGAACCGTGTAAATATGGAACAACGTAGAAGCGCCCAAGTTATTATGTACAAAAGCATCGCCTTTTATCAGCCGTTGAAGAAAAAGAAATTTTGTTTGAGTATCGGAGTGTTTGCGCAATATGATATATAATAAATAAACAAGCCGGCTATGTTTGCCTATTTGAAAAAGGAAACGCATTTGGAAGGAAGGAGATAACGTTTGGGTGACGAAAAATATTAAAAATTGCTGCTAAAGATATCCAATAAAAAGAAAAACTGGATGTAAATAGACACATTTAAAATTGTTTTTTGACCGATTTGGAATTATGTTTGCTTCAAACAAAAGAGATGCATGTAAGACTCTTTGCTTTCCTGGTGCTTAAAAAAATAAGCTCGATCACTCCTAAAGATTTTTAATCATTTCCCTTGTCACAAAATTCAATCATCTAGAAAAACCAGCCCCCTCTACTTCCTCTATATTTAAAAGGAATAATTTTATGTATTATGTAAAACATTTTGTCTCCTATCCTCTTCATGGTGCTGTATAGGGGCCGGGCCCTTACTAATATTAAAAATAAATTTAATAATTTAAAATATGTTTAATTCTGCCTCCCCCTCCGTCGAAGTAAAAAAAATATTTAATCATTTAAAAAAATATATGTATACCAGTCCCCCTGATATTAAACAAATAAATTTAGTTATATAAAAAAATGATGCCCTTTTCTCAGTTTTTTTTTTACTAAATTTGATCATTTAAGACATTTCTAACTTTGTTCTCTGTAAAACAAAAAATAATTATTCAAAAAAAATGTGTTTTTGATATTACCAAAAAATATATTTTATAATTTAACATTTAACATTTCTGATCCTGCTCCATTATAAAAAAAATATTAATTATAAAAAAATTATTTAATCATAAAAAAATGTCCTTCTGCACTATTTCTTTTCTTTTACTAAAATTATTTTTTTAATCCTACCCGAAGTAAAAAAAAAAAACATTAAAAAACATGGTTTTTATTTCTTTTCTAGTATTAAAGAAATATTTAATTTAATTATTAAATCTATTTAATAATTTAATAACTTATCATTAATTAAAATTTTAGTTTGGTTCTGTGTAAGTAAAACATTTTAAAATTTGCGTTTTATAAAAGAATAATTTAATTAATAAATCTGGTATTACCAAATAATTCTGCTCCCTACAAAAAAAAAATTATTGAAAAAAAAAATGTTTCTGCCCCTGGTATCACCAAAAAAATTTATTTTATAATTTTTTTTTATCTTGCTCCTTTTGGTTTTGTAAAAAAAGGAATTTAATAATTTTAATAATAATTAAACTAAAAAAAATATTTAATTAAAATAAATCTTGCTCTCTTTTGAGTATTGTAAAAAAAAAATAATTGAATCATAAAAAATGATAACAATATTATATTAATAACATTATTCAATGGGATGTTCACACCCATCTTCCACAAAGTATATTTCATAATCACTTAAAAGATCTCCCCATCGGGGACAGTTGTGAAAAAATTAAAATAAAAAAAATAATTTTAAATTTAAAAAAATATTTGTCTGCGCCCTTCCCTGATAATAAAACAGATATATTTAGTCATTTAAAAAAAAAAAAAAACTGCTTACTTTTTCATGAATAAATATGATTGACACATTTAAGAATGCCCATTTTATTTAACTTAATTTGCAGAGTTAAGTATTTTAAAAAAAATTGTTCGTGTCCCTACCTTCTCCCCCACCACTCTCCCATTTAACCATAACATTTTAATCCTGCCACCAAGGGCTGCTGTAAAAAAATTATGATATTAAACAAATGAATTTAATTATTTGAAAAAAAACTAATGCTCCTCTGGTTGGTATTTTGTTCAAAATAAATTCGATAATTTAAAACATTTTTAATGCTAATTTATACAACAAAAATGATTCAGTTGTAAAAAAAGAATCATGTCCTCTCCCTCCTCGGTGCTTTTGTTTTAAGCTGTTTAATTAATTAAATTAAATGTTTTCTTAAAAAAAAAGTATGTTCGTTCCCATCCACTTATCGTTCTTCTTCTTTCAATAGCTGCTACAAACTGCTAACGGTTGTTAGCTGCTAAAAAATAGCAGTTTGCTTCATAACAGCCCATCACTATTTATTGATGGAATTGTTCTCAACAATTCCAGCACAAATAAATATAAAGCGTGTTTCGTGGCGTGAAATGTGTGTGTGTACGTATGGTATTTTTACAGAAATTAAAAGCTTTTTAATGATTAATTTCTTATTTGCAATGGTGGAATGTACCCCAAGCTTTACCATACATATTTACACTTTTAAGTGGGCAAAATTTCCTGCTTTTTTCGATTGTACACTGTTGAAAATATTACGGTGTTGGCGTTAATTTTGCGCTAGTCAAATATTTTAGTGTTGATTTTTACAAACTTTGCCAGACGAGTTGACTACGCGTATTTAATACAACAGAATGACTAGAATTTTGTTGTGAATTCTTTGTTCAGATATGAGGATTGACTATTTTTCTAGACATTCAGAAGCGTCAACCAATCAGAATTTTTCCCTCGGACTAGAATATAGAAACCCCACCCTATTCTAATACAGTATTTGCATTATACGCACCACCTGCATTGCACGTGTATCTGTTTCGTGTTTATTCTCCGTATTAACATATCCAAACAACCACCAAATGTACTGACTTTGCAAAGTGTAACCTCGGTTATTAAAACGTTAATTCCAGTGGGCTCATAAAAATTCAGATGTATTGGGAACATCTATTTACGCAATTAGTTTAGACTTGAATCAAATAAGCATAAACATTCACTTAATTTTATAATGGTTCTCAAAAAATCATTTTAAAAATTGGTACGTTTAGTTGAAACCAAAACTTGTGAATTATGTTTTGCATATTTATAATTGAGAAAACGTCTTTAAAGAGAGAATATTGTTAGCACTAAGAAATAGGAGTTTGCATATTAAAAAGACGTTGTGTTTTAGAAAATGTTTTTAAAACACCCAATAGATCGCATTATTTAGTTAAACAGCTAGTAAATTTGTCTAGTCTAGATCAAATTAAAATGTGACTAGAAGTGATTTTATAATTCACACGTTCAGTTGGACAAAATAACCCCTTAGCAATAAGACAATACTTGACTATCTTTGTTCGTCAAATTTAAACTTCTATAGTTCTCGACAAAAATAACACGAAAAAGAGTTGTGACCTCTCCTGACTATTAAATTAGTCAAAAAAAGTGTTAAAATTTTCAACAGTGTAATTGATTGTTTTTGATCAGCAAGGAATTTGCTTTAGAGGGCGATAAACCTGAGAACCTTGCTCGGAACTATATGCAAAAATATTTCACGAAATTCGAGCATTATTTATCGATTAAAATTAATAATTGAATCAGAATTGTACTGCCACAATCGGAATGTTAGAATCAGTCCACAATTTCGCTTATTAAAACCCTATAAATATACGACGCTTTAAACGATTTAGCCTGAGTGGCCTTGCTAGCTGTTGATAAACTCCAGTTGATTATATTGTATGTATGATATTATTGCTTTCTGTTCGTTGGATAAACACAAAAATCTTATTTGCGAATGAGAAGCATATTATGTCAATCACAGATATACAAATTTTACGTACTTTCAATTTCACACTAGAAATTTAGGTATATTTCTTCAGTAAAAATGGCTTTTTTCGATAATTCTTCGCACTGATTTGGGGGAAAATGTACAGGAACCTAAGGAAAATGTCAAAACTTTAGAAATCTTCCCATAATACAAGTATTTTAGGTGAATTTTAATAGGAAAATTTCTGTTTCTTAGAAAAAAATCTCTAACATTGTAATATTACCAAGCAAAATATTAAAATCTCTTAGGAAAAATTATATAGTAATTTTTAAGTTATAAGGAAATAAACAAGCCGCGCATAAGGACCCTTTATTCCTTGATCTTCCAGCTTTACTGTATGGAAAATTCTACTGAAAATTCACTATTGCATTTGCGAGAACGAATACGCCATTTATGCTTCTTTTATAGGTAGGTTATGTCAGTATTGTAGTAACACTTTATTGAATAGTGAAATTTTGTGGAAAGACTTGATATTAAATTCGATTAAGGAATAAAAGAGCTGTCGTAACAGATAAGGTAAGTAATTTTGACAAAATTATTGTTTAAAATAGAAAAGGAACGCAGTAACTTCAATTAAATATTTAGTAAAGTAAAGCATAATATACAGGGTGATTCTCAATATATGCGACAAACTTTAAGAGCTGATTCCTGAGGTTATTTTGATCATAAAAGTTCATAAGAACATATGTCCAAAATCGCTTAGTTCTAAAGTTGTACAATGTTTAATAGTAAGTTAACATAATTAATGCTTTATTATAAATTAACAAAATAATTAGTAAAACAAAATTAACTTATACTAAACGTTGAAAATGACCGCCCCCAATTGCAATACGAGCTTCTATCCTCCGTCGTATTGACTGGCGAGTCCGTTCTAGAATACCAGGGGTATTTCGAATTGTTTGAAAAGCTGCGATAATACGATTTCTCAGTTCATCGACATTTCTCATGGAGTCGTATAAACTAATGATTTAAGGTGGACCCCAGAGAAAAAAGTCCAAGGAATTTAAGTCTGGAGACGAGAGGCCACGGTTGTGTACCTCCCCGTCCTATCCACCGATCTGGATACGTATTGTCCAAAAACTCGCGAGCAACTTAAACTAAAATGCGCTGGAGCACCGTCATGCATAAATACATTTGTAATCTTAATTGCAACGGAACTTCTTCCAGCAGTAGTGGTAGCTCCTCGTTCCAGAAAATTGCGTATAACCTCGCCATTTAACCGCATCGGTAAAAAAATGTGACCTATCAAGTGATCTCCAATAATTCGGCCCACACATTGACAGAGAATTGATGTTGATGACGGGCATTCACTAGTTCGTGCGGATTTTCTTCGGCCCATATGTGATTATTATGAAAATTAATAATCGCGTTTCTAGAGAAACTAGCCTCGTCGGGTGAAAATATTTGAGCCAATAGTCAGGATTGTGTTGCATCCATTGATTAAAAGCCACTCTTTGCGGGAAATCTGCCGGCAAAAGTGCTACACCCGTTGAATGTGATATGGATACAACAGTTGATCTTTCAATATTCTCCAAACTATGGCCTGACTAATGTTTAAAGCAGACGCAATTGTTCTGGTGCTTGTAGTAGGATGTTCCTCAATTTCATTTAGTACCATTTCTTCAACTTGTGAAGTTCTCACTGTAGATGGTGCCCGTTATCAGTCGTCCGTTTTTTTTAATTTTCCCGTTTCACTAAGACGTTGGTGAAGACGGGCAAATATTGAATGATGCGGATTGATACGGTTCGGGTATCGTTCTTCATAAAGACGTCTAGCAGCACGCGAATTTCCATTGGCAAGACCGTAAACGAAATGCATATCACACATCTCAGTATTCGTGTAATTCAGTTAGAAAACAGAAACTGGCAATAAACTGAATGAATACTCTGACAACTATTGACAAATATTGAAATGACAAATAAACAATTCCCTCTCAACACAATAGTTTTTGAAGAACCAACTGTGATATAGTCGTGTTAGTCATAGTTCATAATTTATTATTAAACATTCAATAACTTTAAAACCAACCGTTTGGACAATACTCATATGACTTTTATGATCAAAATAACCTCAGGAATCAGCTCTTAAAGTTTGTCGCATATATTGAGAATCACCCTGTATATTTTGCTTAAAACAAAAATATTGTTACTATAAAAAAAATATAAATTTAAACTAAGCAAATAAATCTAATTGTTTCAACAAAATTTTTTGTTCTTCTGTGGGTTAGTTCTAATTGATTCAATAAAATTTATTGTTTGAAGTAAATATTCCATTTGATCAATTTTACTAATTATATAAATTTTACTAAAACTAAACATGTATATATCTCATTATTTCAATGAAATAATTAGTTATTTTAAGTATGATATACATTTGACCCAATAAAACTTTTTATTTGAGCAAAATATTTTATTTATTTAATTCTATTAAAGATATAGTTAAGAAACAAATTTTAATAACAAAATTATTTGCTTCTCCCAAATTTAAACAAAGATTTAAGTCAATACAACTAAAATTTGGTTGAATCAATCAAATGGGTTTTCAATGTATTTATCTATGTTGAATAAACATGTTCTACTATCGAAAAAAAATCTATTTAATTGCATATTATAATATTTTACAAAAAAGTTTTGTCAGTGCCCCTCTTGGGATGCCCATAATGAAGGTAAAGCGGCTTTACTCTGTCTACCTAAAAGGTATTATACAATACTACGTGTAGGGTCGTTGTCATGCCAAGAAATACGATACTTTTTCTAGGAATATCAGACGGTTTTCTGGTTATTTTGGGGCGGATGCAAGGTCACGCTTTACGACCAGTCAGGTAGTTTCAAGGATACCCTTATCCTATTACGAAATGTGTTTGTACGTATTCGTATTGTGATGGGACGAAAGTGGCTTTTAAACCACACAAACTTTTAATTCCTTCGTGGTATTAAATCACTTGCAAGCGATGACCTTTTCGACAATTGCCAATCGAAACACAAGTTGTAGTATCATTTCGCCCTATTCAAAAGTTTAATTTATTAGGGATAATATAAATGGATTTTTATTTACAGTCGATAATCGAACGATTCAAAATTAATAAACCTGAATTCAGTTTAATTAATTTGTGCTGTTACCGGATTCTTATCTCACATCTCCCAATAACACAATCACGTTCCCACCCCTTAACAACCCTTCTTTATGAAGGCCATACAACATCGTTTCTCCCCCCACCCCAAACCCGCTATAACTGCTAAACTATCCTTTGTTTCATTACCATTAAAGTTCTAATAGGGCAAGCAAGGCATCGGAATAAAGGTATACCAATTTTCCCTGGAACCTCTTGGCGTAGTTTGGCGTAGAGCAATTTCCAAATTGTGCGCGGTACATATTAAGAGCTCCCATTAAGCCTGCTATAGGATTACAACATTCCCTAGCACACCCGTGTCCTAAGTACCAACATAACGATGTTAAACTTTGGATGGGGTATAATATTGTCCCAGCGCAGGCAGTTTCTAGTCCAGTTAGGGATTAGGGATTGTACTTGCGCGATATAGGGAGGGAAGTAGCTCAAAAAAATGTTTCTATGTGTTCAAGGAAAAAAAATAATGCTCCTAGGGTGGAAACTTGAGGAACTCTTGATGTCTATTTGTATTAAAAGAAACCCCAGTGACCAACTATATTTATTTCATATTTTATAAATATTTAAAAAATATTAAATCTTTTTTGAATATTAGTTATATTAATATAATATGCCATAAATAGATTATAGAAAATATATTAGGAAAAATTTTAAAAAATATATATGTTAGTGTGGCGCATTAATATATTTTTATTGCAAATGTTTTCTCCATATATATTTTCATAACTCTGCAAGAATATTTTGCTTTGTATTTCTGTAAATTTTATTTCATATAAAAAAAAGATTGATTTTTGCTTTTGTACATTTGGTGCGTAGACGAATAATATAAATAGGTAAAATATGCATACATATTAAGTAGGTATGTACTATTTAAAATGATAGTTTAAGATTAAATTAGATAATATATATCTAATATGATTTAATTAGTATCTAAGTTGAGCGCTGTAACTTTTCTATTAATATATCTGCGTTTTGTATTAATTTATTGTAATATTTGTAAGTTGCGAACGTCAACACAACACCTTTATTCATTACGGTGCCGGTGTTATATGATTTAGTATTGTTTATGCGTCTATGGATTAGGTACATAGAATGCATACGCGCACGTGCGTATCATCAACGTTTTCATTTGTTTGTCCGTTACATGTTATAGTTTAAATAGTATACGATTAGGCAGATTAGGGTTAACTGTGTAATTAATTGTTGCGGAGTGTGTTTTAGTTTTTGTGGTGACTACGAGGTAAGCAAAATTTGAACATGTCATGGCTTTATAGATAATTGAAATGCTCAATATCGCTATGTATAGAATCGTTTAATAATTAATTGTAGGAATTTTATGCATCTTATATGTATTGCATCTACCAGATAAATTGCTAGTTGATTTGCTTAAAAGATTCATTTCGGTAGATAAGCGTCATAACCTCAAATAGAGGTTAGAATACGTTGTCTTGTTTTATTGTTTGTACGTAGAATGTTTTCAACTATTATGAACTAAAGTAAAAATAAGTATCGTAAGTATTAGAATGTACACCACTCCAATTATTGTAAATGCTCCAAATGTATATTAGTAGGTGTTTGATAATTTGGACGATGATTATTTCATGGTATGATCTAATACAATTGGTTTTAGAGGCCACAAGGAAACGCCATGAGAGCACCACTACCGAAGATATGAAAAAAGCCATAGGGTTGTACCTGGCACAGCAAGGCTAGACTAAGAATGAGTCTTTTCATTTTTATTGCTTATTTCAAATAAAATGATAATAATACGTTTTTTTTTTATTTAGAACACTTTTTAAAATAGTGATTAATTTGATAAACCTTCACTATGTTTAAAAGATGCCAGAATTATTTGATTATTAACTTGTATGGTGAGTGTGAAAAAACAAGTTTTGCCTTTAGACAACTCTATGTATGTTTCAACTTTTCGTTATCGAGTTATATTCTAAATAACAAGAACAATTTTTAGTTCATTTTGACAAATAAATAGATTGCATAAAAAATCTCAATTTTCATATAAAATATTTTACAAATATTTTAGAAAAAATATAGCGCTTACATTAATTTAAAATATGGAATAAATATTTTAATTGAATTTTTTATCTATATTTAGAAAAAATATGAAAAATATATTCAAAACCTCTCACGAAAAATATTTATAAAAATAATTTTTAAAATTATTATGTAATATTCTGGCTGTTAGGGAATAGCGAGTAGATACTGTACAGGGTGTTAGGTAAACATGCGGCAAAAAAACTTAAAGAGTTATTCCTTGGCTTATTCTAAGAATATTTTGTCTTATGATGATTTTTGAAAAACCCTTTTGTTTCGAAGATACAGGGCGAACAAAATTTGCGACAACCATATTCGATATTCGTTGAAATTATTAATGTAAATAAAAGTATGGTGTACGCCAATGAGTTTATCAAGTACAAAAAATTGTTTACAATGCGTTGTTATTTTTTCGATCTTGATCACATGAAACGGCTGTTTTATCTAGTACTGGATTCTATTTGAATACGTCTCATAGGTCGCATTTGTTTAGATTGAGTCACGTTTAGCTGTTTGACGTGTCTTTAATAGTTAATAGTGAAATCCTCCATCATGATGTATACGAACGCCGAGATGACTGACACGCATTTCATGTATGGACTTGCTGATGGCAACTCATTAGAAGCTAGATTTTCTGCCCGTAATGACCCCGACCGAAAAATCTTCCAAAACATTCATTGACGTCTTCGTGAAATAGGCTCAATGAAACGAAGTGGAAGGCCAGGAAGATCAATGACTGCAAGAATGGTCCAATTGGAACAGAATCTGCTGGAGATGATAGAGGAAGATCCTGGTAGTTCTACGCGAAAAATTGCACATACTTTGAATGTATGTCATTGAACAGTTTGGAAAATTCTTAAGGACAGTTTGTTGTATGCATATACTACATTCAATGCGTTCAGGCACTACTACCTGCTGATTTTCCTCCAGGTATTGCATTATGTCAATGGATATTGCAAACGTAGTTCGCATCTCTCTATTCCTGACACAGATTCTTTTTACGATGAAGCCAGTTTCTCAAGAATGCTGTAAGGAATTTTCATAATAACCATGTGTGGCAGAGAAATCCGCATGAGGTATTTGAAGATCTTTTTCAACATCAGTTCTCGTTGAATGTTTAGGTTGAAATTGTGGGTGATTATCTATTTGGACCAGTATTCCTAACAGGAAGACTTACTGGCGTGGTGTACCGCAACTTTTTGGAAGCAACATTGCCTGAGTTTCTGGAGGATGTGCCATACGCGACAAGAATTGCAATGTGGTTTATGCACGATGGTTGCACCACCCATTTCAGTTGGTTGCTCGTAATTTTTTACCAGCAACATACGGAGATCGCTGGATTGGTCGAGGTGGGCCACACGCATGGCCTGCTCGATCACCAGACTTAAAGCCCCTAGATTATTTCTTCTGGGGATCTCTGAAGTTAATAGTTTACGCTACTCCAGTGGAGAATTTGGACGATTTGCGAAATCAGATAATTGCTGGGTGTAACTCAATTAGAAATGACCCAGGTGTGTTTGAAAGAGTTCGACAGTCAATGACGAGAAGATTGATTGCTTATATCCAGGCTGGAGGAAGCCATTTCGAACATTTATTGTAGATTGAGCACTTTACTGTGTACAGTTTTGATAATAAATGTTGTTTACTGTGTCTGGTTCTGGAGTAAAGTTTATACAAGAACGAAGAGCAAGAAGAAGTTTAAAGCAAGCAGTAGCCAAAGGAAACAGAAGGTGCAGGTACCGCTTACTAGGAATATTCAAGTCAAGATCGATATCCAGGAGCGGTGAAAAAAAGAATCTACCAAGACTGTTCTATCAGACCGGTGTTTTGTATGGTTCGGAGCTGTGGACACTGAACAAAGCAGAACGAGAACGTTTGGAGGATGGAAAGGAAGATAATTGAGAAGGATATACGGGGGTAAAGAATGATAGGAGAGAATATGGTTAAGAAGAAACTAACGATGAGTATTGAGTTGTATGAGAGCCTCCTATAACATCAGTAATAAGAGCTCAGCGAATTCAGGATGCTGGGGCACGTGCCAGACTTCCAGACAGTCGAGTCCACAAAGCAAGTGTTAAAAGGGGAATAGTGAGTAGAAGAGAAGAGAGAAGACCTAGGAAGATGGATCGACGTGTAGAGGAGATCTAAGGAAACTGTAACATCTGCAACTGAAAAGAAAGCAAAGACGGAATGGATGAGACGCATTAACCACCAAGCCTTAGCCTTCACGGCCTGTAGAGCTGACGTATATATATACTGTCGCAAATCTTGTTCGCTCTGTATCTTCGAAACAAAAGGGTGTAAGACATACATATTTTTTTTTCCATTTTCTCTTCTTTTAGTTTTAATATATATTAGTGTTAAGATATTTTTACTTGAGTGTACGTTTTTAATAAATGCATTTTAAAAAGAATGCGTAAGTCAATCAACGCCTAGACAAATATTCGGGTAAACGTCTGCCCTATTCAAGTGGCCAGGGTAAGTTCTCGCTCGCTCCAACGGGATAAGACGGAGAAGCACCCGAGCGACGACCACAGGGTAAATGCGTTGTGGGCCAAAATTGTTCCTGTTCGCCAGTCAGTTATTAACAACATACGTGGTGCGTGAGTGTATAGTGTGTAATAAATAGAAGGTGAGTTGGTCACTGAGCATTTCTTTTAATTTCATCTGGTTGCTTTATACTATGTTTTGATATAATTTGCCTGTAATTTTATTTCGCCATTATGTATATTTTACCATTGATGATATTGTTGTTTTCGTTTGATAAATATGACGCCACCATTGAATATAAAGATGCTAATACAAGTTACCCCTAATTTTATCGCTCCATTACGTATATTTTACTGCTGCTGATATTCTAATTTTTGTTTGATAAATATGACACATGTTTGAATAAAATAAATGCTAACATAAGTTGCCATTAATTGTGTCCTTGCATTACGAATATTTTACTACTGTTGACATTGTTGTTGTGCTCGATAAATACGACCCCATGATTGAATAAATATATAGGTGATGATATGATTTACCTATGATGTTACATTGCTGTTATGTATATTACTGTTATGTGTATTATTGTTGCCATTACTGATATGTTGATTAATTAATGTGACGTCACTATTGTGCTTGTTTGTATTGGTTATTGGAGTGGGGATCCATTGCACTTCCACGTTAGCCAGGAATCAGGAGGCCACCTGAGGCTAATCGTGGGTGGCGATATTCAGCTGCGCCCCTAAACCATTGTTTGTATTTGTTCTTGGAGTGGTATCCATTGCACTTCCACGTTAGCACAGGAAGGTCGGAGGCCACCACCGAGGCTAGTCGTGGGTGGGATACTCAGCTGCGCCCCATGATAAACCCTTGTTGTTATTGGTTATTGAGTGGGGTATCCATTCACTTCCACGTTAGCCGGAATCAGGAGGCCACCTGAGGCTAATCGTGGTGGATATTCAGCTGCGCCCCAGAACCCATTGTTTGTAATTTGTTCTTGGATGGTATCCATTGCACTCCACGTTAGCCAGGAATCGGGGAGGCCACCCGAGGCTAGTCGTGGGTGGATACTAGCTGCGCCCCCATGGACCAACCCTTGTTTGTATCGGTTATTGGAGGTGGGATCCATTGCACTCCACGTTAGCCGGGAATCAGGAGGCCACCTGAGGCTAGTCGTGGGTGGGATATTCAGCTGCGCCCCCATAACTGAGATGTTGCTCTAGTGTAGTACCCTTTAGTTTTTACAGCTAGCGCTTCAAAGAATACCAGCTATGGCCATTTGAGATCTGAGAGTAATGCGGTATACAGATAGAGGGGCCGGTGATTTACTTTGCTTATGTCTAGCTTCACGATCGACCTGTAATTTAGTTTAATTCGAGCTGCGGCTCGATGGAATTAGATATGCTCAAGAGTGTTTTCTATTTACAGGAGAATTCCTCTCTGTTTATCCGACTCCTGTGATTCGCTACCGGCAGGATCTATGACGATCTGGGAATTTTGGCAGTGATGTTCATCAGTAAATTGATGTTACTAATACTTAATACTAAACCTGTATCAATGTATATAAATGAATAAAGCTCTTTTCGTCCACACTACAAGGGGTTTTTCAAAAATCATCATAGGATAAAATATTCTTAGAATAGGCCAAGGAATAACCCCTTGAATTTTTACCACATGTTTGCCTAACACCCTGTATAAAGCGTGATGATAAAATTCATAATTTATTCAAAATTAATGAAAACGATAGACAAAAAATTACCCAAATTTTTTAGTGTGTATTTGAAGTTTTTTGCGATATAATTTTTACCCCCGATTAGGAGTTGAAACTACGAGATCGCATATATGTGTAAAACATGTCCTTCCATTAATTGAAACTGAGCATTTTTCTTGTTAAATTCAATTCAAGACATTTTAAAAGTTATTTATTTCGAGTGGCTAGTTTTGAAATGAAAGCCCGCTAATATGCATCTCATTCAAGAAAGATTGTATTTACAAAAGGAGCTGGTCTTTCATAATCGAGGACCATTCAAAATTTATTCAAACATTAATATTCAATCCGTAAGTGGGTCAAGCTTATCACTAACACAAACAAAAAGATTAAAACTTACATACATGCACGTATCTATACGTATATACATACAATTATGTGTTCTGTATACGCCAACGAACGAATGAAACATGAAATTATCGGCTTTAGATGCCTACTTTTTTTCTCTGTCTTTATCTCGTCCGGTCCGTGTTTTATTCTCGTTTGACTTACGTAAACAAATTATTTTTATATACATACATGTTTATGTACTATAAACATTTTTTTTTGTATAATTTGGTGTTAGTACAAATGACATGTTTTTGTTTTCTAATTATATAAACGGTTATTTTCATTTATAGAATATTAAAAAAAAATCATGATTTGAAAACATCTTTAAATTTATTGTGAGTGTGTATTCCTAGAATAAACGAAAATATTTGGCTAGATTTTTGATTGTGTGCATCCGATATTGGAAGTGGCCGATCGAACGTTATTCAAACTTATTCCTTTTTTTGTTTTATTAGTATAGCTTCGAAGTAGGTCACGTCTTTATAACATTAAACAGTCATTCGCATGTGGACGTGAGTTGCCTTAAATTATAATAGACTATAAAGTTTTTTTTTTCAACTGATACAAAATATTTTTTGTCGATCATCAATATACAACGTGTGTATAAATTGTTCCGCAAAGCTACACGTGCGACATACTTCGTTCCGTTTCTGAATCGAAAATCTAAATGGTAAAATATTTACTATGCTTCATAAGTCTTCACGAGGCTCTTGAAGTCGGTTTTTTAGTTCCTTAATAAGTGTTGTGTTCGTTATTGTCGGCTTAGGTAGCTGCAATTTTGAATTTAGACGATTTCTTATTCCTGTTTTTTTCGTAAAACAGTTTCTTTTTTTATTTTAGAGCGCGTGTTAACATTTCTTCATAAGCATCCTCTCATGAAAAACACATTTGGCAACACTGTAGACAATGACTTTGTATCTAATTTGATTTCAATCAAAACTATTACTGTCAAATTTGACTTAATCTGAAGTGTTCAATTTTATGCAAGCTCTACTCTTTTCGTGATTTACTGGTATTCTCTTGATAGTTTTCTATTTCGTGTTTTTATCGTTCTCGTATTATTGTTTGTTTATTTACATTTTAATGAATATGCCGATATGTATATGGTATACGGTTTTTGTAATGGAAATGTTAACATGGCAGAACAGGAATATCGCATACGTTTTCCAAACCGGAAGCATCCTACTGGAAACGTATTTCGACGGCTGAACCAACGTCTACGTGAAACTGGTTCGTTTAAGAAAAGAAAATGCCAACGCTGGTCGACCTAGAAACGGCGTACATTACAACTGGAAGAGGAAATTCTAGACTCAGTACATGAAGATCCCTCCTCAGTACTCGACAGTTGGCGTCCACATTCATATCCGCAGTAATAAGACCTTCATTTGTTCTACGTGAAAACCGTCTTTGTTCCCATACCATATAACTACGGTTGCAGCCGCTCTATGAAAAACGATAACATACACCGTTTAAACTTTTGTCATAGTATCTTAAATAGGATTCAAAAGATGGCAACTTTTACGAGGTGTTCTTTGGACGACGAGTCTATGTTTACCAGAATGGTGTACTCAAACCCATATTTCACCATTGGCAGATGAAAATCCTCATGCGTTTCGGGAAACGGTCACCAAAGAAAGTTTTCAGTTAATGTTTGCTGGGTATAATAAATCACCGTGTCGTTGGCCAATCTATCTGCCAAAACGACTTGATGCCAACGGGTATTTAAATGTGTTAGAACAATTATTGACGAGATGCCATTGAATATACGCCGTAACATGTTTTACATGCATGATGGAGCTCCGACACATTTTTCTCGTAATGTGAGAGAGTGGTTGGATGAACCACTTCCCTAACAGGTGGATTGGTCGCGGTGGTCCTATCTTATGGCCTGCAAGGTCTCCCGACCTAAATCCTTTAGACTTCTTGTTTGGGTTTCATAAAGGTGAAAGTTACGCAACACCTCACAAGACGCTGACGAGTTATAGACGAATTAACGCGGCAGTATTAGAAATTACACCGAAAAGCTTGGACACAAGTAATACAGACGAATACCTTGTAGATTGCAAATGTGTTTACCAAACAGACGGATATCATTTGAACATATCGTAGGTTAATAGTGTCGCTATATTTATTACAAGAGATTGCGTTCGAAAATTTGTCATTTGTAATTCTGGTCTGTCAATTTTGGCAAGTATTGTAACTACCATTATCGGTACTATGCACTACAGTTTGCCAAATGTTATGTTATTTTCAAGTGGCTCCTGAAGACGCATGAAGCTAGATACAATATTTTAATATTTAGATTTTATATTCAGAAGCGAAGGCGAGTAATGTCGCTGCGTATAGCTTTGCGGACAATTTATACACACATTGTATAATCACTCCCCTTAATTCCTTGATAGCATGGTTTAACAAAGTTTTGTTGTCGCAGCACAAAAATGCAAATTCCCATTTTGCTTTGACATTCTGAACTTATGTTCACAAAAATTTCAAACAAAGAACTAGTAATTTGCGAACGTGGTAAATCAGGAATATACATTAAATAACGTGTGAATTACCACAAATAAATCATGTAAATTTGTTTACATGCTTTTTTCTAGGATATTTAACATGGAAGAAAGAAATTCGGTAAAATTTTATGCTTTTCAATGTAAGTTTAATATAAAATTACAGTAAAACATGTACAATGTTGTATTTACTCTCAAAATTTACTTAAAAGTGTAAAATTGATCATTTTTTTTTTGGTATTAGTGCACTTTAAAGTAATTTTACTAGTGAACTATAATTTTTGCTGTAAAAAATATGAGGGATCTTTAATTTTATTGTTTTTACTTGAATTTTCGGGTAAAACTATAGATAATCATGGACAATAGAAATTCATACGCCGCGCAATCCCTGTTGAGCGATTCAGTATTGACCTATTAGGTGCTTATAAAGAATTAGTAAGTTGCTTGCTCTCTTTATAAAAAATACATATGAAAGTTACTTCAGTGTTCGGTAAATATAGAGTTCATATAGATAATTACATACGAATTTACAGTACAATCTTTGAAACACATCAGCATGTGAAATTACTAGATGGTAGAAATTTTGCCTTATGAAGCAAATTACCTGTAAAATTGTTGTAGGCACTTTGTTACCAATATTTTACATGTAATTTTACAGTGTACGTGTAAGTAACGCCGTAAAATTGCTCTTCATAAGAAAATAAAAACTATGTTTGGCCTGGCGATATTATTTATTTAAGTAAATATACTAATTCAAAATATAAACAATATAAAATCTAATAAACAAAATAATATTGCAACTGGTACTTGCCCAGTATTACTTGCTACTTTTATGTCACAGAATATTCTCACCCTTCCATATTTCTCGAATTGCACTTGTAATTATTTATGCATAGGTGTCATCATAGTCTTTTTAAGCGATTTTGTTGAATAGAGGGATATGCAGCCTTAATTATAATAAACCAAACAATTTTAATAAAGTACATTAATTACCATATTACTGAGAATACAGTTTTTTTTTTGAAATTTTAATACCCAAATTATAAATTCATTATTTCTATAAGAATTGCTTAAATTTGCATTTGTGTTTAAAAAGTGCTTTGAGCAGTATTTCAAGTGTAATGTGAATAGTTATCTATACTATACTGGGCTCCCCATTTTTTGTGAAGTATACGTGTTTTCAGACTTCTTAGGCAAACGTGAGCAAAGGTTAGAACGACATATTGTCTTACAAATACAAATGGTATGACTTCTAAATCCAAACATATTGTAAAATATTCTAATATCCCACCTGTACTGACAAGGAACACCGGCGGGTGTCCCCCTCCGATTTCGATGAAATTAACAGATCGAAAGAGTACCTTAAATAAGAGACACGTATTTTTTTTATCAAGCGTATCTGCCGATTTTGGGAACAGTCCCCTCCAAAGTTTGGACGATTTTTTCAATTTTTGCAAATATTCTAATTATAACAATATTAAATTTTCTTCTTAACATTAATTTACAGCATATTGCATGGCCCTAAGGTGGGGTCGTCCGTATTCGCAAAAAGTTAATACACGGGCGAGGGTACCCGTACCCCACCCTTTTTTTTACATTTTTTCTTTTTCTTATTCATTCAAAAGAAGGCCGATTTTACATAGAATACGATGATGTATAACAAGTTTAGAAATTAATAATTGTAAAATAGAAAAATAATAATAAGCTTCAAAATTTAATAAAACTTGTCTATTGATATAAATCAAATGAACTATAACAGAAATAAGTTTTTATCCTTAACATAATTTTCCAGCATAATACATGGTCTCAAGGTAGGATATCTTCAATAAAGCTAATAACGGGAGAGGGGTACCCCATACCCCCGCATTTTTTTTATAAAAAGTTTATTCATTATTCATCAAAAAAAGATGGCTTTTACATAGAAAATAATGGTAATAAATTTGGAGATTAATAAATAAATATAATTGTAATAATAATAATATAGTACATTAACAACAAATTATTGTTATCGTTACTTCGCTGCTTTCCTTACTTAAATATTTCTTTAATTAGAATTGTATCTACTCGACAAGCTATGGTCAAACCTTCTATGCCTACTAATTATATATATGCTATACGAACTTTATCGGGGTGTAGCAATATATTATCTGTTTTATCAACTGCAGTTAGGACTGCTTTTTATATATTTCTTAATAAAAGTTATTCATTTTAGAAGTACCATAATCCTTTAGTGCGTATATATTGGAACAAATTTGCTACACATGACGAGGATAAATAATACATATTATATAGTTTTTTTAATTTATTTCAAGTTTTTTTGTGCAATGTAGGTGTGACAATCGTAAGTATTCAATGGAGCATACATATAACTAATGTGGTTTGTCAACGCTTATAACTTTTCTGAAACAATAGAACAGAATTAGAAAAGATCATTATAATGCTTGTAAATGTTTAAATATACTTATCATACTGTAATGCGATTATTTGATATTATGTATTGCAATAGCGAAAGGTTATATACATTACAGTAATTAAGCGTATGTGAAGTATTACATCTAGTGATAGTCTGTGTAAAAAGGGTTTAAAACACCGATTTTTCAGGGCATCATGCAACTCACTTTCTTGCGGTGTCAAAGGAATTGTTGCGATGTAGTAACTTGAAACGTGCAAGTAACTTGTTCAACACATTCCTATATTTACGATCGCCATTGTGCGGAAACTATAGGTACTGACCTACACTGCACGAAAAACGAATTCTAATGTTCTCATTGGAATACTCGTCTTATATACCTATTTTCCTAAATGCAGACGTGACACTTAAACGTTCGTGGTTAATTACTATGCATTCGGGGATTTATTTTTATCTATACAATTAAGTATGCATTATCACCAGATCCCTATCGCGCGTATTAATTTAAACTTCACGTATGCGTAGATAGCGCATATCAAATTCATCACAATAGTACACGTACATATATTTATTTTAAGTTAATATTTCTATTATTAATTTTCTAAATTATTATACACAACCGTTTTTCTATGTAAAAAGCGATCTTTTTTTTGATGAATAATGAATGAACTTATTATTAAAAAAATGCGGAGTATGGGTACCCCGTCCCCCGTTATTAGCTTTTTATGAAGTATCTCCCTTGAGTCCATGTATTTATGCTGGAAATTATGTTAAGGATAAAAACTTATTCTGTTATAGTTCATTTGATATATCTAATACACGAATTTATTAATTTTGAAGCTTTATTATTATTTTCTTATTTTTACAATTATTATAATTTTCTAACTTTTATACATCATCGTATTCCTATGTAAAATCGGCCTCCTTTTTGATGAATAAGAAAAAGACAAAATGTAAAAAAATGGGGGGGTACGGGTTTACCCGTCCCGTTATTAACTTTTTGCGAATACGGACGACGCCACCCTTATGGGCCATGCAATATGCTTGCAAATTATGTTAAGAAGAAAATTTAATAGTCTGTTGTAATTTAGGAAATATTTTGCAAAATTGAAATTCGTTCCCAAACTTTGGAGGGGCTGTTCCCCAAAATCGTGCGATACGCCGATAAAAAAAATACGTGTCTACTTATTTAGATAGTAACTGTTTCGGATTCTGTTACGTGTTCATGCGAAGGATCGGGAAGGGGGCACCGCCGGGTGTTCCCTTGTAAGTGACGAAGTGAAAGTGCTGCGATGAAGAAGAAGTTTTAGCCAGGCGGAACAAATTGATTTTGATCCAACATTATCAACTAGATTCGTGATTGTATTGCTTATGGCGCATCGTTTCTAAAATCAAGAAAATTCAAACATCTTCCGTCCGTTTTAAAGTTAGTTAAGAAGCAACGCCGAACTTCTAGATCCAGATTAAAAGATACTGAATCTGCCTTTAAAATGAATAGAAAATGCTCTCTTGGCGTAATCGCCATGTAGAATGAGAATTTCTTTTTCGTATGAAGCAGAACTGTATTTTGAACGGACGTCCGTTCTGTTATCTAAGATTTGACCTGTCATGAATATAATACAGATTATGGGTCTTGTTCATTGACTCTTCCAAATAAGCTTGAAAGCGGTACGACGTCCACAATGGAAATAAGTCCCCTCTGTTCCTTATGGCATAATCCAAAGCGATTTGAAGGAAGCTTCATGACAAACATGAAGCTCTTTTTTTTAAAAAAATAAGTATTAGCGGCTTTAAGGGAATAATTTGTGTACGATTGGAAAATTGTTTCATTTTGGCCGCATTAAACTCGGTTACACAAAGATGACAGAAATACCTCCAAACTGTGGGTATGGTAATGATACAAACGTTCTCTAACCCCTCCACCACAAAACTGCATTAAACTGGACGTACGTTTCGATAGCAAACTATCATCATCAGCAGAAACATTGAATGTTAGTGAACTAGCTATTGATAAATAGACTTTGACTACGAACATACGAGTCATTCAGTTAGCAAGATCTTGTGTGGGGTAGGAGTGAAAAGAGTTACTAGGAAGGAGGAAGTTTGCAATAATAAATAAAATCATATATATTATTGTAAGCTTTGGTTGGGAAAAACATATCAATAACCAGACAAATAACGTCATAATCAATTATCAAATACAATTACTGCCAATTAGAAAGTCTTGGATGTTAAGGGTCCAGACTACATAGAAAATTAAATAATTTCTTACAAAAATTGCCAAAGAAATTTGATTATTTTGAGCCATGCCAACAGGTATAAGAACATTGAAAATATAAACACAATAATATAGACTATTTGGGTTAACATGAGTCTAGTTTATAGGTAGCAGAATCAGTTTGTTTCAATAGTGTGATAATCATCGAAATAATTGATTTGATCGAACAATGTTTATTTAAAGAGAAATAATAATGACTCAAAAATATAGATTCCATATAAAGTCAGGATTTTAGTTTGTTAAAAGCCTCGACAGACTGATTTTTAAAATTGGAGTTTATATAAAGTACGTAATATTTTTTTTGAATACAAATATATCGATGAAGGTCACTGCTTACCCCCCACAAGATAATCCCGATTTTAAATGGGATAACAGCAACATAAAATATATAGCCATAGGTGTGTGCGTCCACAAGATCTCGTAATGGTTCGTATACAAACAGACACTATATATTTTTTAGCTAATACATCATATGTTATATTTTCCATTTTTAATGATCATCCACAACTACGAGTTTTCCCAAGGTATATGCACAGCATTCCTAAACAGCGTAGAGAAGTATTGTTAATATTAGCTGAGAAATTTCTATTTTTGTTTTAAACAATTTAATTTGATCTTTGCACGAATTAATTTCAATTGTTATCTGTAACCATTTTTCAATGCATCTAGAGAGTCCTGAAAACAGCTCTAGTTACGCTGTACCAGGATATGTACCCCATTACAAGGAAGGAAGTGTTCATCTGCGTAAATTAATCAACTAAAAATTAAACATCAAATCGTTGGCAATTACAACAGCATGATGTCGTTAAAATACAACAAGAAAAAGCAGGGTCCCAGAGTACATACTCTGTGGAATCGCCCTTATTTACATTTTATATCATTAGAATAGATGTGTGCCATCAGTTGAGATAGACCGTTTGTTCCTACTGATTAGACTAATGACTGTATGTATGACAGGCAGATTACCTCTAATTCGACGTAACACTCGAGTTTTTGTGTATCAAATATTGGTGGTCCAATGCTGTCAAATGCCTTTGACAGATCCAATACAACCACAAGAATTGTCTTATTTGTTTAATGACTGCAATAATCTTTCCGTAAGTTCAAGAAGTGCGTTCCGTATTTGCCTTTGACAAAACACATGCATAGAATACACTGCATTAAAAAGAGGTTGTATTAATATACTAAAGTGATAGAGTACGTTGTAAGCGATTTCTCTCAAATAACTTCATGCAGAAGCTTCGGCAATAGATCTATTCGTCGAAAATATTCTTAAGATCGCTCAGGCAACTTCTTGTAATGAGGAGACCAACCTTATGCGATGGTTGAAGGGTGTCTGAAAACAATCCAGTGTAAACTAAAATATTACAATGGCCGTCAGATGTTGTCAAAGTAAGCATTATGCATGTTATAAACGATATAGGGATGCCTCCTGCCGAGGAACCGGAACCTCGCAGGGAGACAACAACCTCTCGAATTCACTCTCACATACAGGAAA